>WEDG01002691.1:0-322567 GCA_017591395.1 Schistocephalus solidus | reverse complement strand
GTCAAAGGCAATCAACCACTATGGAATAACCACGTTATACCCATTCTTCAAACAATTTTTACTTCAAGGAGTATGAATATTATATGACAAAGACGTTATACCGATCTTTCTACACATGTACCAGCTAAATGCCCAACCACGTGTTTGGCTGATGTTTCTGCTGCTGCATGACGCAGCAACGGTAGGTTCGGCTCCCCAGTGGGTCCTCTAGCGTTCTCTATGCGGTTTCTGGTATATGGACTGAATAGAATAATCACGAAAATTGTTTTTTTTAATTATTGAGTGCAGGACATTTTTACAGGTGATCCGGACACACGATAGTTCGACCGTCGATTTCGACTATGTCCACCGTATGCTCCCCGGAAGTGTGGTCTGCACAACGGTGACTTGCGCGTGAATTAGTTTTAAGTGATAGTAGCCTTGCGCTGCAGTTAACGCACTCCCTCCTCACCCCACACCTGAACCCGGTGTCATGACATAGTCAAGAAGACCGGAGGCGGGAAAGGACGCATGTGGCTGGCGCGGCCGGAGCCGCCCCTGAGCGTACCACCAAACCTGTTTCGGATCCCATGGATTGGGACGAACACACACACATATATATATATATATATATATATATATATATATATATGTTTTTACGGTCTCAATTGTTAGTGTAGTAAAACAACGTTCAATCACTCAAAGGTATCAAGGCGTTTTTGGCACAAAATGTCTCAAATATGTTAAACTGAACTTTTTCAGCTGAATCATTTCTTGCTTTCTTAGAACATCAGAGATTTCTCATATCTGCTTTTTGCTGATTTTCCAAGCGTTAACCAAATTTTTAATTTTCTGAAGGAATATTTTTAATGATTTCCCGCTTATATTATATCGCGTTTATCGTGCAACGCACATAAACTAGAGACTTTATCATAAGCTTTCATTTGCGCAGGAAACCTGCGGGAAATTTTGGGCATTCGAATTCGGCCCAATTCTGCCCCCACTGTTCACCTCATATAAAATGATCTAAAATAACCTATTTTTCATTAAACAGGTGCGCCTCAACTCAATACACTAAACTTAATTTATAACTCTAAAATGTTTTCCATACTACCGACTTAAATTTCCATCTTGTCTATTGATGAGTTAGACAGTCTACTGCATGTATATATAAACCCGATCATTTTCAAATTGTTGTCCATCAGTAAATGCACTGTAATATAGGCCAACGCAATATAGCTGTACCTCCTCGCCTGTGGTTGCCAGACCTTTTAAGTGTCTGAGTAATCCCTGCCCTTATAAAATGCTTACAGCCTATTTCCCGCGTCAAGTTCCAGCACGCCCCGCAAACGGAGACCTGACGCCCCATCCCCGCAGCCGAAAGGACTCACGATCAGGCAAATGTTTGGACTGATGTCTCCTTAACGTTGTCCTAGTAAATGAGAACAATAACTTACCAACAGTCACCTGTCTCTCTCGCTCTCTCTCTCTCTCTGCAGAAACTGTGCGTGACCTTCATTGAAAAAATAATAAAAGGGGACAGCAAGGAATGCAATCTGATCTCGGGCACGAAGAGACTGTTTTGTTAAAAAAAAGACTGTGCGCCGTCTGTGTAAGAATAGGCTAAAAACGGTAAATAGTGACAGAACACGTAAGCGTACCTATTTTCTACAAGGCGCAGGGCTTTGTTCGGTCGGTCAGTTTTCAGGGCTTTTTCAGTTTCAGGTTGCCTATCTATTTGCCCACTGCCTGCTCAGGCGACTGGATTTGCTCGCCTAACTTGCCTGGTCTCTTTATCAGTGAGAAGATCATTCTACGCTAGCTATTTGTAGCAGGTGGTGGAACGGGTGGAAATGACTGAACGGCAGCAAGTTGCCCCTCTACTCTATTTCCACTAAATAATTAACAGGCGATTTTTGTTCCAATTGAAGTCAAATTTTAGCCCGATTTTGTGCATGAAATACACAAATTTATACTAATGAAAAGGCAATGGTGTGAATAAAGCATCTAGAAATGCCAACCGTTTCGAGTTTTTTAAAGCGGATTCTGTAACGAATACAGAAAATTATAAAAGTGGATGATGCAGACCTTTTGCTTGCATTCATTTTCCCCTAGCATTTGAAGACTTGAGCAATACTAATATGAGATGGCCAGTTCACATCTAGCTGAAATTGTTATCAGCATCACTTTTGAGTTAATGTGTCCATGAACTCTAAGTTAAACCCTATTGATTAACGGAATGTTCTAAAAGAAACAAAGTGCCAATGAATTCTAGCGGTAATACGAGAATCATTTACTAGACCACTTAGCGATTAGTTTAAAAATTGGAATAAATCCCGGAAAACACAGCAAGTGTTTGATAATTATTCGCACCCGCATTGTAGACAGTCCAGCTTTCGATCAAAACAGATGTCAAACCCAAACAAATGAACTAACACAGATGTTTAAATAGAGCTCAAAAAGAATTTAAACGGACGCTGCGTTGTTCAGCTCTGCCTTTCCTTGCTATAAACATCCCAAGTGTAATTAAATTCTTAACTCCCGGTTGGGTTTATTCGCTCTGCTAGTTAAAATATGAGCTTTACTTATGCCTCTTCTCTGATATGATGATTAGGAATCCAACTGAGGCCACCAATATTTTCATTAATTGATGACATAAATTATTCCAGTCCGTTTATACTACCTATAACTTAAGTGAACCTGGTAGTAATCTGGTGGATTATAGATTGATTGCTTAGGAAATCCTGTTAGGCAGTCAGTTAACTGCATTAGAATTGGTATATTCCATGCGTTTCTGGGCGGGTACCTTGGCACATTTGTGATTAATCTCAACTCTCCCAGTGAGACCTGGAAGCTGATAGGGTTAGAAAGTTGGTTATATTTAAACAAAGTCCTTGCCATCATGGACTCGGATTCCATCAAGTTCGCAGATGTTTTTTTATGATTTCTGTTAACAAATGAAAAATTACTTGTGCGTATTTATAGCTTTTGCATTTTCATAAACCCATTGAAGGCATCTTTTCCACTTTGTAAGAACATTAAGATCCTAATGAGAAGCACTGTTCCTCAAAGGCGCTAGCTGAATAGCAACCATAGGTAATAAATTTCAAATATGCAGAACAGCATACACCTTGACATTTTTTGCTGATAAGATTAGCACATGCCTTTTACTATAAACATGTTCTGACTGTCTAAAAGAGCTTGCTCCATAACGAAGGCCAATAATAATAATCACTGAATTGAAAGCACGATCTTCTTTAAATCTCAAGTACATGGGAAAATAAATGTTTACTTCTAATTGTTTATGCGGCACTAAACAACATAGAGCCTCCATCATCTTGCTCGGCCCGGAGCCCTTCGGCAAGTGCGGCAGCCCCTAATAAGAAGTTGGCCTCATGGAGGCAAGATTATTTAAACGTGTTTCGCAGGACGGTGACTCATAAACCCTTCCCATAGAACATTCCTTTCACCCGTCTGCTGATATCTTCATCTCTTTCGTAAAATGGTTATACATGTACAATTTAGTGGCAAACCAAATACGTCAAATAATAAATTTGTCAATGCCCTCTGAAAATCTCAAATCTGAAGCCACAAAATATGCTAAAGAACGACGCCAGATGGCAAGTAAATGAACACCGTTACGTGCAGAAATAAAATCTTAAATTGGAAAAAATCGCCAATTACGAAAATTTCATTATTTTCGTAGATGTGCCGTCCCTAGATGTTATAATGATTTCATTTTTCAGTGGAATACGCTAGGAAAATTCGCTTTCTTTAATACATTTGTTGAGATGTATGCAATAAATTTAGTTCTGTCTTGTTATATTGATTACAGTATCTTGCAAGCCATAAAAATCTAATTTAGTAAGATTGCTATGGTTATGCGAATTCACGCCACTGTCACACATTTGGGCAAACTGAACGAAAATTAATCTTTCCAGTCGTGCTGCAAAGTATAGAACTCCTGTAAAGCTGTGTAAAACCACCCTTTCCCCAGATTGTATGAAAACATTTCAGTTATCAGAAATTTCCTGAAAAGTAAGTACAGTGAGTATTTTATAATGTGACCTTCCTATATTATGTGATTGATTTCGTATACGAACGAAAATAAATGCTACTACTTCTGCTACCACTACTACTACTACTACCACTAATATTACTAGTACTACTATTATAACTTAAGATTACAATATTAATTTAACACAACAAAAATACACACAGCTGGCTGCATTGATACAAAAGAAAGATTTGACACTTTACTCCCTGTTTTTAACACACACAAGCTCAGCTTGGTAACTTGCTGCCGCCTGAATGGTTTTCCGCTAATTTCGATGAATGCTGCACGAAGTCCAGCACATGATGTAGCGTCCAAAATGGAGCTTTTAGTGACCCTGGGATGGTTATCCACTCTTGACTCTCTGCCGCTCTAGTCTGCGTAGTTGAGTGCGAACTGTCAACCCCCCTGTGAATGCTCGATTTACCAACCACTATATAGCGAACGCCAAATATCACCCAAACTGGGTTCCTAGATCAGGCCAGCCAGCAGGCTAGGCAATTCGCCGGTATGGAACCCTAATATATTTGACACACTACCACCCACAAATTGCGTAGCCTCTACGCGCACATATCAGGGCAAGTATACATTTCTCACACATATTGCAATCCTATTTGAGTACGGTTATAAAAGGTTGCATCTGGCGTCGTTCTTTAGCATATTTTGTGGCTTCAGATTTGAGATTTTCAGAGGGCATTGACAAATTTATTATTTGACGTATTTGGTTTGCTTTGCGAAAAGTTTAAAAAGAATAGTTAGGACTGCTATGGGTCTTGCGACCTGATTATACAATTGTTGTCCTCGCGGGGTAAGCACCTTCTGCTCACTGTCATGTGCCGCATTTTGTCTATTTGTTCACGAAAGCTGACATTAAAGAATCTATAACAGTTACTGGGGTGGACAATTTGACTATCAATGTTTAAGAAATCAGTAGTCTTCTAGAATAACCACAGAATTTACTAATCTCTACTCAAACGCGCGCATTACGCCGATTTCTGTTCGGCTGCCGTTCTAATATGCATCTGATTGTCTTGTTGTTTCTGCCATCTCCCCTGTCTTATACGAGGCTGACAACCGTTACATACAATATTAATGTTAGAACCGACAAAAAGCTATCAAGGCGCGACTTTGGAAAGTGTCATGCTAGGAAATATAAAAAAGGAACAAGGAGGAATTGCATTAATTTATCAGCCAACGTGACCGCCTCCAGCCTTTGTGAATCGTTAAATCATCACGGATATGAATTTCGTGAGTTCCTGTTAGTACTTTATCGTTTTTAGTTTACCCACCGGTTCATACACGTAATCACTTAAACTCTGGTGCGAAGGTGTGTGCTTCATGTGAAGTTTCCTCGGCATCAGGACTAAGTCAGCGGGATTTCCAGGACGTTGCAAGACAATTGCAATGACGAGTCACGACCTGATGCAAAAATTACAACAATAATAACCTGACAACCCTTTTTGTCCGATTTGTCCCATTTTTTGACAAATTCTTCAAAAACCTTGCGTTGCGAGAGGAAACACTTCAGTAAAATAAACATATTCCCCAGTCCAATCAGTGAACTCTAAAGTGGAGTTTCGTAACTCGTTATTAATCCGGCCTGACTTGGCTTTGGTACGTTATTCACAATTTCCAGTTAATAAAAAAAGATGTACGCATCAGCGATGGTAACCTTACAGTGGGTTGGCGTCATGTCATAAACATACCTCCCTTTTCGTTTTCTACTATACTCACTGGTGGTTCGCTGCTCCATCTCAATTTCATCCAGCCTTTGAAGGTCAGCCATAACGCCTGTTGGCAAATGGTAATCTAAAAGTCCCCTTTTCAAATTACAGGAAGTTCCTTAATTTAAGAGCCTAGGGAAAACCCAGTTTATTTGGACGCATTTCCTTGATGGCAGCATTTACCACAGGACTTAAATGCCACTATCTGCTGAACTCTGCCTGCTTTGCTGAGAATTTGAGCATTTCAAGGCTTCAATTTTGACCTCAGTGTTTCTTGCATCATTTTTGGTTCCGTCATTGCTTGGAGGACAAAACAGGTACAAAAACTGGCCAAACAGAAAATGTTACACCTCCGGCACCAAGTCGTTTTTAAATGGACAGTAAGACGGTAATTTCTATCCAGCTATGAGACGACTAGATGCGCAAGTTGACGTAATCGTGATATGCCATTGCAGTTAAGGGACCAGTGATTGAATGCCTAACTACTTTAAATTAAAAATACTGTAAAACTCTGCCAACGGTGATATGGAAACTAAATAAATAGACCCGGTATTAAACATAATCTGAAATGTTCTCAATCAGCCGCTTAATTACCACGACTGTCTCATGAATGACAATTTCCGCTGGTAAGAATTTTGATCTAACTTTTATTGACACCTTCTATATGTCTCCTTGTTTTTCCATCTTCTGCTAGTCACCTGTCATTTTCGGAAAATCATGCGGCCGAGTTGATTAGTGATCTTCTCTAAAACTGTCAGCAAAGACGCTCCTTTCCCTGTCTCCTTCGTCACCAACACACCATGATCGACGTCCTCCACAACAAAAACACAGACGAAAAGCGAGACACACTCCCCATAAACGGAGGCCTGGATTTCAGTTTTCCCACCGCCAGACAAGCCTCCGTTGACTACCTCTCCCACGAACTGGGGGACCGCAGTCTAATTACCTGCCTGACACGTCCACACGCAGGTAATTTCACCAACAAACGCAATCCTAGTCGACGTGAAGTGGAGGTAAATTATGCAGCCTCCAATGCCACGTCTGCCGGATGGCGTCATCTGCGCTCGTCTACTGACCCCAAGGGCTACACCAACCCACAACAATCACGTCTTTACGACTCGGATCATGAGATGGAACAGCTTCTCGGTCTCAGTGAGTCAAAGTATTCATTTTCCTTGAAAACTTTTAGCCGAAGTGGTGTGCTATACCAGCAAGATCAGAACCTCGAGTTTCATATAATCAGCCGTTGGAAGGAAGAAGTGTCGCCAAACCGTTAACATTGTTGCGTTTCCTTTGAAGAGCAGTAACGTTGTGCGGTCTGTGCTTGTTACATTTTTGTGAATCAGTTTATATGCAGTATTAATCTTGTTGTTAGGCTGACTTAGTCCGCGTATTCAGCGACGGATCTTTGGTCTGCGAATGGTGGTGTCAAAATCGGTGTCCATTGCAAACTTGGCAGAAAGTAATGCTTTAGAATAACAGACAAAGCCACAACACCAGGACATAAAGACTCGGAATGATACTTCCTCTAGTAATTAACGAGGAACGCCTACGCAGCCAAATTCTTATTTACGTGAATATGTTTCGCGTAAATTTTCCATTTAAAAACATACACTTTGTATAGTTCATGTAAAGTCATTTGGATTTGAAAAGAGAAAATCTGATTAAATGAAAGTTTTAGCTATGTACCTGTTTTTAAAATACGGTTTGTGTATGAAGATGTCCGTATCGGCTCGAAACTGTATTGCATGCTCGTCCTCGGAAAACACTGCTCCTTCTTCACACTTACTTTATAGGAAGAGAAATTCCGACGGTGCTCCAACCCCTTATTCAGTTCAAAAATGATTGACGTGGTCGATAAGCATGCCGTAGAAAATTACTGTTATCTCACTGCATGTTTACTCATTTTAATCACGCAAATACTACAACTTATAGTTTCGCAAGCCCAAATGTTACCTGTAAAATAGGAAACTCGATCGGTTGAGCAGAACTTCGAGGTCGAAAGCGCTTGTATGTCTCCCGCACCAGAATGTTACGGGAGTAGGAAATTCCCTCCCCCCACGTAATGTGGGTGGCCTCGCGTCTGCTTTCAGGAAGGTTAGACACTCCTTAACCGTAACTCTAAAATAAACCCCAAATATACGTGAACCCTAAACGTACACTTTACCTTATCCTAAGCTTAATTAATGCGAAATGTAGAGCAAAATGGTTTGAATAATGGTTGGTTCCTTTTCCTGTATCCTGCCGGGCGGGTGGGAGGAACAGATAAGTGTTCCCAACCGAATTCCACTGATCTGACGTTTGTGAAACACCCTCAAAACCCCATACAGAGAGGATAACGATCGAGAGTAAAAATACTCCGTTCCTAGTGGAAAACAAACTGTCAAATATAAAACCTCTCACATTTACGGCAATGCTTGAATCTTCTGTGACGATTACTTGATGATCCATTATTTCATCGCCAGCGTTGTTGATTGAGGTTATAATGGCTTGAAAAGCGGCTACTCAGTAGTAGTACTGAAAACAATGTACATTAGCAAACTCCGCATGGGTGTAATTAGTCTCCTAAGTCAGGCGGGCGGAAAACATGGAACTTGTCAACGGACTGTGGACAGGTTAATCAACAATGAAACAACTGTTGTTTCCACGACTGTCTTCTTGTGCATGAGCTTTGGCCTCGTTAAACTTGAAGATGGAAACGAGACTCGCTGAGTGCATTGTAACCCCAAGGTTGGAATCTTCTTTCCGCATTACTGATGGGTGTTTATCAATATAAAATATTATATATATATATATATATATATATATATATATATATATATAAAACGGACAAGCGCCTGAGAAAAAGGTTGCATGAACACCAACTTGCAATCAACCGCAATGACAAGTTTTCTTTGGTTTATGAACCATGATTTTGCCTTTGAGGAAACAACGGTGATTGGCCGAGCAAATGAAAAGATGGCCAGATTGGTGCTCGAGAGCTGGTCCTCGACTGGCACACTCAACCGAGCTATAGACTTACATCCCGCCTTCCAGGCGCTTCGTACACGGCTTGGATCAGTTCGGCCAGGGTTAATAAGGCAAACGAGCACACGGAACCGAGAGCCCGGTCTCACGGAAAAAGGGGTGGTGGCCGAAGGTCACATGACCAAAGTCAAACACTGCCTCACGAATGAGTTCGTAAAACGGATAACAACTCACGAGATCAGCAACGACTGATCAGTCCGCTGATTGACGTGGGGGAGGCCAACAGGCACGCTGCCTGCTTAACCTACGACGGCTCCAAAGAGGACAGCAGTCACGCGAACCCGCCGGCGTTCAACCTCGGGGAGTTCTAAGGAAGTCAGTGGCGATCGGGCAGGTCAAAAGTTCATGCGTCCACCATGGATATAATACGAGGCACGTGGCAAGAGTGACTAACTCAAGACTTCCAGGAGCAGTAAGCACTTTACTCTGATGATGGAAGCGAGAAGGCTTTCGAAACGTCAGTACAAATACAATTTGGTTCATGAACTCGCCCCCTCTTCTTCGTCTTCTTCAGGAGATGGTGAACGCGATATATATATATATATATATATATATATATATATATATATATATATATATATATGATGTTTTCTATTTCTGGCAACAAAGAAGAATGGCAGTTAACATTTCATTACTCTTAGTGCCACATAACCTAACTTTCCACCGGTCCACCTAATTTGGTCTTACCACTTGAAAAAGACGTCGATTTGGGACCAACATTTTCCTTTTCTTCAAAAAAATAACGTTCAACAAAAATTCGCTCAAGCAGAGTTAAAATTGCCAACCCCTGTGTGGCAGTTGCTTCTTACTCCGAATTGACTAGAAGCCCTAGCATAAGTTACTGGCCCAAGTGTGTGAAATTTTCTCCGAAAGGTTAAACCAGAGTTAAGAGTAGGCGGAAGTGGGGGACAATGCTTGGCTAACTACCACGGCGATTGCAGTTACAGACGTTGGGGAACGCGCATACTGGAAGGTGATGCTGACGTCGTTCTTTACATCCTCACTGCTTTGCTTGCAATTACTTAGAAAGTAATTATATTTTGTCTCTGTATTCGAACAAAACAAATCAAAGGATACCATTTTTTGAGGATAAGAGAGGAAAAATAAAATTTCATAGAACCTATACGTTATTTCAGCATAGAAATTCATCCTCGACATAAATTCCGAAATAAAAATAATCACTCACCGGCAGAAAGGTAACTCTACGCGATGACTCTTTAGGAAAGTATCAAACTGTCTTGCGGTATGTCCTGAGCAATAAAAGCCAAGTGAACCGGTTATCTAATCGTTCAGCTGATCCATAGGGGTTTCCGCAGACCCGCCTCCAAAAGATGCATAGCAGCTGACCCACGAACAGCGGATAAAATGCCTGTAGGCATGAGAGGATCTGACCGAAGTGATACGATTCACCAAATAATATAGTTAAATGCTCAGTTAAGTGATACGAAAAGGGTAAGGTACAGAAATATGGATTTCCAGCAATACCATTACAAATGAGCTAAACTCAGTGGTTGGTTAGGCTTAAGGTTTGGATGAGATTTAAGTTAACTTTTAGGACTAGTGTTAGCAAGAGGCTTAATTTGAGGACACGGGAAACCATATCGCCTTGTAATATAGCCTCATGTAATACCGGGAAATCTACAAAACCCCTCTAGTCTCCACAAAATGTCTGCCACCTTTATGGAGCTCCCACTCCGTGGGATCCGAGTCAGGTGTGATGGTACACCTAGGGGCGGCTCCGACCGCGCCAGCCACTTGCGCCCTCTCCCATCTCCAGTCTTCTTGACTCTGTCTTGACACCGGACTCAGGTTGGGGAGGAGGAGAGAGTGCGGTAGCTGCACCGCAAGGCAACTTTCACTTAAAACTAATTCACGCGCAATTCACCGTCCCTGCACCACCTGGTGTGGAGCATACGGTGGACCTCGTCGAAATCGACGGTCGAACTGTCATCATAGTGACTTCTCCAAATACATAGAATGTAGGGGAAGTTAAGGGGAAACACTAAATATGGAGGCAAGCGATTGTATGAAAAAGCCAGAACCGATTATCAAAAACATGGGTGAGACCTGTTTCCGCGGGTTAATTCATAGGGCACTTGACTCCTCTGATTGATGGAGAGTTGGATCGGATTACGATAATAGCATTTACTTCCTCGAAGCAGGAATGACTAGCTAATTGCAACTTTAGCATTTCAATTTTGTTAGGATCGCTTGTTACTGCAAAGCAGCATGCAAGATCACTGAGTGAAGCTCTGAGATCAGCAGACATAATAGGCTGCCTTTGGAACCAGATCCATGAATTGCCATGCCCATGCGAAATGAAAGTCTGTGGGTTCCAGAGAATCCAACATCCACTCAAAGTTGACCCGATCTGGGAAGTATGAGCCAGAAGACACCGAAGGACGCTGCTCTATTACTAAATAGAATGCAATTGTACTTTTTACTCGTTGTCCGGTACTCATGATGGTTTTCCAACAGTTTGCCTCTCAGTAAATATTGCGAAAAGACTACTACGATAATTTGAACCAATGAACTTTCAAAGAATTAAATTAAATGTGGAAATTTACAGCAAGTGCCTATTAACTGCTAGGACAATCGCTAGGCAAATATGTTTGTTTCAAAACATTAAATTCTGCCTTTTCTCGTATACTCTTTATCTTTAACGCAGCTCTGGGTTCCAAAGAACTTGCGTAGCCCTGAGAGTCCACAACCATTTTTCCGAAACATGTTTACGAACTTTGCGTTATTGCGCAACTAAAATAAAAAATGAAATTTTTACCACTATCCGAAGCTTATTTACCAAACTGTGTCCGTTTTCCGACTTTCGAAGGCTACCTTATTCGAAAAAATGCTTAAGTTTGAAAAAACTGAATGGCACCCCAAAAACGGTACATCTATTAGCTATGGTTCTGTGAATGGATAATATTGCCAGGCAATATGCGAATTTACGTTTTGCAGTAAATTCTAAATCATAGCAGAAAAATTGGATGCTGGAAGAGATATATAATTTTAAAAATGCTCATACGTAACAGTAAGTAATCCTTGTGCTCAAGACATTGAAATGAAGAGGTTTCACTCTTTATTTGGTCATGTCAATGGAGGAAGAGGAAACCAACTCACGTTGATTGTCTTTTCTTGCAATTTTGCTCCATTAAACTGAGGTTCGTTTGTCCAACAGAGACTTAAACGTTTTTCTTTGGTCTCCTTGAGTGTCAGTAAATAAGTCCTGTTTAAATCCCTTCCAAATTAATGGGCAGACATGGAACAAATTCATGCAAAAACGCTTTTCAAATCCAAACAGAGCTGATTTGAAAGCATGAGTTTTGCTGATAGCAACCTTCGCTAAATAACTGCGTAAATTTAAAAACTTTCAATGATTCGATTATATTTTCTCAAGCTTGCTCGATAATAGGATGCCATACTCTCTGATCAAAGTATCAGTTTGTTGCTTTGACAATATATTTGTTGCTGAACGCCACGCGTGTGAGGTTTGAGGTACAATAAAAAATACCTACCTTTTCTTAAACTGTGCAGCAGCGTGTATAAAAACTATAAAATTTCATGAAAACTAGGACGAACTTCTGAAAACCACAATAAACGATACAGTATTATGAATAGATTATTGGCGAATGTGGATATGACTAATTTAAAGGTCACAGCTTGCAGGTTGTAGGCAGTTGGCTTAAAAATACAAGACAGACGTTCATGAAATTCCCCAAATCCAAATTAATATACTCAACAAACGCAATTGTAAGTTCTGCAAATATTATTGTAAAAAAACCTGAAAAGTTAATAAGTTAAACACGTGTTTTCGGTTATTCCTAATCAGGCCTATAGAGTTACTTGAGGAATGAAAATTGATAAGATAGACAAAACTATTAAGAATACTGTGGTTATTATTCGTCGCTTTCACGTCGTCCACATGGCGGGGTCTTCCCGGAGAGGGACTTAGGGGTAAGAGGGAGGGGAGGGGAGACGTGGAGTAGGATATGAGAGATGTTCTTAGGTTCGTATTTTCATTCTCCATGTTATTGTATGGACAAGTGTAAGTACGCGTTTGCCGAAATGATCTTTAAAACGCCAGTTTTTGATCATTATTTCACCTGCTTTCCAAATACACAAACTATAATTCCTTATGTTGCGGTCGATTTCGTGCGAAGTGCTACTTTTAGGAACGTAAACTAGCCTCCCCTTGGTGGTTGTCCATCTTTGTAATAGGCCAATCCAGTTTTATCAGAATAATGCCCATTCATCATCGTTTATGCGATTAATGTTTGCTCAAGTTAAATGGACCGACATAACACATTATACCAGTGATGGTTTTCATAAGAGGTGTGTTTGATGCTATCACATAAAACGGTAGTTCTCCCTTTAATCTATCGGTAGGACGATTTCTCGAGCTTGCAACCAATGAAAATCCAATGATAATGGTATGCGATTTACCATACTGACAGCGCAGTTACTAGTTAAAGGCCCGGACATGTGTTTCACCGCTTACCTATTGTCATATAACAAAGCTGTGACGCGTTCGGCTGATTATCACTGGTGTCTATTTGTGTTTTCTGGCAAATATTCGAATTTTTAAGGTTGAGCATTTAGGTTGAGCATAAGTAAACTTACTTTAAGTAAATCCTTCCATCTTAAAGTTTATATAAAAAACGCAACCGAAATCCATCAGCAGTAGTAGGATAACAGAAAAATGAACAGAATATCGGCAAAGCACCTGCTTGGGATTTTAACTAGTACCTGTGTTGTTGGGACATTAAACCATAAAAATACTTTTATTCTACCAACTGCCAGTTAACAGTTTATCAATAGTATGTGGTTATCTCGTTGAAGCCGACGGATGTCAACTAAAATACTCATATAAACTCTCACACTGAGCCCATACATTTAAAGTTAAAAAGTCAAAGTCGAGGTGACCGCAGTAATTTCTGAGGAGATTAGATAACCGAGAATCCCAGACAATGAAATCAGGCAGTTAAGATAACCGTTTATCTTTTTGAATTTATCGATTGGTTTCGTAAATGCTAGCAGAAAACTTTGTCATGGCGAGTTCTGCAGTTTTATTTACCGGTATCAAAATAAAATGTGCGTTGCGATAGCTTATCTGACATCAAAGAGAACTAAGCAAACCGCCTCTGACTGACGCTTTAAAGAAGGACCATCCGCCGAAAAATGTTTCATTAAAAAAGCAAGAGCCTGTGCATATATACACGTAATTGTGATGCAAATACACGCCCATACTTAGCTTACGAAAGCAGAGGTAAAATCTGTAATACAAAATTGTTTATAAAAATATTAAACCAAGGCTGAAAGCCGAGCAAGGAGAAAAAAATATGGCTTGTACCTGTCGTCATAGTTAATTCCTTAAAGGTTATCCTTAAGATGATTCCCGAGCCAATTGGAACTAAACAATAGTCATCCTGGCAGGATAATTTAGGTTCACACAAACACACTACTCATGCTTCGGGAATAGGATGGTTTCACACTTACATTACGCTAACAACTGTCACCATTCTATTGGTTTCTCTCACCGAACTGAGCGAGCGAGTTTCTTTGACAAGTTTGTGCCAACCAATGACATCTCTGTTATTCATGTAAGTTGGCAAATGCAAATATATATATATATATATATCAGAGGCAAAAACAGTGCCAGAAGATAAAATATGGCCTCCATATCAGCAAGTTAATTATGATACACAACGCCAGTGACACTACCTGGTCACCGATAGGTGAAATTATTATTTAAAAAAGTAAAAAATGGCTGTGAAAAAAATTTTGCTTATTTTTACCTCAAATGAATCATTTTTTTTAAATAACGGAGAAGGAGACAAAAAAACCCTAGGTATCATTCTTTTTACTAAAATCGGCAACGACTTAATATAACAGAGTATTCAGAAAAGCGAACTTTCTGGCTGTTTGGTCATTACCAGGTGCTGTTTGCTCATAAACCTCAAAGACGACTTCCGTCTTCAGAGCATACTTGAGAACATAGGTAGTTTGCTTTATAGTACTGTGCTCCGGAAACACTGCTATACCAGATAAATGTATGGTGTTACGGCTTTCTTGGCATAGTCATCAATAATTTTGAATTTGTGCCGCCTGAGCCACACGGACGAAGATCGCAATGTGACCTGTCACGCTTGCGAATACTCACCCACTGTTCCACTCCATAAGATCCGCAGTGATTTTGAACGCATATTTATATAAACAGAAAAATCCTTGTAGGGCTATTCCTATGTGATTGACAAGGCCATAAGTTGCCAACTTCCAAGTAAAACTTGTCCTCTCCAATCAAGCGGCAAAACGTGATTAAAAAATGTTTCTGTGGTGTGGTGTAAGCTTTTTTTCAGCTGATAATGAGAAGCAATTTGTGTGGTCTTTATTTTATCTTGTGGTTGCGCCATGAAGTCAAAGTTAAACCGGTTTATTCGACATTCTTGCTATTTGTGTTCATTTCCTTTAGTCCTACTGTCCAATTCTAGCCTATGTGTCTCAATTTAACATATCCGGATATTCTCCAGAATTTTCTGCTAACCGCGGAGGCTGGCTTAACGAATTGAGACAAAATTAATTTTGAGAAAATGACTATTGCGCCTAGTAGTAGATCCACTTATTAAGAATATAAATATTTGAAGTCAATAAGGTTCTGTGGGAAAAGTTTGAAACTTTTTGGGTACATTTTATTCAAGCTTTATCTTTGGCAGAAATTACCTTGCCTGAGTCAATCGATCGTTAAGTTTTCTGCCATTGGCATATTATTGAACTAAATGAGTTTTTTTGCTTTCGCATTCCAAGTATGCATCGGTACATCTATCTTCCGCTAACTGACGTGGGTAAAATGCAACCTAGTTTCGATTGCTCACTAACTCGTTAATATATGATTTAGGAACTACTTATTTTTTACTCCTTTCCAGAGAGGACTGCGTAGACATCGTTGTACACAACGAAAATTCCCTTAGAATAAGAAGATCTTAAATCTGACATTTTTTAAAGCAGTAACGAATGGAGAAAATGTAAGCAATAAACGGAGCAGTGTATCCTTACTGGGATGATTACTGATGTGTAACGGGATTCAAAAACCGGGATGTACCAAACACGAAACCGCAAATACAATTTCTCTGATTGTAGGCAGTGCTGTTATATTACCGAATAACTTGTAAGTCTATAATCAAATAAAATACAACAATAAGATATTCAGTAATGTTTTATTAGTATGGACGCTCACTGAGCTTTCGCAATTCAAAGATAGAATACCAGCATTCTGTTTTTCCTACAGCTTTTTTATTAACGACAGACGATAAACGTTATTTGTGTTACCCCAGTTCGTCTGATCATTGTCACGAATGCAGTCCACAAGTCTCACCCATGACATGCTTTACGGCTTGCGCTAGAAGAAGCGGGCAAGGAGGTTTCCCCCTGTAACTTATTTCCCGAAAATTAATTGTTTCTCACACTTTTTTGTCTGCAAAACACAGAAGTTTTGTCTTTAAAGCTTTAATGAGGGACGTATTTGTGGAAATATTACCCTCGTTTACCTAAATTCTCGGGATTTTCCCTTTTCCGGAAGGGAGCATTTTAACTGCAGCTCATAAAACCCACGAAAATTCTACTGAATGTCTTAGCCCGTTGTATTCTGAATATTTTCTTACTGGTCTCAATAACCTAATTGTAACTTGATTTAACGGCAACATGATAGTTCAACCGTCGTAGTCCGACGATGTCCACCGTATGTTCCGTGGAAGGGTGAAGCAGGAAACGGTGCCTTGCGCTTGAATTAGTTTTAAGTGATAGTAGCCTTGCGCTGCAGTTACCGCACTCTCTCCTCCTCCCCCACCTGAGCCCGATGTCAAGACAGAGTCAAGAAGACCGGGGGCGGGAGAGGACGCAGGTGGCTGGCGCGACCGGGTCCCCTAAGTCCTAGCCGCCCCTTGGCGTGCCACCACATCTCCCATGTTCGGCATTTGTCAGCGGAGCGCAACCCAAATAACGCCTGCCGTGCCCTGATGTGGCCCCGTGTTGGGCCAACGCATCCACCACGTTGCCCGTTTAGGGGGCAAACGGCCACATAAAACCTTTAAGAAGGCACTTCCCGTCACTGCTTTCCAGGAATGTTAATTAGCGTTTTCTGCTCGAGGACAAAATAGAAAGATTTTTGGAAGCCTCCAGGTTACGGTGGCTAAAACAGCTGTAATAAAAACAACGTGGGGGGTGCATGGGGACTCATAAAGGACCCAAAATCATCGCAGTCTCAGCATAAAGCGGACAGCATGCTGAAGCAACACCTGTTTAGACTTTTATCTGGGACCTAGATTGAAAGTAGAGTCATACTACGGAGTGACTGCAACTAATACTATTATGTACACAGCATGGGCATTGCAGTTTCACTAAAGTAAACTTTAAAGATTGTATGTAGACGCGCTATGGTGTTTCGTGAATATATCACTCTGCCTACGTTTATGGACGAAATTTGTTCCAAGTTTGGCTAGCTAAGCCCAACATCAGTTAAAAGGACCAGAAACCGTGACCAGTATCCATAGAAATTTTGCCTCAATTGCTTTCTTACAGATGTGAGTTCAATGTTTACGTACTCATGATTTGGCTATGGCTTGGAGCTGGTTGATAGCGGCTGCTGAGCCAGGAACGATAACTTCAGCTCTTGAGTTCGTCTTTATTAAACAGCCCCAAGGAACACTTGATTGGAGGTCTAAACTTGTTGGGAATTCTGTTAATTCCCCTTTTAATTAAAACTCCCTTCCTATACACCGGAATGCAGGATTACTTTGTAAAGGGACACTTTTGAATGCCACTTTTAGGTTTCAATTTAGTCATTTGGCTGCACGGGACTGCTTTCATCTCTTTGGCGTGCTAGCCGGAAATCCTGCCTGAAGTAGCTCTCTTCTACTTTTGCAAATTCTCTCCAGTCATTTAAATAAACGTTACAGCATTTCTTCAATTAAATGGCTTTTTTAACAGCTAAAGTTCCCTTTTTTTCTATTACTGTTCTAACATGCTGTTAGTCATGCTAATTGGGAACATGCAATAATACTTAAGAATATGGAAGTTGGAAAAATATGCGGTCGAACCCAAACCTTTAGTCAACTCAATTCCGGTTTTTTGGAAAAGAAATTGCCGGGCAGTAATTTTTATATTCCATTTTAGTGCAAACCAGGATCAAAAGCGTCTGGAGGGATATGCTTCCTAAATTTTTCGTTAAAGCAATTTCTAATGAATAACGAAAATGGTCACTTTGCACAAAATGATTGTTACGTTAACTTTCATCCTTGGTAAAAGCTTTCAAATTTGCAATAAAAACTGTATTTTTAGGTCAACAGTCAATGATAGCTCCCATCCTGTGGAAATTAGCACGAAAATACAATGAAGCTCTGCTGGCAAAAGTTCTGTTTATGCCCAATTAACTCATAGTCTGCATGTTTTTGTCCTTGTCGCTGGCTCGTGTGCCCACAACACGATAAGGATAGATTTTCTATTCCGAAAATAGGACCTTATATAATAGAAATAAAAAATGGTGATCTTCGAGTTACTCTCAATAAGGTTTTCTATATGAATCTGACAAGTGTATGAACCGACATCATCGATCTTCATCCAGATATTGATTAATCTGAGGATTGAACATGGATGAGGTACGCCTCGAATACCGGGGTCAAATTCTTTACCATTTGAACCAACGATCGGCATCCCACCCCTTTACCTAGCGAAATTTTACTCATACCGGTGAGCATTGATCGTTTAATCTTAACTGCATAGTAAAAACGAACAATTTGTCTTTGACTTTGAGAAGTGGTCATGTTTCCTCTAGGGACATCACGCCATCAAGAGCAATCAGTATTCGCATAATGCAAATTTCAAAGGCTTTGAAAACCGAAGATGGCTTTGTTGACCTATTCGTCATCATCAGTGACCTATCCTTAAAATTCACCTAGGATCAACTTGATATTTTAATCAGAATCTGACCATCAGTTATTTGGATCCAAATACCTTAGAAAACAGAACTGTAAGTTTGTAGTTATTCACGTTAAAAGGTCATCGGAGAAGACCTTCTGCCTGCGGAATATTCATCGAAGAACGATCAAGCAGAGTTCAAGCGATTCCGTCAAAAACACACTGCTCTGTGGGCCAACCTCAGTTGAGCTTCATTGCTATACTAAGTAAGAGAGAAATGGAGATGATAGGACCTGACCAGCAAGGTGGTAATGCCAGTGTTAACATCCAATTTTGGGAGAACTTGTGTCAGCAAAATATCGGAATTCGATTGGCATTCGACCCAGCGAATCAGTGAACACCCTTGGTTCCCGAGGCAGTAAATCGTTGCAAATGTCAGAGAATCTATCTTTTAACGTGCTAAATAACCTTTCACAGAAGATTTATTGTACTTTGGAGCAAAGGGATAGCACCGCAAATCTCAGCTATGTACATACTACCTTTTATTTACATTTTTCAGATTCTCTGCACATTCCTCTGGAAATGCGTTCTATCAGCGCCGAAGACCAGAAAAGCAATACAATAAGGGCTCTTGCTGACCTCTTCACCTGTCCTCTCACCAGCTTTCCCATCAGCGTTGGATTATTCTGTGATGAACCCAGTCATGGTCCAAACAGCACGTTGACCAGATTAGAAGGTGGTTTGTGTGTTGTTAAGAAGATACATTTAAATTAGTTTTTTTTTCCATTTCATGAGGTGAGATGGTTACAAAGATATTGAGAAACATTAAGACACTTATAATGTACCATAAGACTACTGAGTATGAAACGTAGTCTTCGGGGACGAACTCGTGCTTGTATACATTATCGACGCTGAATTAATTGGAAGAGAAGGGTTTAAAAGCAGGTCATGGTAAATGATAGAGGCAAAGAGACGGATTTCAAGAAGCAGCTTAGAAGAAGATTTGATAGCATACTGACCTCAGGCAACTATCCGGCTTCAAGTCGTGGAACCAAAACCCCCACTGTCACTGCGGGAATGTTCTGCAGTCATCTACTGCATCTTGTGCATTTGCGGAAAAAGCAAAAACGTCAGAGAAACAGGGAAAATACTCTTCATGCGGATGGCCAAACATGCGGTAGTAATGAGGAGGAAGGACGTTAGCCTTAAGCTCACGGCTCATTAGACGAAATCACGCGATAAGTTTTATTTTGAAGAAAATAGAATTCACGAAAGGTGGGCAATCGCGTAAGCTCTGAACTGCTTGAGTCTGGTTTTTCCTGTCTACAGTTGATCATCAAGCGCAATGACACCCCACCTCCAAAATCGGCGCTGAGAATTTACCTGGGCAGAGTAATTAGCGACGCGATTAGAACATTGGTGACCAAAGGTTCCAGTGAGAGCAAGTCAAATAGCCAAGTAATAATTATGCCGAGAATCAACAACAGTGCTGACATTTCGACAATTAACAACTCGGATGCGGAATAACGAGTGATAATCGCACATTGGATTAGACATTTTGTGGCATGGCAACTGTGTCCTGTAAACCTTGCAATCTCATTGCCTTCAGCACACTTATCTGCAACGGTCTTTGACAGGGGGGAGGGCACTTGAGCGAGCCTCCAAAACCTCAGGCCAATTAACTTGATATTTTAGCGATTTCATCCTCTTCCTCATGCTGGATGCCTTGTGATAAGTCCTCTTTCCCCCCTCAGCTTATGCCTTTCTAAGATGGTGCTGCAAAAACTCAGAGGCCTGTCAGCAGATTAAATCTACAACCAAAACGTTGGACGTGGAATTCTTCGTTTTTTGCTGATTTATTGTGACATTTCATTTTCGGTTCGCTAAATACTTCATATCTTATCGCTGGCAAAAGTTTGGTCTAGGGGAGAAACCAAGACTGTTATCATACACCTACTGAATATGCGATTTATGGAAGCCGAAAAAGCCTCCAATGGTAACCACTCGAGCGCTAGCTAAACTAATCCACATACACCCACTGTGTGCTTACCAAAAACGTTTCAACAGATGTCCCCAGTTTCCACGTGTGCAGACGAAGCGGTTTTGCGAGACCTCAAAACTTCTGACTTTAATTCCTACAGTCTAAATGACTTACTACTTAAAAGTAGTTGCTATTGAAAGAAAGATTCGAATTTTATCTGGATTGAACTTGACCGCAAGTCTAGTTTACACTGACACAGCTATTGGAATGTCCCTGCCAACTGCGATTACTGCTCATATTGCTCAACCGCAAATCACGAGGTCAAAACCTACTCTTGAGAGTTCTAGGTTCTTAAAAAATCACATTTGCATCGGTACAAGTCTGATTGCTAACCAGGGTAGTTTCCGTCAGTGCTTGACTGATTCGCCTTTCCAAGCTATTTCAGACTCACATTGGACAAAATGCCCAGACAATCAGGATACACCATAACGTTGGGTTTGGTTATGTTGAACACACAAAGCACCTCGTCTTCGCATATTTTTGTATGCTAATGTTAATACGAACAAACTAGCAACTTCGGATCCTGTGTGTGGATAAAAACGACGAAATGAAGTCCAACCGGAGTGGGAGAGGGATATATTTACCTTTAGAGTTGCACACTAATGTTTAAGTAACTTATGGGAGATAATCAATGGGGAACTTCCAGGCCGTAAATCGGCCTTGTAGGATAATGTCTGACAACCTGAGTCCCCTTGTTCCTTGTTGGCTAGTCCTGTAGGCCCGTGGCAGATCGAATGAACGTAGAGTCGATCTTGAATTATTTTTGCCGCCATTTAGCTCTTTTGAGACTGTGCACAGGCGCTTAAGACCAGAGGTACATCAAGATTAACTAGAATTCTCATTCGTGTACTTATACCTTAAGAGTTTTAATAACATTAGTAATATTGACACCATGATGCAGCCTCTAAGGTTTTTGGAGGTACAGCCAACTTTTAACTTCTAGATCAACCGTCAAAGGCCCTGCGGTCTTGGTTGTCATTTGGCATCCAGGTCACAGTACGCGTAAATACCATTTAAGAATTTTCACATAACCAAGTGGTTAAAGTTTAAACTGGCCAGTACCTATAGCTACCACTAAGTGGAACTAGCACAAAAACCTTAAGAAATATTTCAACCTCCATGAGTCGCTAAATGTCTTTTATATAAGCATTCGTTTATAACACTACCGGATGCATTATGTGAGAGAAAGAGAGGCAACAGGTGTGTCTGAACTATGCCGTCAGCCTAATCTCCGTTTTACAATGTGCCAAACTAGCGAAAATGTAGTGGTGTGCAAAATAATGGTTTGGCATGGTCGGATTCTCGTAGTTTGTCGATCCTCGAAGGACGACATTCTGAAGGTCGTCATGCTTCGGCCTCGGTTAAAGGCTGTTCTGAAAAGATCTACAGAGTTTCGTGTGAGAATATCGCATATGGCCCGCTAGAAGCGAATGGGCATAGAGACGTATCCCTCGCGTACAGGTGAACTTAGGCAAAATTCCAGGATGGGTGGGTATTGCCCTTTCTCAAACCTAACACCTAAACCTTATCTATCACACTAACCTTAACACCGACCCTTATCTTACACCTTAACCTAACCATAACACTAAGCTAACCATATCACTGACACTAACGATCCCAATCCTAATTTTGACCTAAAAATTAACCCTCACGCTTATACTAAGCTAAACCCAACGCTAACCCTAATACTAACCCTAACAATTACGACAACACTAGCCTACCACTAAAACCTAACATACTTAACCCTTACCGTGATCTAACGCTAACCCTAACAACAGGATTAAAATTTAACCTTACCCTGATATTATGCCTAAACCTAACCATGACACTCAGCTAAACTAAACACTAACGATCCTTATCCTAAGCTTGTCCTTACACCTGACCCCAATGCTATCATTAAGCTAAATCTAACCCGAATAGCACTCACAATCAATTCACTTGGACTAAGTTTATGTCAACTAGATCAAATTGGCGTTTTCTGCCGGGAGGCTTTTGATCAATCCTGGTCAGTCAGCGTTGAGAAAGCTTGTTACCCTGATCACGTTAATATAGACCTGCTGTTATCAGAAAAACGCGGCTTTTGAGGCTTTGCCTACTAAACCCAAACATTTGCTGAAATCTGTCATAGAGAATTTGAGCAGAAGGCGTCAGTTCGCCTATTTTACACATTTCGCTGTGAATAATGGCTAGATGGCATGCCCGGGTTCGTTGAGTAATGGGGTATGTTAACAGAGATTTGCTATTACACCTCAGGTCAAACGGACTGAAAAGCCCCCACTTCCTCTGCTTGAAAAGTAGGTCGCTACCTACGAATGGCCTATAAAAAAAATCAGGAGGATATAGAAAACTGCGGCCTCTTTGCATCAAAACAGGGCACAATAGTCCACAACGCTGTATCAGAATTGAATATCTGCATTCTTTTCATTGTTAACATTAATTGAAGTGGATAAGAATCTGGTCTGTCCAACCACTTACACCTCTCCTACTTATACATCCGTAAATTTTAAAGAAATAGTACTTATCCTTAAAATTGCAGACTCAAATTAACACACACTGCTTCTCATTTGGCTTCAATGTTTTTAGCAACAACCTCGTTGATTCAAATGGAACCGTGGTTTTGTCATTTTAGGAGAGATTGAGGCACTAGTGCAGCTTCAAACGCAGTACAAACTGAACACTAATGCAGCCCTCCTCTATTCACCGGCAATTCTCATTCTCCTGCTGGCCTACGTCCTCGGAATCTTCCTCACCTGGCAGGTTGGCGTGCTTATCGGCGTACTGGGTCTGTTCATGCAACTCCTCTTCTTAGGTGGGTGAACCTACTCTTCATTAAAGCAATCATCGACAATTTGCCATTTACGTTTTCCTGCATATAACTTCGATTAACCATTTGCCTGTGAAAGTAAGGGTGTCGGAAAGTATTTGGTCCTTTGCGGGGATTAAGTCCACGCAACTTTCCTCAACGCGTCTGCGATCCATTTTACTACTAATAAACCACCCAGTCCTTAACTGCTCATCTTCGGACCCTCGCTTGGAGTGGGGAGGAAGCGGACGTGTCATTTGTATACAAACATTTTCATTCCAGAGGCCTAAGAATTTTCAATAGCCCTAGTTTTATTGACACCACAACTCAGTATCTGGGGTTGCTGGAGGTGCGAAAATGGAAACTTCAAGGTCAACCATCCAGGGCCCTGCAGCCTTGGTTGTCGTGACAGCAACTCTGCTGCCTCCATGAAAGGATCATAAGTGTCAAAAGCAATTCATACGTCCTGAAAAGGTTAAGTGACTCTTAGGAAAGAAAAATCGGTAAGAAATGAGGCTTACGCAGGTATTTAAGAGGGTTCATATTCGAGAGCCAACACATCCTCTTACAATAATTATTTGGGATTATGTCCTTTTACTATAAGTAGCGCAACACCACTATAAGTATTGTGTTCCAATATAACGCATATTGTCCATCAGGCTATATCATATGTTCATGAGCATACATATACGTTGTGAGTAATCGTCCAACTAATTTTGTTTGTAGATATTGCCGAAATACTCGTCCTGCAGTAGGTGTGACCATAGCTCGATCACTGCATTTGTGTGCGGCTTGAGTGGCTTAAACAGCTACTTTGTCCAATGTCATCATCAGAAATTTGACAGGCTTTTACCAGTGAATATTGTATTGAAGATTGAAGAACAGGAAATATAGCCTGATTTTGACACTTGAGCATCGATTCCCAAGGCAAATTCTTGCAGTCCTCATGCATCTGATGCGCTCGAAAATATCAGGAAGTGTAAGGAGTCTTGGTCTTCATTCCTGACAACTGACGCGATAACACGGCCCTTCCAAGATTGGGAGTCAGACAACTATAGCTCATTCCTACTGTGGCCTCTCTAGCACCTTCACCTGTATGAACTCCAAGCAACCCTAACAGCAGCCTGGCACCTGTGGAGTAGGGATTAGGTCATGCCTGACCCGCGTAGCTTTTGTCAGTCACCACGCTGTCCTCCATTTCCGATGGCCTTGGCTTTGTCTTGCCATGAATTTAAAAAGTGGTCACGAAAGGGAGAGTGAAGAAGATGCGGTGCAAGTCTGCTCGGGTTTGCATTAATTCATGCGCAAATCGCTGGTGTCGCGCACATTGTATGGGGCACGCGCTGGAGGTCTTCACTTACGACGACCGAACTGTGAGTGCCGTGTTCCTCTGATGTTTCGAACATGGGGCTGTCCTGCATGCTTTGGTAAGCGTTGGCGCTTGCAACAACACCCCTAGTTGTTTCGGGATCATTATATATTATCCCTTTCTTCAGAAATAACAAAAGTCTATGTGTGCAAGTTAGAGATCCACTTTTAGATGAATTTTCTCCAATAAAATCTGCTGACTCCACTCTCTCTTCCTGCTTTACGATTTGATGGTACGTTATATTCGTGAAGCCTACGCGAAGATCTCTACTCCTCCAACTAAATTAATGGCAATGAATGGGCGATCTGCAAGTCGTAGTGGATTCTTGCCCTGGATTGGCTCCCCTTGAAAATGTCTGGTCTTCTTAATTCACCTCTTCCCTTGTCACTGTCGTCATTTTTAATCTTAACCTACTCTTTCCACAGTAATTAAAAAGGCATTTGCCAGGAAGGTGGGATATTTAAGGCATGTGCGGCATAAATTGACAGGAAAATATGTCTATTTGGAAATCCTTTAGCACTTGAGGTTTTTAGAGTTTCCACAACAAGGTGAGGCCCGTAAGCTCTAATATGAAGTGAAATGGATCGATTTGTTTCGAAGGTTCCGTCGACAACCAATAGTTAAGCAATTTTTCGCTTGCGGAATAATGCATTTGCAAAGTCCTTTTTATCTAGCACACATTTGTTTTTTACAGCATCAGGACTACACAATAATAAAGGCTAGGAGAGGGCGTTTAAAAATGTAAAACGGCTGCTGACTTTTTGAGTTTAGTGGGTAACGTATCGCATGCAATTCGTTAACTGGTTTTTTTTTATTAAAAAGGGTTAATAAATCGGGTAAAATATGTATTATAAAATTGGAAGATACCAAGGGGTTTCAGGCACTCCAACATGGCAACTTTTAAATGTGTTTCTTTATGACTGCTTGCAAAACCCTATTTGGAAAATACTAACTGCCATAGTGGTTTGAAATTTCCTCATTGACTTTTGATGCTCCCAGAAGTAAAAATAAATATTTCTGAAAAAAATAAATCGAAATATTATTTCCCGTACTCATTTTTGATAACGTACGTCTTCTTTTCTTCTGCTACTTGAAATAAGCGAATCTTTCCGTTTTTAAAATAACTCCGGATTGCTGAATAAATGGAGCCACTGCTATTTCACTCGCGTTTTTGCTTTAAAAACACCATACTGTATGCTTTCTTGTACGGAGAATATTCTTCCATGGTACTACGAAAATCTTGTATAGGGCTCATACATTTTCAATGGATATGAGGCACGTAGTATCTTCTGTAAGCAGCATTAAGGAACATACAGATCTGATGTTGAATTAGCGGAACTTTCACGTTATTAACAAAAAGGATGCTTTCAAATGTTTTTAATACCGAAATATACCTCTTCATTGAGAAGACGTGAGTTACAATAAAATATGTTTTCGTGCGCTTTCTAGCAAAGTTATGGGAGTAGAGAACAACAATGGGAAAATGGCTACATATATAGCAGTCAATTATTAATTGCTTTCATTTTTTAAGACGGCCGGAAAAACACTAATTCAAAAGACGGATTCATGGCACGACTGCAATATCACAAGCCAATTAAAATGCTCATTCCTAACCAAAAACACATTTTAGTATTTCGAATAAGACTTCATTGGATAGCTTACGTACTGTTTAATTGTAGACAAGTTGGTAATGCATTTCGTCTTAGTCCACACATGGATAAATGTTGTAGTAGTTGACTTATCATTTTCAGAAAATGTCTAAATTCGCTTGCAGTTTACGATAGTTCATGGGCTTTTTCTGCCGTTTTTCAGATTTCATCATTGTTTTCATTGAACTGCCAAACATAAGCCATCTGAAAAAAATCACACTTTAATGAACTAAAAACCGAAAAAGCTATTTTCAGATCACAGAACAGATAGCACTGGCCTCACTAGGCTTTTATATAACTTTAAGTCATTATACGCCTAAAGCAAACTTATCAGTTTCCGTATATTTGAGGGAGATAAAGGTGAGTTACCTTTGAATTCCCTATTTGTACATGCGAGTTTTGGTACCAAATAAGTAGTATTTTGAGATGTTGACGAGGCTTATTGATATGAGCCAACTGGGTGGAACATAGTTGAAAGAGAGCAGAAAGTAAAAAAACTCGCGATGATATTTAGGAGCAAAACCGTTCGCCCTTTGGGGGCGGGGGGGTGTGGTGTCCAACGTAGGGCATCGCGCGTGTCACTTAGATCATCACCGAAATGCGCAAGATGCAGCCAGATACTCCCTTGCTGGTTACAGAGTCCGCCGAGTGATTTCAAGGCAGAAATATCCGCCTAGATCCTCCTTGGTCCGTTGCGGTTCAAACCAAGTGAGAACGTTCCTAGACCACATGGACTATGGCCGCCAAGTTCGGCTGATGATTTTGTCTTCACTTCTTTCACTGCTCTGTTGCAAATTCTTAATCAAAAACTTAGACAAGCTGAACTTTTTCAAACAGAAAAACTTCATGCAGGCAGCCAATCTTACCGGAAAAATTCCAAATGTGCCATTGCGTCAACTTCGCTAGACACAATGGATATCTGTGTATTCTCTCTCGACGTGAAAAGAACCTTATGCCACAGAGTTAGCACTCATTGTATTAATCTGCCTTTAAAGTCTTTATCAAGTCTTTTTTCGGGCATTTGTTTTGGAAGAGAGAAGGGAAGCTTGTAGTTGAAGAAAAACAAATTTACTCTTTTGTCGTGGCCAGTGAACCAATGGTGAGTAAACATCTCGAGTTAGATACAAATGACTGCTGACTACTGATCAAACAGAAACACTCGTTCCAGTGTTCATAATATTTGACGGCAAAAGTTTCCTATTACTGATTTTTTGAAAGGCAGGCATAGTTCCAAAACAAAATACAAATACCTATCTGTCAAGCGATCAGTTTATATTGGTAGACAGCAGAATTGTTGACCTTCCAGTTTATGCATTTACAAGTACGCAGAAATCTAATGAATCCGTTGTCACGCTTCTTTTTTGGTATTGAGAAGATGACCAGTTAATCACCAGAACATGCCCTCCCTGTCCACAACTTCAGGCGGACTTCCTGTAGCTTGCTTCCCGGAAATCGTCTTTTGAGATGCACTAACTGGAATTTATGCCATTTTCTTGACACTTTTGAACGTTCCGTATAAGACGGTTTTCCGACTTTCTAACAGCTGATTAAGAATCATTATTAGCGATATTTTGTTTGAGTATTCGATATCACTGAATGAAGTGGATGTCCGTAAAGGACGAATCCAAAAATAAATTGAACAGAAGACGGTGTTTCAGGTAATCCACCTTTTAACTAAAAGTCAAAGGTAACGACGCTGTAGACTAACACATATTGTAAAGGGCTTTTACACTTCAGTGCTGACTACCGAACGCAATTTTTGGGCTCTATTTTTCTTTGCAGCTCCATCTCAAAGTCATTTCTAGCTCCTGCAAAGCAGTGAGCAGGAACGGTAGATCAGCAATAGCATGAGCTGGTGTCTGGAATTTTTAAGATGTTTTTCATTGCATTTTTAAAAGAGTAGTTTTTAATTGAACCTGGATATTTAAGCAGGATGGTAATATAAAAAATCACGCCGCATAATCCAAAACTATTTCAGTCAAACCAGGATATCAGTTTTTGGACGAGCGTCTTTCTGGCTTCCCAAAATGGAACATGTTAAAAATGGACTACTAAATTAGCGGAACATATTCCCACTGATTTTCCATGTCGCTTTAAATTCAGTTGTATTTTATAGCAACGAAATACACAAATATTCATTCCTATACTAATTTATTATCGAATTATACTTTTTTTCAAAATTTGTACTTTAATTAGTAGTGGTTTTCGATTTAAGAAAAACAATTCTTGCCCTTGGGAAATTTAAGACCGTTCAACGTCCGTTCACAAAGCATAATTCTTGTTCATTTCTTACTGCTGCTTGTAAATTTTACTCGATAGTCCACATCCAGTGCAACAGTTGATTGATGCTTTAGGACATCTTAATAGCGCCTAGAAATTTATAATTTCCCTAAGACCAAAAAAACAATTTTTAGTAGGGAAATCCTGGGTGAGATCGTCACAGCAGGTATGATTTAAAGTTCTTCAGAACGTAAAAGGTTTTCAAAACCCACGTTAAATTTGGCAGAAGACTTGATGTGTTTTAAAATAAATATGAAAAATAATATGTTGTGCATTTTTTAATATAGAGTATGTATCGAAAATAAATGAGAACTCTTCATACTAGTTATATAGTCATTTTTATAAAGTGCAATTCACACGGTTGGCCGGAAAGAAGCTCGTTCCAAGGTGCCATCTTGGAATGACTGAAATATCCTAGGGTTATGTTGCACGATAATTAATCACACACACCTCCTCAAGTGATATTTTCTATCCCAAAACTCATTTTTAAATTACAATAAATATCTAGCGTATCTACCGTTATATGCGAAAAGCAGCAATGTTCAAAACAAGAAAGACCACGCTGGCTGTTTTGAGCGCACTTGCATTCATCAGTCAGGCAACCCAGAACTGCAACTGGGGGACACTTAACTTTTATATCTGAAGCTTTCTGGTGACTGAGGTGAATTAACTGACGCCCAAGCGATGGGTTTATCGCATGTGGACTGAGATCATGAATCTTCCAAGTCCCACGAGGCATTACTTTAACTAATCGGCCCTGCTCGTAGGCTGAAATACTGGTCTTCCATTTGGCCGTGAAAAACCAGTTTAAGAACGACCGGTTTGCGTTGAGGAAATACATTGAAAATAGGCAGTCCCACCTCTGTGTCGTTAGGGGTGATATTTGTCGACTACTTTGTTCGTTAGATAATCCTCATAGGTGGAACACGAACAAGAGGTGAATATTTGAACAAATTTAAACTTCTAACCACCTAACACGTTATGCCTCCTGTACTGTAAACAGTAATCACTCACATGTTCTTACGACTAATTTTAGTTTTTCTCTCCCAAACCTTGAAAATCCTCCTGTTACACATTCATTTTATTTGCAAATAGAGGTTAAAGTCGATGTAAATGCATATATACTGACAAAATTTGAAGTTTTAACCTAAATCTGGCATGCACGTTTGCTGTTACACAGAAGTCGAAGAGAAACGAAGAGAAAGCTGTTTCTTTACTGGTGATGTCAGTAAAAACTACGATTTAGTTTCTTGTTAACATTAAGCCCCTGGTCAATTTTGCCTACCGTTAAAAAACCGAAATTGACCACTTTCCATGGCCGGTAGCTCAATTTAAAAAAATTATCAAACATATTTTACTATACAATTGCGAAGAGAATTTCTTTTTAACTACTTTATCAATGAAACGAAGTTATAAAGCTCCTTCGCTTGCTAGCCCTGGACTCGCAACGCGTGAGTTGTTACTTTTGGCCCTTGTCTAGTAAGCTTTTAACAATGGCGTTTCTGTTTCAAGGCTTTTTGGCTGCGGGCAAACTTTACTTCAACTGGCGGTTGGCTTTCCAAATCAGTCGCGCGATTTGCGGTTGCATGCGTCAGCTGTCCCTCTTCACAAATTTCCTGTTTTACCATCCCAAAATCCAGACAGAGTCTACTAGTCCCGTAAGGTAAGTTCCAACCTTCATTAAGACGTAATCATTTTGATATTATTTTCCTTCACATTGCACATCTCTCTCTCTCCCACTTTCTCTAATATTTTTTTCTACATTGGTTCTTGCCCGACGTAAGGTAGTCTTTGTTTCTGTTGAAAACAAACCACCCATTGTAGGAATAAATGAAAACAACTTAGCCAGAGACTAACTATGTGAACCTTGCATGTCTTTACCGTCCGGTTTTATTCCTTCCGCAATTCAATGTGCACAAGAGTTGTTCGTTTTGGGTGCATCGTTCCTTTTAAGTGCCTTGTCAATAAAACTGACTGTTTAGTCTAAGGAGCATAATACCCCTTTCTCCATACTCAAAGTAACGTACTACACAACATTTTGAAATAATTGGTATCTCGTGGGTGAAGTCAATGTATAGCCCAAAGCGAGGCGTTTCCCACAAAATGCTTGTAAACCCCATAGAGATAATGTTTCCCCCTTACACACTAAGGAAGATAATATCAGCAGCTCAAGTCTGCCAACTGTTTTGTGCGTTTTGTCGGCAAGATACAATGCAACTTGCTATCAGGGAGGCCAAGATGAGAAGACATTTTAAACAAAATTGTTTGAGCAAAGAAAGGTTTGAGCCTTCCTCACTACAACACAGGATACACGATATCACTCACAAAATTACAGATTCCTTTTGAAGCCGGGTGCTGGTACCGAGACAGTCCTGGCCCCCAGGACCGACACGCCATAGATCCGTGTCCTTCGCCCTAGTTGAAATATTTTTCTAAAATATTGTCAGAATATTTAACGTTGAGTTTTTGATTGTGAGCTTTCCCATTGGGTAGGTTGGATATCCTGACCTATACTGAAGTACTTTCCCATGCTATTTATTCATTTTCGTCATTTGAAAACGACTTTTTCCTCTAAATCACAAGTTAGAAACGAAAGAAACCCTCCTCTCACTCTCACGGTTGTGCTTTTCTTAAGGACGGTCCAAGTAGCTTATCAATTGCTAAACGTTGTGAATACGCTCTGATTGTTTCTTTCCTCTTCGATTATCACATCTAAACTTTGTCCACGTCCGCAAAAACATACTTCCTTTTCTGATAGGATTACTGACAGGTTTTTTAAACTCTTTCTGACTTTCTCTAGATTCCGCACTTGAGTTGCTTCATAAGAATGTATAGACAGCGATGAGCTGTTTCCGTTTTCGCTAATTGAACAGTCATCTAAGGCATACGCGTCAATCAACAAAACATTTTCTTATTTTTCTGAAGCTGAAGAGTGTGCTAATACTGCTCAAAAGTAAATCAATGATTGTGAAGTAGCACACGACACCAGTGATTACTTTTTCAACCACTCGAGTTTTGGTGACTTTATTTAAAATTCTGAAAAGCCATTGATTTTTAGTAGAAATCGGATGAGGTTTCTTTAATAAGCCAATGGACATGTCACAGAAAACCTGCTCGATGCCAATTCATGTATGCAAATCTGACCAGGTGTTTTACTTAACGTGCTTTTGGACACGTTTTCTATAAGCATTAGAAATACGGCTGCAAGTATATTTTAAACAATTTCAAAGGAAAAACTATGTGCATTTATTCGAGCGTTGCAACCATTCTTCAGGTTATACTCGTAGAAACACATCGCCAACTTGTGTCAGGGTTAAATGCACATCATAAATCGATGGTGCTTGAAATATATTGCCTAGGAAATTAAAGATTTTCCCCGTCTGATCTTCATGTCGATCGCTTCCGTGTCAAAAGTGCACACTTACCTGTTGGATCTACTCACCGTTTTCTATGTTTGAGGATCTATTCAGGAATCGGTTAACTATAAGCTTACAGGCATTTATAAAATGCTTTTTTACGGTTGACTAATCCTAACGACGGAATGAACACAAATTAAGCCTATACTAAATGGGACTCTAACTCCGCATGTATGGGCCAAATTAATAAAAGCTGTTATGTTGCCTCTTAAACGGGCTACGTAGTAGATGCGTTGGACCAACACAGGGCTAGATCAAGGCATAAGCGATACTATTGAAGATGCGCACCCATGACAAATGTTGCATATAAGACAGGGGTGTTTTGGCCCGTCGAAATGCGGGCTCCCCGGGACCCCCTTCCGTCTCCGGTCTTTTTGACCTGACTTTGTGGGAAACAGACTGGGGTGGTTCACTATTGCACGCACGCCACCATTTCTGTGCCCACCACTTTCTGGGGCGCATGCTCGACATCGTTGGCAAGGACGATCGAACTGTCGTGAGCTGTTAATGCGTGTTTTCTGGAAAGCACTTAGCCCTTCTCTAGCTCACGCCACTTGTAATAATACTGCTACTTTTTACTAATGGTCAATGCGATAAACAGAAAGTTTACCGCGAACAGAAGCATCACCTGTTATGTGTGGTCTATTTTGCCCACTAGCGCACTTTCTGTTTTCAATTCCAACGCATAGTAATGTGGGAATCTCATCCGCTTTTCGTGGGACGCTACATGGGCCGCTCTGATCTAAGACAACCGATGACTTATGTGATAGCTATTACCCCTGCTACTCTGTGTGTGGTATTTTGGGCTTAAAAGATGAGCGTATGAAGGGGTTTCACGGTTGCATACACTCCTCAAGGGCTTTGACCCCTTCTCTTCAAGGTATGAATCACGATCCCCGAAGGTGAGGAGCTCAGACTTAAATCCTTTGATCCACGTTGAGATTTTAGAAAGATCTATCCACCGCAAAAAATCAAATCTAGCCTGTAGCTGTTTTGATTCCTAAGCTTATGCTTGATTCCTCCTGAGAAAAAGTTTGACGAACAAATCCCCGCTGTCGGTCTTCCCTGAGTAGACTCATTTCCGGCATAAACACCCACGTTTTGCGTGAGAGCAAGATGCATGCTGGCAGGACAGGACTCTATTTGCGTGTTTCATTCGATCAAGTGAAAGCTACGGAAAGGAAACAGCCAGGTACCAGAAGCAGAAGAGGCAGGGAAGAAAAAATACGGTGGAGGAGGAGGAGGAGGAAGAGGTGGGAAGGGGGTGGCTGGGAGGTTGCAAAAAGGCGTTCCTTAGCATACTACGTCTAAGGAAGTGGGTAACCGTGCTTTCGGTAAAAGAGAAGGTTCACCGCATCTGGGAGTCATTCCACGACTATAAGGTAGGGTGAAGCTAGGTGTCACACGATGGTGGGGGGACATTTGGCGTTCGTACTGCTTGCAGACTCACTTCCGTATAGGTAGAGAACTATTTGAGTTTATAAAATACGTTTTCAATCTTCATTTCTTCTAGCAAACGAAGTTTGTCCGGTGCATGTGAATACCTAATAGGAGCCCTTACAATAATGTTTCCGTGGAAACTTGATGAGGAATTGTAAATATTAAATATTATTTTTAAACTCATCAGAGCACTGACATTTTACGTTAGTGCATGCCTATGTTATATATATATATATATATATATATATATATATATATATATATATATATATATTGTATGGTAAATAACTATATTTATAAGAAAAAGTGCAAGAAAGGTAAATATTCAGTGTCATAGCCCTATACACTAGCAGTCTAAGATATTAACGCAGGGTTCTGGAATAGAGGGGGGGCAAGGGTGGAAAATCTTAGCACGTAGGATTTTTGAGGTATGTGTTTCAAACTCACTCAGCCAAATGCTGTTTGAAACAATTAGGAGACGAGTTTCAATCTAAAGTGGCACTGAAACGCTGCGGACGTTGTTTGAAGCCTAAGCGATGCTAGTGGTTGGGCATATATAATTAATAGGTTTTTCAAACTAAGAAATATTACTCCTGATAACCATTTGAGGGAATAACTTTAAGGAAGTATCACCGAAGGACAGAAATTCCAGATGCTATTTGCGCCCAGAGTCCAGGCTTTACGAGTAATTGGGTAACCCTGAGTTAAAAAAACAGAATATAGAAAATAGAAGGTCTAAAAAAACTGACCAACTTGCACTTTCTACAGGTAAACTCACAGTCATACCTCAGAATGGAACGATGTATTCACGCGTGTGATGGTTCCAATCGTCATTTGAGCATGCATCAGCCCCGAGAACCTGGTGAATAGGTTGTTGGAATCCGAAAACTTTGATTATTGAAACATAGGTTTGCGTCCTGTCAGCGGCAATCTTTGACTACTGTTATTTACGATCACGTAAGGTATTATGTTAGCCACGGACTCAATGACTAAAATGTTGGCTTTAAGTTTCGAATCGTCGGAATATTTTGGCACAGCCGTTTTGAGGCCAGGAGTTAATGCTAAGCCACCCTCCCTAGTCTGATTTATCTTGGTCAAAAATGCCGTGGACTATGATATGCCGGTGTAAGTTCGGACTCAAGACGATGGCCGCAGAACATAAGGGAATTTCCGTATTGTGTCCTGCCAGAAAAATCTATTGCAATCTACTAGCCCGTGTAAACTCTTTATCTATAAGTGCACAGTGACTTACTTTTATCAACACTTTACTCTTACCTGGTTTCCAAGTAAGTCCTACCCGCGATCAATCACAGCAATTTTAAAATCCTGCCATTTTAAATTCAAGACGAATTCCTTATACCACAAATACTTTGATGTGTGACCCGTTCTGATACCATTCTTTTTTAATTGAAGTTTCTAGTTTTTTACTGTTAGTTTATGAAATCAGTTATTAGTCATAATGTTAAGTTCAACTTCTCAAAACGTCCTCATGAAATCCTCTGCTTTGCCATCTTTGTGCATATATCTCTAATAAAATGTGATTTTTTAGTATATCACACAGTTAAACCTTTGGTAATATTCAGGATAGCTCTGGTGCGCCATCGGCTTACCGACGCTCCGACCTCGGCATATATTCTCCTGGTGCTCATTCAACAAATGTGGGAGTCCCTTGCCAATCACTACAGCACGACGATGGTTCGCCTTCAACGGTACATCAGAAAGAGCTCATATCCAAGTGCGTACCGGGTCAAAGACTCATGTTTTGGCCGTTTTTACTAAATGACCTTAATGTGTGTTATCGTGATGCCCCTTACTTTTAATCTAACGAATCACTGGAGGCATGTCTGATGTCCGGTCAGTTGCAAACGATTACAAGAGATATTATTGCAAAAGTTTGACAAACATTTGCTCTAGCTCTTAAGCCAATTTTGCTGTTCGTACATATGATGAAAGTACTTTCAATTAAAATGGCCATTCAAATCCAATCAAAGTAGTTACTAGTTCAGAATCAAGTCTCAAAATAATGCTTTTACTATAGAGTGAATACTCTCCAGCTAGAGACCTTCCACTCACCTTATCAAGAAGGCAGTTGCTGGGTTGTTATTCTAATGTTTTTCCTGTTTATTTAAAATGTTAGCTTGCCCTGGAAAAACTTACTCATATTATGAGTAATACATTTATTTTGAAGAAATTTTGTCTTCCTGCAACGTTCCAAATGCAAAATATCTAGGTTTTGAAAAAGTTTGAGAAATATATGTAACGATTTAATCAACTTACATTCTCCTCTGTTTGCAAGATGCCTCCTATCTATTTTCGCAGAAAATTATTTAGATGCAGATATTTCTGGGTACAAAAAAGGCCCTTGTTCTATTTTCTACAGGTAGTACTAATGTATCTGTTTTTATAAGCTTGTACATATATGCATATGCAACACTAAAATATTCCTTTATTTTCCCTCCTCAGGTAAGCAAATTAAGTGAAAAATAAATTTTTCCTGATTGCTTTCTAGCACTGCCGATTAAAATTGTACAATTGTAGAGAAGCGAGGGAATAGTACAGTAGCATAATGGTAAATCAATTCATATGAGCCATTTAAAGAAATAGGCGTATGCATATAGTATACTGCTTTAAACTATAATAATTTTAACTTCAATAATTTAAATCTTTACGATGAAATTGCTGCAAAATATGCCTTTTAATGTATAATTGTAACAACACACAAAAAGAGCAACATTTGCATTTAGCAGTCACTTGTCGTAATCCTTCATACTTAGCCCTAGTACGAAGTCGCTTTCTTTTCATAAATAATAAGTTTTCGTTTCCTATGACAGCGCGTATTATTAAAGATTAGGATTTCCTCGTTCCTGCTGCTTCGCGATTTTAATTTTTGTGCAAATCTCAATGTCAAACAATAGCAGTTCTTTGGTAGATTTAATTTGAGGTTTTACTGGCCAGTAAACCGGAATATTTTATGCACCGAAGGGAAGCTTCCGCAGTTGAAATATATGCTACTGACTGTAAGGCAGACATACCCATGCGCAAGTTTTCATGTTTCCAGCCTATTTGCTGTTTTCTATAAAGACTAATTCATTCCTTCGAATAATAAAAAATACTCTATACCATTTCAGCAGACATTCAACCTTTATCACAACTGCGGGGATCACAACTTAGGGGGTCAAGAATCCTCCAGAGGCTTCTTAAAAGAGGTCAAAGTCAGATGACTGGATGTAAAATGGAGATAATTAGGTATAAAGTAGCTGATATCGTCTTGCAATATTAATAGTTCGAATAACATTTGAATGACTGTGCGATATGGAAATCTATGAGGCACATTCCTGTTCAGTACCCATGAGAGAAACGAATCTTTATAGTTTCTTTATTGGCATTTTGTGTTTATCCCAATCATTACCGAAAATTTATCCGTGTTTTGAGTCACAGGATATTTGTAAAACAAATAATAAGCTCCGATGCCCTACTCCATTTGTTTCCTTTTCAGTACCTCCAAAGCTCCGGTTAAAACGAATCTGCTGTCTTCCGGCCTACGTGGTTGTGATAAGTCTCAGCGTGGCCATCCTCATCAACCTACTGCTGATACGAATCTACGAATTTAATGTCATGAGCATGCTAACTGACGTCAGAGCTCTTCCTATTTTTGTAATTATGAGCTCCATCATCTTTCTCAGTGTGTGCGCCTCGGTACCCAGCATCTTCTACGCCTCTCTGGCCCTCTGTTGCCAGCCCAAGTCCAAGCTGGATAAAGAAATTGAGGCACAGCGTCGAGCTGCCGCCGCTGCTGCTGCCGCAAGTCCTTCCCCTACGAATCCGGCCTTATGGGTTCTCGTCTGATGCGTGGAATCAACCGCATGACAGCGAGACTGTCGACTGTCACATCACCCCTGGTACAGTTGGAACGGACCGTGGATTCGGGCAGTAGAGGTGTTCCGTGCGTCGGCTGGGCAGCCGACAGGCAGTCCAATGGCAAACTACCGGGTCTCAGTGCAGCCACTGACCTCCTACCACCAATTGCCGCAACCTGTGAAGTTGACATACTGGCAAAGACGGAGTTCCACAAGATTTGTGAACTGTTGCACGCCTTCAATTTCTACCTTCAATGTGAACAGACACGTATTGTGCTTTGTATCGACGCCTTTGAGTATGTCTGCCCAGTGAAGCTGGCTGCACTGTTCTACCAAGTTCATAGCTTGATCCTCAGCCAGCCGACGGCGCCCGTGGCCTTTGTAATCGCGACAAACATCAAGGTAGGCTTCATGTTATTCTTATCTGAGGTGATGGAAAAAGCATTGACAGTTACGGCAAGGAAACTGCTGACGATGTCCACGATGTAGGTGTTAGTAATAAGACAGATGGTATTCCTGATAATGATGCTGATTAAACTGAAGATACTGATTATGGGGGTGCTCATGGCCGTCGTGGTGATGGAGAGGGTAAATAAGTGTTTTACTATTGATCGTTATGTCGGCGCAGAAAGAAGGGTGATAATGCTGTCCTTGAGGAGCAAGAGGAAATGCAGTAGAGGGAGGAGAAGGCACAATACTCTCTTCTCTGCAGAGAATTGTGGTTGTGTTGGCAAGATGGTTGTTTCTTTTATTTTCGTAAACACGTCCTTTTTGAGATTAACTAACTTTCGTCATCAAATTCGATGTTTTATAATGTAAATTTGTAGGTTGAAAATACGCTTCATTTTAGAAGATCTTGAAGAACTCCGTCCATGAAATATCTGTACTACTGAATATTTGTCAATAATAGGCCGTTGCAATCACAGCCTAAAAATAACTGTGGGCTTGCCTAATAACTGCATCATGCACACAGGTGTCCTTCGCCCTCAATCTCCTGCCTGATTTATTGCTCTCTTATTGGCTGATTAATTAGGTGGAATAAGAGTACAGATGAATTATTTACACGCCTCTGAGAAAATGTGATAAAGGTCTGGATTTGATTCACGCATTTCTTGCGCCTGCAACGAAAGCCTGCTGCACTATTAAGGAGGCATTTTCAAAAGTATCCCTTACGACAGAAAATACATGGTCTGTTAGATTATCAAAGAACTTTCGAAGTGTCCTAAAAGCCAAAATATAAGTTTTTAGAGATGAGTGCTTTCGTATTGGTCTGATACCAAGCTTTTTGCCTTCTCATAAAACATGCTAAATTCATCCCGGGACCTGAACTCTGAATCCGACAATTCGGCAGCTGTATAGCTGACATCCTGAAGTAGTTGCTACTTGAAAGAAACAATCTGTCTTAGCGCCTCGGTTTCTGTAATCTAAATACCATACGGACACATTCTTCACCTTAGGCTTTAACTTTAAATGATATTTTCATTAAAAGGTTGGGAATAGGCGAGGATCTCTGTCTGCGTACGCAATTACAGTCCTGGTATTCATATTAAACAGTTTAAAATAGCTTTTTACCGATGGTAAAGACATGCATATCACAAGCATTATTTCACGGACAGTTAGTTTTGTATTTTCGAACCTATGAATGTCACCACCCTTATTGCGCATTCACAGTTGTCCGAGCGCTAGTCAGTGACAAAATCCACAATGTTAGTAATTTGAGTGTTTCCGAACCAGAGCCTTTTAAGTGTCGGCTCTCGGAAAATGCCCATTTACTTTTTATAGGCAAATTCAGTGCATATATTCATTCATATTTATTAGCAGGAGATTGTAAAAATTAACTTGCATTTCAAACTCAACTGCTTTATATTTTGCAAGGCCTTTATCATATGCCACAACTTTTAAACATGACTCTTGGGGAAAACCCTTGAATCAAGGATTCCATTATTGAAATTTAAATCACCTAAACTCTGGTTTTAGTAAACATAGCCTGAAATCCGCAATCGGCTTGTTAAGTTTCACCTTCACTGATTACGATCCATGTTTACGCGTAATTATTTGATCTTGTATGGGAGAACAAAATGCAGTTGTTCAATATTTGTCTGAACGATTAACGCCGTTTCCATAGACTCTGTTGAGAGTTATGGAAGCGTTGTTTAGGAAGCTGACTAACAAGGAATAGAAGAGAATCTTAGTTTTGCTTAATCGTCTACTAGGTCCGACCGATAATAGCAACAGAATGGAACAATACGTCCACACAAATGTGCACCGTTAAAGACCTCCCTGCACCAACTGATGCTCAAATGTTTGGTATATTAGATGGAGAAAGTGAGACACTAGACAATGTTATAATGCAATTTGAACCCTGAGTGCAGTGGTCTAAACTACATGCACAGAGCAGCAGCAATCGGATAAGTGACAGCACACATTAAAACGGGAGGCGATGGCTCCTGTATTGCGGGATTTATAGGTAGGGTAACTGAAACTAATATGTTGCCGTTTTCGAGAAGCGCAAAATATAAAATGCATAACATTTACACCATAAGCATGTTTCATTGCATTACGACAGTGTAAATGCGCTAGCACGCAATTCAAAAAACTAGATATTTTTAATTTTAAACGGTTAGAAAAATGAAAAGCAAGATTATGGTTTAGACATTCAAGGATAACTAGTCTCAGCACATAATGACCAATCTAATTGCAGGAGAAGTTAAGAAGATTCTATCCTTATATTTGCTTGTCGTTAGGACCAAACCTGACGATGAAACTGGAGTTGATAACTCTGAAAGCCAAGCTAATAACCCTTACCCTATACATAAAGACCAACACTAACATTAAACAACCGATGCCTGACCCTAGCCCTAACCCTTTAACTCCATGAATAACCTCTAACCCTACTTTTTGACCTTTAGCCAACCGCTAACTCAAATGGTACCACTTAAAAGAGGCAGGTTGGGGAACGAGCAAAAAATTACGTACCTCATAGAAGCAGAGACTAGATGGGGCCACGTATCGGATACTTACCTACAAAGCTCATTTATGCAGTGAATTGGCTGCAATTTGCACACATAACGATCCGTGGTAATGATGACGATATAAAGTTGGAAAAAAGCATGGTAGTGATGACAGACCATACAGGAATACATCAGGACTACCAAATGTTTTAACGTCTGAAACAACCACCTGTTTCACTGCCACGTGGATTTTTTGCCTGGGTGTCCCCTTGCGTTTTCTAACCGAGTGCCTCAAGTGAAAATGCATTAACTTTCCAAAAGAAAGCCGAATTTTGTCCTTGTGTCTGCCGCCACCATATTCTGCACGGTTGGTTTCTATGTACACGTAAAACGGAAACCACAAGTGGACAGAGAGCAGGACTGTGAACTCGTGATTCACTCACCGTCTTCGCTAAGGCTACATATGCAGTATTTGAAGGCCAATTTGTCTAAAGGTGGCGGGCAAAAAACATCGTTTAACGCTGTGAAAACTCTGTCTTGTGGCCTACGGCCACAAGCAGTTTCCCACTGGCCCTGTTGCAGCGCATTCCTCCAAGCAACTGCAGGAAGCTTTCTTCGACGACTTTCAGACTCCTCTTTCTGGAGTTGCCTTTGGCAGGGCAAGGAGTGCTACGCTGTCAACATTGTTGCTTTTTCGTTTTCCTAACCGTCTGTTTCGTATCTTAAAAAAATTAGGTTAACTTCTGTTGATGCATATTAACTGGCAGTGATCAGTTCAGGCTCTTATAATTGGCGATGCAATCACTGGAACAAAACGTTTAGTGGCCTGACGCTTTTGGATTCTCACTCGAACCCATCATCAGAGATAGTCGACAAAGATTACCCTTTTCGATGCAACCTCTTATGTGCTTAGCGGCATTTCTTCCACATCCTCTAATCCGCAGGATGTTTTATTTTCTTTTCTGTCTACGCCATTAGAGAACCTTCGGAGGAGACGGAAGGCTGTCTGGTTATACGTATCCTCTCACCCAATTATGTTTCAGCTTGGCAGCCTTTTAAGCTCAGATAAACATGTAACGAGACGTGAGTTGAAATCAAGAGTAGAGGTTCCCCCGTTGCCCGTTAATTATTTGCTTGGTTACAATAGCGCTGAGCAGACAAAATTAATCGTCGGGATAATTTTAGAGGGTGAATTCTCGCCTGTGCCAGCGAAACGTTAGGCTAATCCGCCTAAATGTTTGCACTTAATCTCATCTTAGGCCTTGAAAGTATAGATTAAGAAGGCCTTGATAACTCCCGTGTTTTATTGCAAAAATCCAGACCAGTGCTCCTACAGCAAAATAAGTCAAAATTTCGGTAGACATATAGGGAAACCCTGCTAATTTTTTCTGCCCTCTTTATCCGGCTAAACCACCGATCAAAAACTGCCACCAGCAACATCGAGTGGACGGTGAGGTATAAATACAGGCTTGACAGCAGCGCAAAACTGAGGTGCAAAACCAGTGCTAACGGGAAATTAAGGAGGAGGCCGGACATGTTTCGAGGCTATTTTTCAGCTGTAACGTGGCTGTGACTTTTTGAAACATTCTTCGTTTCTTCTGATTACACAATATGGTTCGACCTCCTGGGTTAGTTAGGATGTTACTTATTTCTGATTAAGCAATGCGCTTACTGCAATGTACTAGACCTCTCATTTGCAGACAAAATAAAATGGCGTGTTTTTTTGTTCCACGGATACTATATCCTGAATCTGTGGCAGAAATATTTTGAGAATTTACCTTTTATCCAACTAATTTAGTGTTTCTTTTGGCGGAAAGACGAAACTTTAGTTGACTGTAAATACTGATTCACTTCTTTGAAATTCTGTAATTTTTTTGGACTTGCAAAGCTTACGTTAGTGAATACACGATACATATTAGCTTGCAGTCTTATCCAAAATGACACGTCAGGATGTCATCTTTAGGAGGCAAGTCTTTCACCCGCCTGATCTGATTTTAATGATCTTTAATGTATGCTATAGAAATCTTAAGCATCAAAATTCTTCCTTGTTCTTACGTGGCACCAAATTCCGTCTCCTTAAACCTTTTGTTAAAAACGTAGGGTGGATTAAGGTTTTTAAAAATCCTTCAAATAAACAAATACTTTACAGTCAGATCTGTATTTGAATCTTGGTTAAGGGTTGTGAATCTATAGACTGATGCTCTCACTGACCAGGAAAATAATATCAAGTGGTTATCAGATTGTGTACTAATTGTGGAATATGTTTTCAATTTCATGATGAGCGTTAATAAGTGGAGGACTGCAATGCTATTTTAATGGATGTTGTACTGTGATTAAAAAATCATGATTAGAAACTTGCAAACCCTATAGATTTTTTTATTTCGAATGTTCAATTTGAAAAAAAGATGAGTTAATACCGCATGGGTACATGAAAGATAATGTTCGCTAAGCCTTTCATTATTTGAATTTATAAGGGAATGCAAAATCAATAGAAGATATGCATACTTCTTAAGTTGTCATCGTTTACTGGGTGTTGTTGTGGCAGATGGACAAAGATACGCATTCGAAAAGCGACACCCTTACACGTGGGATTCGACCGCTAGATTATCTATATAATCAATGCAATTATGCGATTTTCCCAAATTAAAGACGCATTTCAGAACTTCGCTTTGCATTTCATGAGATCTGTTACGGACTTTCCGTTCTGCCTGAAGGAAAGGCAAAGGATCACTGGAAGGATGGAATTTCCGTTGGATTCTCATGAGTAACACCACCATAGTAAGGTATCAGAGAGCAGGGAGGATACCATTTTGACACAGCAACACGCAATATAAATAGCAGGTCATACCTTCATGGCCAATGTTCGTTGTTGTTTTGAGGATGGCCTGCTCTCTTGTCTTCCCGGCGCTAATTTTCGTGGTTTTGCGTAATATTTGCTAGGAAGATGGAGTTGGGCGTCTAATGAACACGTTTTCTAGCGTCGGTGAACCAAATGGCCGAGTAAATATCACCTAAAAAATCTAAACTGATGGCAGTTAACCCCTCGGACGTGGATGATTAAACAAAACTTAGCATTGTGTACTAACCTAGGAGGATGAATTTGTGGGCTGTTGCTGTTATTAGTTGTGTATAGCCATGGCACTTGTTGTGCGTCTTCATCGTTTGTTGTCTCTGACGCTGGGTCCGTGTGGGAATACGAAGAGTAAAGCAAATAAAATCATTGATCCAGTGACCGAGTCTCCCCATTTTATGAAACATTTTTCGTGCATCGAAAATATATTCCACCTCCATACTGGCCTCCCAATCGCCTCAAAATAGTACCTCTGCTGGCCATCGTAACAAAGTGCACAGAATGTCAACCATAAAATGCTATCTTTTTAAAAATCGCATTAAGTAGATAACTACGTACTTACCTTTTGCAATGGTTGAGTCAACGTGAAGATCTGGATGTTTTATCGGTTTTTTTACTATCCTGCAAATAATTGATACCGCGTCTGCTGCAAATGAAAGAACGCACTTTTCGCTTTATATTGGAGAGAATTTTGTTAAATTTGTGTACTTTAATGCCCCTTTCAATGACTGCAAATATACAACAGAATATCCGAATATATACTGATAATCTTTTGTCTATTGCTTTTCCTAATTCCATATTAGGGGAAACTACCTTATACAAGAATTATATTATCAACTTCTTCTCATTTCAAAAGACAACTTTGCGAGCATACGCGCTGCTTTCGATAACTTCTCTTCAGGCCAGTATAGTTATAGGGAAACGTTGGAACGCAGTAGAAATTTAAAACATGAAATCGATAATGTTCGTCAATTTGTGTGGGTTATCTGAGGAACGTGCATAGGGGAAGGGTGATAAGAGACAATTTGATTTCTGTAGTCTTTCTACACAGCATCTTGTGCGTATTTTGTTAACGGTCTTCATTTTCACCGTAGTAGAACACAAATACCGGTTAAATGTTTATAACTGCACTTTGTGACTGACAAACGGCAACACTTTGTACAAAATAATTTTAAAAGCTGAATTCATTGCTTGTTTTTGGAAAACAATGCAATTCCTTACACTTGCATTCACCTGGTTAGCACTTAGTTTCGATCAAAACTTTCCGGTTCCAGAAGTGTTTATTTTAAATCTTTCCTACTTATATTAATGTTCTTCTATGGCAGGATGCAAAAAAAATTTTTAACATAGCAATGTTTAATTAAATAGCATAAGAAATCGCTTGGATGTCCGGCAGCCTGCAATTGTTTCCCAAATCCTGCTTATTTTCCTTCAATATATAAGATTGAACATTTAGTATTCGTTAGAAAAAGGGTTACTGAGGCTCAAGTCCACTTAAAACCCAAAAAACCTGGACAAAATTTACCGTAAACTACTCCTTCAAATTTCGATCACACATTGGTAATTTAGGCCACCTACCATATTAGAGTAACCTTTCACATATATCTAAATAAATGCGTCATAAATGTATGTGCTCTAAAATTTGGACGGGGAGTCCACTTAATTATTAACTGTTTCCCCTGGCACATCTTGAGGAAAAAGGACCTCTGCTGCCTAAAACATTCCAAGCTGATTCTAACAAAAACAAGCATCTACCAAATACCTAAAGCTAAGCCCTTTTAACAGTGTCTTATAATTACAGATCTGACCATAGCACATCTCATATACAGAAGATTGCCTATCGCATGAAATTACAACAGAAATTCAGAACCGTTACCCCTTTTCGAAAAAATTACTAAATATATTTTTATAAGTTATTTTCATACAGTTTATTCCAATAATATTTCATTTTTCAAGATGCCTGTTTTGAGCGAACTTCGTTCTGGTCGCCTGCAAAAGCAGCACTTTGTACAAATGGCTATTTAAACAGAATGCAATTTTCTCATTGGTTTTTTATCCACCTATAAATTCGAATATAGTTTTAAGAAAATATAAATTAAAATATCCTACCTTGTACATATTTTGTAGCATATTACGTTTCCTTTGAAATTTAAGGCTTGAATGAGTTTTGTTTCTCGCTTCAAAAACACTTCCTTATTAAACCTGCCATTGCTAGTTCATTTAGGGTTTTTAACTAAATGCTGTATATATTCCATTTAAGTTATATCACAAATTTCTCTACGGTGCAAGAAAGAGCTTATATAATGCTTTATAATGTTTAAAAAAGAATGTGGCATTTTTTATATACTTTATAAGAAACATTTATATATACGCACATATCAGGCTTTTTGAATAGCCATTTCAAGTGCTTACAAAATCTCACACTTCAAAATATTTCTAAAACTGAAAAATACACTTTTGGCAATTTAAAAAAATGTAAAATACATAATTTTCTACTAAATAAGTAACCAAAAAATATTTCATGTGTGTTTTAATATGTGAATAGGCAGGCTTTTTTGCAGTCGTTTTTACAAATTATCTTCTTACGGGCTAGCTAGAGGGAAACTCGTTTTAAAGATCACAATCCTAATGTGCATGAAATATCTTAGAGACTCGTCTACATGATATTAAATATTAGATGTAAGCTATAGTAACGCGTTGGTATTGAAAACAAATTTCAAATTTCAGTTGACATTTTATAAGATACGCAAACTCCTGCACATCTATCTCACCATTTTGTGATGTTTAACATTTACATATCCCAGGATATTGACTAAAAATATCACGGAATGCTCAAATAGTTATATCTTTCCTGTAAAATATCTTCTTTTAACCTCACAGTTAAACCTTATTCTACATTTTCCGAACAAACAATAGTGTTTTTATTTCTTAAATATAATGTATTAATTTGGGCAACTGCAAACATCTTAAGAAAAACCTGCTCCAATTTACGAGTGTAAGGTGTATGTAGCTCGTGTAGGTGCGTTTTTTAAGCTTTTTTGGCCATTGCGCCCCATCCCACCTACTGTCATCTTGGATCTGATCGGACAGCGGGTCTAGACGTGTGAGAGTGGACAGCGTGTGGTAGATACAGTGCAAGTCTACTAATTCTATAAAAAACAACATTTAAGTAATCTGCCCAGCTCCTTCTCTTCATTGGGCACGCAGTGCACATTTTCCGTAACAACTGTCAAACTGAAGTCTAGCGAAAACGTTGTAGGTTTGGTCGGTAGATTGTTTATTACGAAAGTGAGGTATGGTTTATTTTCAAAGTATAATTTCAAACTCTTTAACAATAACATCCTCCATTAATCGTTAATTCAAACCTCATAACACTGGAAGATCACAAATGAATGGCCGGAGACTAAAACAGTCAACATCATGAAGACTCGTACTTGAATGAGTTGCAAAATGAAAATCAAAATGGACTTATTTAAAAACGGTGCCAACAACGTGCGCTGAGGACCTCATTATTGTTGTTCACGCAATTAAGAAGGTTACATATTAGTATATAATGGGCAAAATAGGCCAACTGATGTACATTTAAGAACATGCATATACGAATAAAGAGCAGAAAAATTGTGGCTTAATTTCAAAAGCCTGCTAAATAGCAGGGTCGTGGCACGGAAAATTTAACCATAATATTGGTAAATTAAAATGATCTTCAACCACTCCACATTTAAAATATGCGCAGGCACTCGTTCTCGTTTTATCAATTCAGTTTTTCCACTCATTGTGAATTTCATGAAACTTTTCAGATCTAACAAGATTTTGTTGTTGAAAGTATTCAAACCAGTCCTCTCTCGTCCGCGTTGTTAGTTTTTGGAGTAAGTATCCAATGCACACTAACAGTTTTTAAATAAACCACAGAGAATAACTAAGGACAATCAACCACCCATTTCAAGTCAAAACATCCAAATGGATTGAGCTGACAATAGATATCCACTTCAACTCCTTTTGTCCATAGATTCTTGCCTAGACAATAGGAATTGCATTTCTTCCTTTGCGGACTTGTTGTTCACTGCCTTAGGCGGTCGAGGGCTTTCGTTTATTTCCGGAGGTATTATAAACCAAATTTAAGGTAGTTCTTACTCTCCTTGCCTTAAAAGCTGTTTATTTTTCTGAGAAAATCAGCAACAACATGGACAAAAAGCGCTCTTTGTTACCTCACTTAATGTATGAGTTGAGAACTTCGACAATCATGGCTAAAAGACTAGCTTCGGCAGGATGAGATAAGATCCATTCAAAAAAAGGCAAAAGGATTATGTGTTTGATATTGCCAGCGGTCACTGAAAGCAATGTGGGATTTTGGTGCGTTAAAATAATTACCTTAAACACTTGCGTCGTTCTCACTGTAATCGTGATACTGCTGCTCTGTTCAACGAATTCTTAGGATAAATTGGACCTGGAAATTCACAAGCATGGTTTCTGTCCCTCCTAATCTGCTCGTACGCTAGAGTGACTTTGGATGTCCCTTTAACCCGACGCCAGTAAAGGGCCTCAATGCTTGGTGAGGCTTCAGGGGTTACCTCGTTACTGCTCAAGCCGTCAGCTCGAGAACACGGATCATATAATTTTCACCACAAATGCCGACTTCAGTTGCGAAATAATTGTACTCGGGGTTTTTAAGTTGGGCACGCTACGTCCTTGGTTTACCTGATCTGTGCTTATCATCCCACCAACCTGGCTGATGCTCTTGGGCATATTGAGGCCGAAATCTTCGTGAAGGGCACAAATTGGAGAGTAAATGAACTACTTGTGTCCACTCCAAGGGCCCACCAAAACCAAACATTCTCAGTGTGTTCAGTCCAGTCAAATATTATCGGTCTAAAGCATTCAGTTATTCGTGGATCATCATAATTGCGTACGGTTAACAGCGAACACTGCAACACCCTGCCAAAGCAAATGGGTTATTTGAGTCTCCGTTGATACATGCACGATGCTTGCTAAATTCTTTCGTGAATATTCCAAGGTTATTTTATAGTTGACAGAGAATTTGACCGGTACCCACTGAATTCCGTTGGCCAACCGATGCTTAGCACCGTCAATTGACTGTGAATTAGCAAGGTCTGTCGTTCATTTAATGCTTAATGAGTAAGTTCCAATTTCTCCTCTTAAATGGACACATGTGTGCAGACTCAAGCAACTGAATGCATTTTAATTTTGTTTAAAAATATTTGGAGGAACATTTTAAGTCAAAAATGACCAGGAAATAACGTTGATTGGTTGAAGGGTATTAGGTTGATTTAATATGACCACGCCTCAGTGGTTAACCAAACACAAAAAATGGAAGGATAGAATACGTTACTAAGCGCTAGCAACAGAGAGGGATAACTGTTGATCCATAAATTTGCCTTTTTACCTCCCATACGTTAGTCCCTCGCATCCTTCAATTTTCGTGTAGATGGTGAACTTATGAGTTATTAATTATATTTAGAACTTTACGACACTGCTTACAAGTTATCCTTAGTTTTTTAACTTAACGTTCTGACATTTTCTATTGAATTACTAAAAAATCAGTCAAAGCAATTGCATTGTCAATTATTAATTTTTTGTCTTTTCAGAAATATAGAAAAAAATTAAAGTTTTTGAAAGGAAAATACAGGAACTAAAACTTGGGCCTGAACTCCAAGCAGCCCAAATTAATAGATGTTGCTTAAATTGTATTTCGGCATTAAATGACGCACAAAGCCATTTCACCTATAGCTAGTTATACCATTTAGTCCTGCATTTTCATTTTTTTTCGACTCAGGAGCGCTGAGTTTGACAGGGCTGTCAACCAACGTAAAATGAACCCAAAAGCGTAATTTTACGTTTACGTTGACCTGCGTTCTATCCTTTGCGAATAGTCTCAAGTTCAACTTTTAACAGATGAATGAGTGCTTGTCAAACAAATGACTCTTTCTCATTTCCTACAGTGACTACGGATTTGCTAGAAGCGATAAACATGTATGTAAGCAAACAGTACATTTTATACAGAAACGAAGGAGGGGTTGGACGAAACATACGTGCTTCCAACTATAAAAAATTACTTTAGTTGACGTAAAATATCGACCATTTTGAAGAAGTGAATCGTGCTGATTGTCCATTATGGATTTTTCAAAGTAATGTTTCTATGCTACATAAAATATCCCGAGTTAAACACTTAATAATGGCATGAATTACGCTCACTTCACAGAAACTAAAGCATTTTAAAATGGGAAATCAGTGGGCAATAAAATTGTTATATCAAAGTTCATTGGATCCTTAATGTGCTTAAGACAATTTAGATTTTGCCAGTTTTTTATGTAATTCCGCGAAAAAATGTTGATTTCGACTGACGACTAAATTCCGAGGCAGCCCTGGCGAAATAACATAACTGGTTAACATAATTAAGAAAGTTTTAGGCAGCAAAAACCATAGCACCCTCATAATTCTGTGGTTTTTTTATACCAGTACAGCCACATCATTCAACGAACCATATTCCCTGAAATGCAAGTGCCTCTAATATTCTAATAAAACGCACGTCTCATTTCTTAAAAAAAACAAGGAATTTAAAAAACTAGATGATATCCAAAGAATGATGTTGCTACATTAGTGTCTAAAGTTGTTTTGTTACTTATCTGATAATTATTATATTATAAGTTATAAAAGCCCAAATTATTATAAAATCAGATAACTTAAACCTCATATTTCAGTGGCTAGTTTAACTTACGGAAAGTTGATAAAAATACAGCAATTTTGTACCAGATTATAAAGGAGAACATACTTGGTGCTGTAATATTCATTATCCTGCAGCATAATCCTACGAGATAACGTCCACGTCAGGCTGCAAATTGTGCACTGAGTAATACGTGAATACTTTCGTCGTTTACATTTTTTCCAACGTTTTTTGATAGAATCATAAATTCAAACATATTTTAAAGGAGCGCAAAAAAATATGCTACCATACATTCAGTTGATAAAATATCACTCTGCCTCAAATTTTATACTCTAATAAATTATCTCTTTTACATTCAAAATATGTTTTCAGTTCCCGTATAACTTAAAACTGCTCAGGCAGCTACTCATCTATTCAGGGTTTTCAAAGTACAAATGCGTGTATTAATCCACGGCATTACAGTTTTACCGTATAGGACTCGAAAGGAGTTCAACGGGGCACCAATAAACGGACAGAGAGGATATCGTTTGAATATGCGTATTAAAGACCTAAAATTCTTATTATTTAATACCTTTTTATAAGAAACATTTATTTATTCTATTTAAAGAAGACGTCGTTCGCTTCCAATTTAGTTTTACAATAGTTTTTTTAGGTTCATCGGAAATCAAAGGTAAAAACTAATGCCACTTAAGCAGTAATTGTTTAAAACATGTGGTTTTTACAAGTGACCTGAAAGAATTTCATTCAAAATGAAGCATCCTAACGTGAATGAAATATCATAGGATCATGCCACATTCTTATGAGTATTAGTACACCACATCAGCAATTTTTCTTCATTCGAAATCCATTTTAGTATTTTCATTAATATTGCATGCGATACGTCACTTCTCTCCAGCGTATTAAATGAGGCCTCGAAAGGCCTTTGCAACCACATAAGCTGCTCATAAGTCCTTGCATTTGCCGGCTATTCCTAGTGCTTTTTTAAACCAATTTCGACCCCGGGTTTCAAATCAAAACCTTACAGCTGTACCAATTTAGCAAATAAGTACACTAATACCTCTCCAACACTTATCGTGGGGCCATAAATACTAAGGCGCTATTTTCAAAACCGAAAACAAAACATGGGCTTACAAATATATTCAGGAGACTGAATGCATGCAGTAGGTAAAATGGGTCTGGAGATGCTTTATTAACTGTCTCCTCCGTACGCTAAAAGAAAGTCTGTCTCCTTGTATTTAGCAATGTCTGCAGCAGCCAAAAATGGCACGCCTTATGCTCCGTTATGATTTCTTAAATGCTGAGGTAAAGCAGTGCTGTTGTATTGTATAAGCAGAGGCGCCAGCATATGGACCGCACTTTAAAAATGCAGGTTCCTCGCAGTTTACGAAGGCCTCGGCATAGCTCTGTCCTGCTTCCGGCGCCAGTGTATGGGCCGCAAGATTGAAGCTCTTAGGTTGTCTTCACAACAAGGCTTCTTATAGGGCTCTTAAAATGCAATTGAGCTAGCTTGCTCACCCCCCCGGCTCATCCTCCTCCGCGTTCCGTGCCTCCATGTTCTGATTACTTTCTCCTAATGGAGCCCGACCGATGGAAGTATTGTCAATGACGGGAGTACTAAAGTACTTGTCACGATTTTGGCCCGAGCCGTGGAACAGGCAGTTCCTAGCAAGTTGGTGGTACTTTCGGCAGCCTCTCCTCACAAAATGTGTTCATGAGGGCGTTTATGAACATTAAATAAATTCCATAAAAAGTGGTCAATGACAGTTCGACGGTCGGTTTGGACGAGGTTCACCGTGTAAAACACAGAAAGGCTGCGCAGCGATTACAACAAACCTGAAAAATGTGATCGATGACACTGAAACTATAACTCCCTTATGAGGTAACCCTCGTGATTCCAGCCTCAACTTCAAATTTGTCGCTAATATGTCCACTAAAAAGCAACATAAACGAGTAAAAAATGTGGACAGTTACCTGCACAGTACGATATAATGTGAATTAATTCGACGGATGTACAAACTCAGAAAAATATTCTTTCGTTCTGCAGAGGCAAAATCAGTAATTATTTTAATAGCGATTGCTTATATCCCCCGAAGTAAAGTGGGGGCATAAAGCACGCTTAATAATTTACGCCAACTTCCAGGGAAATTAAGATTACATATGTGTTTAGGGTTGTGGCTAACATTAGACGCTTAGGATTGGTTTAAGGCTAGGGTTAGGGTTCAGAGTATAATTAAGGTTATTGTTAAGGTTCATATTATGGTAAGGGTTATGATTAGACTACGTGAGTATTTACGCTCCTTGGTGTTTCGCAAAAGGTCACATCTATTGCATTTATAGGCGTTCCTATTCTCGTGTTCCGTCTTGCGGCCATATTATCAATTCCAACTGTGAAGTGACCTGTTCTTCGGACTTTTTATAACTGATTATATGGAGATGCTAAGAGCTTATTAAATTTACAATTGTGTCAGATGGGCAGAAACCGGAGTCCCCTGTCAGACGATAAATCGGCCTTCCCGGTTCCTAATTAAGGTTTTAAATGTTCAGACACTACAATACCGAGATGCACCTTTAACTCGATGGTTAAAACTACCTACAATAGTAGTTGCCGATCGCCGTCTTTCCGATGTCCATTTTCCCCAATAAAGGACCTGTTGCCTCCTCCACCGACACAGTGAGCGATTTCAGACTCATATTTTTCATCTAATTGATCTGTTTCCCCTTGGACTCACACCAGTTTGCATGTGGCCGCTATTTTCCTTGCGCCACTTGAGCACGCCCACAGCGATGGGTGCATATGAAGCCACTGAACACAAGAATTGAACAGCCTTTTGAGTACGTTTGACAAACCTATCAAAGCAACTGCCAGACATAAAATTTCCAGGAGGTGTACTTTTAGCTTAAATGCATACAAGAAAGAATATTTTTGTGTCTGATATCTATAATTTTATATTTCAATTTAAAATGGGCATCGAAAAACAAGGAGCAAAATGCAAACCAGTTGCGTAGCCATTTTGTACAGAGTAGAGTTTTTGCAGGTGGTCAGAAAGAAGATCGTTCACAGGTTGGCATCCTACCGTGACTGAAATATATTGGGATTAGACTGCAATGTAATCAATAGGACAACCCTACTTAAGTAATTTATTCAAAAAGAAAACACATTACGAAATTTCCGTTAACGTTTCCTTGCATGGAAAAATACTGAATAGTTGTAGCCTAAACCACCGACTACACCACACATCCAGCTTGTACATTGTAAGGATAGGGTTTGTAATTTAAACAAAACAGACGTTGCGCGTAAGATAACAGGTAACACTTGCAGTGCAGTGTATGTTTGTCAGACATTGCCATGCCGGGCGTCCTTGCCATGGCCCGCTGCCTAAAGGTCATTTACCATCGCAGTAAGTGCCTTCAGACTCACTGTCCTTCACCCAACTGACTAGTTTTTACTCGGACTCACATGTGAGTCCAGAGGGTTTCGACTGCCCATGCGCCATTTCATTGGGCCATCCTTCGATGGATGCTAAGTAAACCAAAAGGCACACCACACTAATCAAACAACATTTGAACTAGCTCCTTTAAACTATTATTGCAGCTGCCAACACTTACGTACGCTCTCAGACATGAAAGGACGCAGTCAGCACTGCAAGCTTGAATTCGTCAGTGTTCAGAGCTCCCTTGGACATTGGGTTCTATGCATAAAAGATCCCTATTCTGATGCCTTCCGTCTTTCCTACAAAACGGAATTCTGTCTGATGGTGATAGTGTTCTGAAACGAAGCACTGCCTAGCCACTACAGAAAACCCTGAAATCCTAGCTGAAATTCGAAAATGAATTTTTGATTGGAAGAGATTACTTAAGCACAGTCATTATGTTAATTAGCATGCCAAATACTCGCGAAACGTTTCAGTGAACTCAAAACGTCGGCTCTCGAACGAGCTTCGTTTCGATCGACTGAAAAAAAACTACATTGCTTAAAAATGGTAATTTAAATAATATAAATTTTTCCTGCTGATTTTTGATGCACTAATTAATAAACATAAATGCTATATAAGGCCTGCGTTGAATGTTCTTTCTCGTGCATCTTCAACGTTAAGTTGTCAGCTTTAAAGAAATATGAATATTGAGATTTTTTAAGACTGTAAAGTGTCATTTCGTAAAGCAGTTCATCTGCACCGTTATGTATACGTTTTTAAAGTATGTATTATGCTCTACATCCACTGTTGCATTTGACTTTTTACAACTGTAGGAGTCTCCTTAAACAGAAAATATACAGCTTGCAGTTTTTAAACCTTGAATTTAGATGTAACAACCGGTTGAATTCAAATATATTCGGCAAGTAAATAATATTTTAAAACCGTATTATACCCACTTCCTAAGTATCCATTTAAAGGGAATGGAATTTGCAATAAAAATGACACAATAAAAGTATGTTAGTGCATGTTTTCTATAGCAAATATAGCATTTTTAAGGTCATTGAAAATCAATAAGAAAATAGCATTCTACCTATATTGTAATTTCAATATAATGAACGTCTTTACGGGTGGTGACAATGAAGCTCGTTCACAAGGCAGCACCCTGACGTGACTGAGATATCCTGGGATTATGGTGTATGCTAACTAATTTTACAATCCTACTTAAGTAATATTTTCTGGTTGAAAACCTATTTTAACATTTTGGTTCAATGCTTTTTAGCATAACATCTATGCTGTAATACAAAAAAACGGGATGATTTTTTAAATCTGACCACAGCCATTTTAAGTGAATGCTCGTCTTGCACAATATATTCTCCTGTAACATTGTAAATGTGGACCTTATTTTTCTTTCTCATGTAATTTTGCATGTCGCACTTCTTAAAGGAATTGCGATCTCATTTGAATCAACTATAATTATGAGATAAAAACCACCAAGCATGCAGTACCAGTCCACAAAAAGGAAAAAAAGGAAAAACGAAAAAAAAGAAAAAGAAAAAAGGAAAAAGTCCACGAAAAAATAAAATTTACGGATTCGAATTCAGAGGCGGTCCGCGGTCCGCGTGTTTCTCCGACACTGCACCACGGATTGACAGACAGAGAAGAATTATTTTTCTTGAGAAAGTTTTTTTAAATAAAATGCAGTTACATTTATGTGTCGTATGCTAAATATTTCATCTATTTTAACCCCTTCAACTACAAAGTTTGGTGTTTTTTATATACCTTCCCTTCGGCGGCTTCAGGTATGACCTTTTCTTCTGTTGCCTAACGTCAAGCAGATGGATTTGGAATCATCAGTGGTTGTGCAGATACAACACTGTAATTTCTGCATCCGCACACAGATACACGATAGTTCGACTGTCGATTACGACGAGGACCACCGTACATTCCACAGTAGAGTAGTGCATGTATGGTGACTTACGTGTGATTTTGTTCAAACTGATAGTAGACTTGCGCTGCATCGACCGCACTCTCTCCTCCCCCACCTATGCCTGGTGTCAAGACAGAGTCAAGAAGCCCGGAAACGGGAGATGGCACAGGTGGCTGGCGCTGCCGGAACCCCTAGGCCCTAGCCACCCCTAGGCGTATCACCATCCCCCCCATGTTCGGCATTTTTTATCGGAGTTCAACCCGAATAACGCCTGCCGGGCTCTGATGTGCCCCCCCATGTTGCCTTTTTAGGATACACAGCCGCACACACACACACATATACACATAAAAACACACCAGTTCGACCGTCGAAGTCCGACTTTGTCCACTGTGCAGGAGCAGTGACTTGGGCGCATCTTATTTTTGAGAGATAATAGACTTTTACCGTGTCTAACGTATTCTCTCTTTCCTTTACCTGCTTGTGCCCGGTGTAAAGACATAGTCAAGAAGACCGGAGGTGGGTTCGTGCGCAGATGAATCATCTCCCACGAAGTGGGATAGTGGGGTGTGGCTTGCGCCTGCACCTACGAGTTCCCATATAAAGCATGCCCACCCTCATGTTCAGCATTTGTTATGAGCCTGCGGTACTCTGCTTTAGCCCTCGTTTTGGTCCAGCTGATCTACCACACGGGCCGTTTATGGGGCACACACGCACCCTTCAGCTGACTTCCGATTATTTTTTTTTGGTCCAATTTTAGATGTTCTTTGAGGATCGCCCCACAGACTACAAGCCCTCCGGTCAGGCGAACCTAGACCACAGTGCTGACAGAGTGCTGCGATTCATCCAGAACGTCGCTGACACCAGCCATCTGATCCTGTCCAACATCCACCTGCCTATCTTTCTCGATTCTTTCACCTTTCCTTCTGTAAATAATCTTCAACAATCGCAAGCAGCCATGTCCATGCCTGTCACGCCAGTCAGTCAAAGAAAGTCAGCCGATGGACATGTCGTGGGCTTTGAGCTTCCGCTGTCTAAGACCCCCAAGCACAGTGAATCTGGTCAAGTTAATGGAGCTTTCAATTCGATAGAGGTAAGCGTCCCCTCACTTTGGTTCTCACTCTTCCCTTCACTCCTCCTTTCCGTTTTACTGCGTTTGCTGTGATTCATTGAAGAACACGTGCAAGACTACCAGCCCCAATTAGCGATTTCCGTGTTTAGTGAGAACGGAAGCATCTTATACATGACAGAACCGAGAAAAGGCACAATGCAGTGCTCGAATTAATGGAAGGTGTATGCGAGTTGAAAGAACGATACACAGCGGAAACAAAGCGATCTCTTTTAATGCACTCTCGTGTAGCAGCTTCGAAAAACCCACGAAATAATGCTTTTAAGTCTCTTTTAATCTTGAAAAGGAAGGATAGTGGTTAAACAATATGCTATACATACCTAGTTGTATCAGCTCTGGTCGACTAAGAAATTGGCGCTAGCAAGAAGAATGGATTGGCATGACAGTGATGGGTTTGCATGAAATACCTGGCATTGGACTGAACAGGCATGTTCCCCAGGCGCGGTTGCATAACAACGGGCAAGTTGCTTTTGTTCCATTTGCCGGAATAGGCATCCATGCCCCAAAATGAACCAGTTGAGTGTCATCTGTTCAAGTCATATTTGTTGTCAGTTCTGCTGAGTTTAACCCGCGAACTAAGAATTCTTAGTGTCTGGTATTGTTTGCCGACAATACCTTCCGTTTTAGTTTGCCAACCATCTCTTTTAGCAGGCGAGGAACGATTTGTATACCTTCTGATCTGTTTATTAATTTGATCATGAAAAAATGCATAAGATTTCATCCTTGAATTTTGCGTTTTTACCGACCCTCAAAGTATTTAAACATTGACTATTACTCATCTCAAGTCCATTCCCAGGGCCAAAACTGTTCTCCTTCTCCATGACGTGATTCTTTTACTTGAGCCATCCTGTCTTCTTTCCAGTTCCATTTCCTAAATGCGGGCAGAGGGGCGGACCTATTTTGGTTTTAATAAGAATCACCTCAATATTGATCTTTTCCGGTACGAAACCCCTGTAACGGCCGAGAACTTCGAGGATGACAAGCGTCGAGTAACGTGAAACATTGGGAATAAATCTTGGCTAAGTGCGAGCTAAATAGAGTTGTCAAGCACGTTATTATTCATCCATACGTTATCGCAGAATACTAATGCTAAGGGGTATTAGTGCATTAAACAAGCAGAAGCAGATTTTATATGTATGGCGAAGTTCAATTGTACAAGAGGGATGAGTTACAATGAGGCGTTGACCTGTCTGGATGGAGGTGATGCTGACATGTCTGTTACGCAACCGGTGGGGTGTGGAGCGCTGTGGTCAACTGTAAGGAAGGGTTTTAGAGGTGACGAGTAGAGAGACAAGAGAGTTGCTATCAGTTCCGGGAGGGTGGAGGTGGAAGGAAGGGCGTCGGCTGCCTTCCGTGACACGCATTTACGCCATTACCATCCTAGATCCGCGCGTAAAAAGGCTCCTTCCATTCAAACAACTCTAAGCGGGTTCAGGTCCCTCACACCCCAAAGCAGCCTTTCGGGATTCAAAGCTCTGACCTCAGGGTTAGATATTATTAACCTAGCCTAATTTTTAGTGTATAAACGTGATAAAGTTAGCTTTTTTGGCAGCAGTCAAACATGCATGAACGTTAAGAAGGACCAAAGAAAAAACTTTGTATTAAGATAGGTGTCTGAAACCAGGGTATTCCAGTCTTGGTAACTTGCGGGTTAATGCAATTTTTGATTTACCTGCTACGGAAGCCAGAATGAGTGCAAAGTAATGCTGCCATAGCACGATTTAGAATTTTAACCATTGCCTAAGGAGACTCACGAAACCTTTTGATCCTCATGCACAGTAAAAAGAAGTCGAAAAGACGTCATAAGAGAGTTCGTTTTTCAGTTGCTATTCGACGTTTCTGTCAGCGTCGTGAAGGTTTAAGCGGTTTTTCCGGAAAGAAAAATACGCCTATCGCGCATCATGTTTAAACCGATCATCAAGATATTTGAATTTTACTGCATCTCACTAGCTTTAGTTACAGATACGTCCATAATTTGTGCTTCACTATTTATTATTTTACCGAAAGTACCATGATTATGCGTTAGGATTGCGGCTAGGTCTGCTGACTTTTTAGATATTGAAGAACCTGATTTTCATCATCAGTACTTGGTGGGCGGATTAGTAGATGCTGCGTTATGCATTTGAATGAAAGTCTTAAATGCATTGCTGCGCTGAGCAGCGGTTAATATAGCCTCCTATATGACGCAAAAGTTTACATGGAAAGTGTGCACTGTACATAAATTATCCATTGCCCAACGTATAAATTTTCTCGTACGATTAAAGGAATAATACCGTTATAGTTGCATAAAACGGTATAGGCACTTTCAGGTTATTTCAAAGGCATAGGCTAGTTTTGCCTTGTTATCACACATGTTTTCATATTCAGTAAACATTTTGGGGCAACGCGTATAATTCGAACTCAGACAGAACTTATTTGTGGAGGTTTTAAAGCAACGCATCGCTCAAAACAGAATAATGCGTAATTTTTAAACCACGTGGGCTCAAATATAAATTGTCAAATCTTGTAAAACCAACAGTGTTGAGTTTTTAAGATGTTTTTTAATAAATCACACTACAAGAAAATCGACAGCGGTGTGTTTAAACACCTAAAAATGGCTCGGGCAAATAATTTTAAAAAATACTGGTTAAAAAGTGTGCTTAAATATATGGGACATTGTATGATTCAGATATGGATACCCTCATGAATGTCAAGTAAACAGTGCTCGTTCTTCGATGCCGAACAGCGACTAGTCTAAGATAGTTCGACCTTCGATTTCAACGAGGTCCACCGAACGCTCAACAGCAGGGTGGTGGAGTAAGTGTGACCTGCGCGTGATTTATTTTAAAGTGATAGTAGACTTGCGCTGCATCTACCGCAATCTCTCCTCCTCTTCCACCTATGCCCGGTGTCAAGACATAGTCATAAAGACTGAAGATGGGAGAGGACGCTGGTGGCTGGCGCGGCCGGGACCCCTAGGCACTAGCCACCCCTAGGCGTGCCACCACACCCTTCATGTTCGGCATTTGTCATGGGAGCGCCACCCGAATAACGCCTGCCGTGCCCTGATGTGATCCCCGTGTTGGTCCAACGCATCTTCCACGTGGCCCGTTTAGGGTGCACTAGTCGACAGCCATCAGCACGCACTACTGAACAATGACTAATATCCTCCGTCTTCGTAGATAAACCTCCTAGATTTTTAACTTGGTTATTTCGTAACCTAGCCCTGTTTTGTTCTGAGATGCCCATCAAATCGGTGTGCACGCATAACTGTCCTGCGAAAAGATTTAACGTGGCCCACTCACCTCTCCTCCACTCTCGTAAGCACAATGCCGAAGTTCTTTCAACTTACTGTCACAACCAAAATTGCTCCAGCCACTGTCCTCAAGCTATGGAATTTCTTGCACTAGGTAGCACCTACAGTTGACGGTAAAGGTAGTAATGCGTTTGCCTATGGACCATTCTCGCCATACAGCGACTTCCTTTGACTGCGGCAGATAATGCAACTAAAAGGTCACGACTTGAGAGTTGACAGTATAGGCCGCAGTGAGCTTTTCTGAAGACCACTCGCGGCATCTGATCACTTCCGTTGTATGAAGCAGATATCGCGACCATAAGCTCACGCCCTGACGACGGTACTGCCGCAGTTACCTGAGGAGACTGGACACACACGGCAAACTAATTGCTGGTTGGCCGACTGGTCGGCATTGTGTTGTGGCATCCTGCACTTATGATAGCCTCAACATTTCCGCGATCTCATTTATTCAACATCCTCTAGGTTCTAATTTATTAAGACCTGACTGAGGGAAGTGCACTTAATCATGCGAGGAGTTTTAAAATCAAGTCAGGTTCTGTTTCGAAACCCAATCGGAATAGTATGCTTAATTCAGGTGTCAAATGTCAGGTCTACTCCTCCTCTGACTAGAGTACCCCGCGACCAACCTACACCGGTCTCGGTAAGGTAATAAGTCACATGGGCGAATTTTGTAAATCGACGAGCATATGTTTTATGTTGAGACGCTAGCATGAGGAAATAATTTTAGCTGGAAATTTGATGAAGAGACGCGAGAGCAGATGAGAGCCGACGTTTTTTACAGCCCAGATGAATCGGCGAACATCAAAGTGCTTTGTAAAACCAAAGATCTCTCGGGCTCTAAACTGTCTTCCATGTCCGACTTAATTACTCCGCTTATCACATGCCTACTTTAAACAACAAGCAACCGACAACGGCTAGGAAAACCAAAGTGGTTAAGACACGTGAATAGAAAGGCTCCCCCCAGTTCCGAAGGCCTTTTGCTAATTACCAGGGATACCAGGGTCAATGTTTAAGTTAGGATTAGGGTTAAGCTTGGGGTCAGAGTGACGGTTATGACTAACTTACATTTATCCATTCTTGAATTTTGCACAGGGCAACTTATAGTACAGGGGGCTCATATACTCGTCCTAATTAAATTTACATTATTAGACTAAGAGGAGCACATCACAAACTACCCTGAAGTGACTTCTTTTCCAGTGATCATCCTTAAACCTGCGATTTGCAAACTGAGCTCTAGTGTAATTTTGTAGGTTCAGCTAGAACACTGCTCTGAAAAGTAAAAAATGTTACCTACGAGCAATTATTTAAGGGGTAAAGTTAAAAAATACAGCATTCAACTGCACTAGAGTTCATTTTGATTTAAAAGCGTCCTTGGTTCTTCCTTGTATTTCATATATTTTTTTATTTTCTCATTGCCCCCAATAGAAATTATCAATGTATACCTCTGTGCTTGCGTGCTTTCTTCTGCTGCTAAATCAGTAGCAGATGAGTCTCAGTTTTTGAAACACACTGTGCAAATGATCGCTTAAATAAAAGTCGCCTACTTTAATAAGAAATTTTAAAGGTAGCATGACAACCAAACGCAGAAGCTTTATTGAGCATTCACTCGTCCCAAAGTCAAAATAATTACTTTATTTGTAGTGAATTCGCACCCAATCTTTGGAGAGATGGGCAGTAGTTAAATATAGTTTTTTAAGACTTTTTTAATTATTTCGTTACTGCACATGCAAAAAAGGAAGAGACTGTGTGTTTTTCAAAGCTCATTTCTCAAAATGCCTGGTCGCCTTGCCTTTCTGAGTGCATAAATTGTTAACTTCAAAAGTTGTCTATATGACAGACTGCGAGCATATTAGGGTGATAGCCAGTAACTGAGTCATACCTTTTAAAATTTTGCTCGTGGAAATTAAAATACTCATCAGGCAGCTTAAGACTGCCCTATGGTTTCTAAAATTCCTCGCTCTCTCATCAAAAACCGAAATTTCAAGTTATAAACAGTCCTTTTGTGGAGAAATCGCCTTTTACTATGTAAAAATTGTTAACAAATAAAAGACGTTTTCTCGGAAAAAACTATATCGGGCAAACCTTCTGCTGTGCCCTTCGGAAACTCGAAATGTAATTAAAGATTTTGTCAATTTGTAAATATGCCAGAGATCCCTACCTTGAAGACATACGTCTCCGCCCTCAGCAAGGGGTCAAACTCGAGTGGACGAGGATATTGCCCTGTCCAAGGGATCGTCCGCCTTTTAATTAGCAAAACAAAGAAATTATACGGTAAATGTTTCAGAGTGGGATTATTCCCTGTTTGAAATTTCAATAAAAATCCTGAAATATGTTTTGATTAAAACAAAATAACGTGAGTATGGTTGTTATGTTTATACTATCATGCAGTGTAATCCTATTACATTTCATTCGCGTCAGGAGGTCAATTAGCTTTGTTCCAACTGACTGCAAAACAACACACTCAAGCAACCAAATACTGTATTAGGGGATATTATTTCTGAGGAATTTCAATGCCCTTATAAATTCAAATAAAATTTATGGACAAAATGCACACAAACAATATTTAATGTAAACGTTGGGAAGCAAAAACCATGTTTATCAAACCATCTACTTGAAAAAAGCTTACCTTTGGCTTTTAAGTGTTTTTTTTTAAGAATAAGATTTATGAAGACCGTACAATGTCAATTTGCAAAGTATCGTATCTGTCCATTTATTAATGTTGCTTATAAAGTATACAACATGGTCCACATTCAATGCAACATTTTATGAGAACTGTGTGATGTAATTTGTGATTTTTCTTAGATAGAACCAGGCATCATAGAAAGCTTAAATGTGTGTAAGTTCAGGACAGCGTCAATATTAATCTGGAAATTGAAGTGTTTTTAACCGCAAGCAATATTTACTTCAAGTCTAAAGTTCGAAATGGTCGTAATGAGTTACCAAATAAATTAGAACAGAAATGTTCTTTCCGGTTTTCGTTCAAATAAAATGCATGTGTAATGTAAAGGCTTTGAAAATCACTGAGAAAATGTCATACTACTAAAGTAACCATTTGTAACGTTTTTCTTAGCCGGCAGCTGGACGGAAGCCCGTTCAAAACTAGCATTCCGAAGTGAATGAAATATCCCGATTTTAGGCAGTGAGAAAATAAATATTATGACTGTACTTCTGTAATCTTTTTCGAATCGAACGCAAATTCTAGAATTTGCTTTCAGATTTCACGAGAAAAATCAGTTGTTAAAAATTATTCAAGTAGACTTTGTCATGGTATCTTTGTCGAAGGAGTGGGTTAGCTGACTTTTTCATCATAATCTTAGCTATGGGTTCATCCAATCCCATCCAAACTACACTATTCAAGTAAGTTTGGAAACTTGCAAAACGGATCAAAATTCGTACACACGCTTTTAATGGAAAAATACTGACAGAGGTAAAATATCACATAGCATCGAATATACATTTTGGTAACCACAGTTGAGCAATTGCAGCCTTCAGCGAAATTGACTCGCCGAATAATTGTTGCTCGAATGACGAGCACAAATGGTCTCCTTCTTTCTAGAACGGATGGACAAATATTTGAATTCATAGGCCCATGTTGTTGTAAGGCATGAATCCATCAATTTTAAAACTTCAGGGAATAAACTTTTACATTCTCAGTAACATTTACCTTCTCGTGTACATTTAAGAACCCAACCTATGTTTTTTCCGCAGGCCTTGCAAACTCTTTGATAGACGGTTTCATTTAAACAAATAGGCACGAAAGTCGATATTTACATCCCGAAACAAACAAGTCCAGCATTGGGGACAAAATGTTGCAGAAAAGGCCATTATCGATCAGGTCGATGCAGCTTATTTATAATAACAGAGGTAATGAATCAATAACAAATGAACTTTGGTTCAGTGAAGTGCTTATGATCCACCTGCTAGAGTCCGCCTCTGGACCATGCCTGCCTAGTACGAGGGCTTGATTGTGCTTCTGGAACCTCTGCTGGTTCAATGCGGATATAATACAACTGAAACCTTTCTGTATCAATTTACCCGCATTCTCAATCACTCTTCTCTCCCCTTGTCATTCCTGCCTATATTGAGGGCTATACGGTATTGTGGTAGATGAAATCACGTGCCATAATATTTCAATTTCTTTCTGCAGCTCTAAGAGTCAAATAGTTGTGAATACTCGTGCTAATCTAATAATTGAAAACACGCTTAATCAAAAACTACCTACCTTCAAATGAGAGCTTCGTTTTGTAATGGAGGACGAAAGATATAAGGCGTTTTATACCCTCACCTAAGAGGTACGTGCAAAATAGCTTCTGGTTCATAGTCACACTGCTTATTATGGCAAGAAAATTTAAATATATTTTTATGTCCGCAAGCATATTTGCAGCTTTTAATTCATACTTTACTGTGAGTCGTAGCATAATGCACATTCATAATCGAGCGTTACCGCAAATGCGATCGTTTTATGCCAAGGGGGAGCTAATTGAAATTTCTGCAAAATCACTTTTGACAATTCTTTAAGCGCTCGTAGCCGTGTGCTAACTTTTATTTATGGTTTTTCACCGAAGTCGCTATTTTTCTTGTCTAACAATTTCTTAAAAACTAAGTCAGTTTCAATTGGTGCGTTTTCGTCCTGTGTTTGCGTTTTTGCGGTCAGGTACATTGTCTATGTGTTCACTGCTTATCGTGCTCTGGTTGCATTTTGCTGCCAGAAAACCTACATTACCGAGATATTTCAAATTTGCAACTCTAACTTTTATATCCTTAGAAGGTTCCCGGTCATGAAAGCAGGAAACAATTTCTGTTTTTTCTAATTGTGCATACCGTACACTTTGGTAATTAACCGACTGAGTTCTTCATTTGACCCATTTGTGAAAAAACTCGGTGGCCTTGGTGGGATTCTAACACATGTCAACAAGGGGAAGGCTTGACTACAAACAACGCTTTAGTCAATTGAGCTGATGGGCGGGCTTTTGAAATTGAGCCGTTATATATTCTGATATCCATTAGCATGTGAATCCTCTTATGTAACAGCAAAAATTAGGTCATCAGAACTGGACGCTGGCAACATTTGGAGGAAGTCCAAATTAATCGATATTTTGAGGCGCATTCAAGGACGATTCTTCACGGTAAATGGAGGATTTTTTGCTGAAATTTTTGGAATTTTGCTTTCAAAATAAAGCGTTGCTCTCTCTCTCTCTACGATGATCCCATCGGGAGCTGTGGGTTCAATCACATATGGGTCAAGTTTCCCGCCCTGCCTACTAGGACGCGTGGAATCCACCAATTCCGATAGAGTAGGCTGCCTGCCCAAGCAGGATTTCCTAAGTAATCAATCTAGAATTCACCAGTCTAGGTTAATTAGTAGGGGGCATGTGTTTGAAGCCCGTGGAGGCCGTAGAGTTTTAACAAGTGGATCAAATGAAATATTCAATTCTTTTAAAATCCCCTCTTTACTTATTTATTCCAAATTTCTGCTCACTGACGGAATAACAGTACGCGGCTGACATCCTGACTCTTCTAACCAGATTTTTTCAGCTTTTAAACTTATACAGATAATTGAAATGCTTATCCTCTGGTGGTTCAAACTTTCCTGGAGGATAGCCCCGGTAAGGGTGCCTTTTATGGCTGCCTTAACAGGACACGGGAAAAGAAACTGTTCACAATATATGTGACCTTGCGATAAATTCCAAGAGAATGATTCTTAGGATTAAGGTTAGGTTTATAATGAAGTTAAGTGTAAGGTTTAAGTTTGAGTTTAAGGTCAAAGTTGAAGTTAGGTTCATGATTGTTCTATGGGTTAAGGTTTTAGTCGTGTAACCTGTAAGGTTTAGTTCTAGGGTAGGGCTAGGGTAAACATTAAGGCGACACTTGAGTTTAATGTTAGGGTTAAAGCTAGCGATAAGACACGGGTATATTTACCGCTCCTGAAATTTACCGTGAGGCTACCTATTGTAAGCGGGCGGGATGGTTCCTATTCCGGTTTCCTGTTTGGGCGGCCATACAGGGTATCCCTACCGTAGCCTCCTACTAAAGCCAGAAAATGTCAATTTCATTGTTGCTTTGTAGGTGAAACGTGGGGGCGTTCACGTTTTTCGCCCTTGCAAATGACGATTGCGTTATCCCCCACTAAGAAACTTGAACGTCCTCTGTAGAATTCTCTTTTTTAATTTTGTCTTTTCCATTAGGCTGGTACCTTAGGCCTACAATGGCTTCCCTGTTCGACCGTTGTCTGCATAATACCCGCTCTCTTTGTCTTTGTTTATAATTAGGGTGACGGATTTGTGATACAATAATTGGCTTTTCAGGCAACTATTTTCCTGTTATGTAGTCCCGTAAATTTGCGTGGTCGGTAGGCAGGTCTAGGTAACGTTTTACTGGGGATCATTTAATATGTCTTTTGTAACTGTTTTACCAAAGTATCCTCAGTGACTCATCGCTAAGATTGGGCAGAAGCAAAAACCACGCCTCCATATAATTGCATGGGTTTCAAGCTGTAAACTTCGTAACTCTGGGTTTACGAACGGCTCAAGAGCCCCAAAGGCTGCAAAACCGAATTCGCTACTTCAGACGTTAAGCCCTAAAGTCTTGGGTGGTGACAGCCTATCTCATTAAATGTCTACCGATATTCTGACGTTTGTTTTCGATTTGAAAAAATTATATAAATAGAGTTGTCGTTTGGATTAACGTCCAGCATAATCTGATGATATTCTTAACAGGATAGGATGCTGGCTTTTGATTGAGCTTCTAGAAAACCGTCTGCAAAATGTGTTCCACATAAAACACGGCTACTTAAATAGGATACATTTTATCATCGATTTTTAATGGCCTTATAAATTCAAATGCACAAAATATCCTTTCTTTTACTCGTTTGTAGCAAACTGCGTCTCTTTAAAGTAAATGCTTGAAGAGAGGGTATATGTCGGTTTTAAAAAGTTTCCAACAATGAACTATTTTCGGACCATTAAATTTTTATTCATACTGCAATGTAACCATCAATTTATTAAGACTGCCTATAAAGTATGAAACAGGATCCACATGTATTGCACTATTCTATCTGCATTTTGTGATTTTTCATCGTAGCGTAGATAAATGGGTGATTTTCCTCAGATAGCATTTATGCAGTATGTAGTTGGGAAAACTTGAATTCACGTGTAACGGCCGGTAGGGTTCAAATTTATTCGGCTATTTATAAAATTTGTTCAAAACCGAAAGATACGATTTTAAAGTAAAAAAATTAAACAGGCGCAATTCGCTGCAAAGAAATGCAAGAAAGAAATTTTTGTGCACATTTTCTATTAAATATTTTATAGGAATCAAAAATCTAGGTAAGTAAACATACTACTTACGTAGCCATTTTTTGCAAAGTTGTCAAAAAGAAACTTGTTCAAAAGTCGGTAGCCTAATGTGACCGATATATTTTAGGCGTACGCTACACAATAATTATTATGTCAACCCTTTTTAAGTAATTTGTTTGAATCGTAAACATATTTCAGAATTTCAGTTAACATATCATGCTATAGGGAATCTACTGCATCTGTATTTATTTTGTCGTTCCAGCTTATTTTGTATTTACAATACTCCCAGAACGTGACTTCTTATTACTGGGTAGAGCACTAAAGAAACACAGCGTTAAGTTTTTCGATGGTTATGACTGTCAACTGACAGTCCGCAATACAGTCAGTAGACGGAAACAAATCCTACGAAAATATGGCTACACGTGCTGACTAAAAAGTTAAAAGATTTTTGGACTGTTGAAGGTTGCTTTAAATGCGAGTGTTGAAGCTTGAAAAAGAACCGGAGGCTTCTTTTCACCACTCAGGTTTTCCTCAGGAATCTATGGCTTATTTATAAAATGTAACTTCATTCCGGGATTTTTACCATAAACACGATGAAAAGGAATGGCACACCCAAGAAGACTACTCCTAAAAACTGAGGAAATTTTTACGCCCAAAGTTGACCGATTTCAAGTGCTGTGATTCCCGTAAATGTATTTTTGGCCTTTTAAATTCCCTGCTTATAATGTTTGATGGTGGTGCAGTCCTGAAAGATGCATTCGGTTTGTATTGTTTACTTTGGTTATACTTATGTCTTATTTTATTGTCCACTGTACCGCTGGATCATTCGAAGTTCGTCCTGCGACTGTGGGAATAGGTATCTTTAGGAGCTTTTCTTAACTAGCCCTCATGCTGAATCTCACTGCCAACGTTCTTCTCGTCCTGACATTGGGCGCTGTTTAATGGCCAAAGGTAATGATTTCTAATGTGTGGTAACCAGGGTGTAGTTGCGAACGAGGATAGAAAGTGATTGGTTATTTCTCATTGCCGACCGTTCGTCCAGGTCGTTCTTTTCATTTTCTGATAACGACAGCTGCCCAGAGCTGTATAGTGTAGTTTGCGTGAGAGTTTTGTCCAGCGATGGGATCTGCTTTCAGGATAGACTTTTGCCGTTCCATATGACTTTTTAGTTCCCGTGGTCTGCTGCAGCAGTTTGGAATTGGAGACAGACTGGAGACGCACACTTTAGCTTATCCTGTCTACACCTGCATAAAACTTGCTCCCCCTCCCTTCCCCCGAACAGATATGTACTAACCGTTTCGAAAAAATATTTGTATTGGTGACTGAGGTAGCCCTGACTGCAGTTCTAAGGCATTGCAACTGTTGCCTCATACTGCTGCAATACCCTTTATCACTTTCTCAACCATTGTTTCTTCCTCAACTCGAGTAGATGTGCTATCTCCTTAAATGTTAACCGAAATTCTGAAAGGTGTTTTGGGCTAAAAACTGGTACTTAAGAAGGACCGTGATATTAATTACCGGACAGCATCATAAGAAGATATTTCGGTCATATCAGAATGCCCTCCTTCGAATCAGCTGTTTTGTGGCTGCCTTCAAAAATTGACCCTTGTAAAAAATTACTACTTAAGTAGGATGCATTCTTCGTTGATTTTCGGCGCCCTCATATATCCATAATATCTTTATTAAACATGCATATGAATACTTTTCCTTGTAACCATTTAATAGTAAATAAGACCACTTCAAATGTTTTACGTGGAGAAAGGCTATCTTTTCGTTGTAAAAAAGTTTCAAATTATGAGATATTTAAGCGTTTGAAATGTTCATACATAAAATTTAATATCTTTCCATTTATTAATGCTGTTCGTAAAGTATACCATATGGTCTACATTAACTGCATACTTTATGAACATTACATTACCTCTTCGTAAAAACATATATAAGCGCAAGACTATTCCAAACGCAAAGTTAACAACTTTTAAGTTCTGCGATTATTTTTCATGGTAAGCTTTAAAAGTCAGTTCGGCAACCACATGTTTTCAGTAATTCATCCTGGGGCCTATACAGTTAAATAGAGAACGAAAGAATGAGAGCGGAAAGGGTTTAAAGGTCTTTATGATTAATAATCATCGTTCTCACACCGCCTGTATGACGACGGCGGCGTGTGGAGGTCACTGGGACTGGAGAAGGGAGGAAGTAGAGTAGGCTTTAAGCGATGCTTGTAGGTCGAATACGTGGAGTGAACATCACTAGCAGGTACTTGGAGTGGATAAATCTTATCAGGTGGTGGGGTCCGTGTTATCAAAATCTAAAGTAGATGGCGACCACGGAAGAGAGACCCCTACATTCGTGTCTTCTGACAGTACAGAACTGGATTCTTTAACGGTGAAGCCACTGCTTCGACTGTTGATAGGACCCATAGTTAGGACCGTTGCTAGGCTCCGTCGGCTGCTCTCCGGTAGACAACATGAAAGGCCACGTTTTAGCACCTTGGTGACTCGTATCAAATAGATGTGCGAGATTAGAACTCGAAATCAATCTATTTTCACGTTTACCTAGTCAGGCGCTTTGTGTTTACTTACACCCTTTTCTAGGCGTCCCGTGCGACCAATGCATACCCCTTCCACAGGTGCAAGTTATAGAGTAAATGCACATCGATTTAGCCTTCAAGGGGAGTCAGTCTTTACCTCCAAGCATAACTGTGGAAAATTCGTGAAGAATACGCATAAGTTCGTTGCGAGAAAGCGCCCATGATCGCTGTCCTCAGACGTCGTCTTACCAGTTCACTTGTTGCGTCCCCTAAGAAAGGCAGTCTTATGAACACGTCGTTCTCTTCTGCAGTTCAGGTGGTAGGCTTTGCGGTGCGCTCCCCAATATTCCGCAGGATTAAGCTCTCTGGGTATTCGTTTCCATGAAGTGTGTTCTGCGTCCGCTGGAGTTAAGTTTCAATAATTTCAGGAAAGCAGTTACGCGGAAATCTAGCTGCTGAGCCATATACTACATTTCGTTTAATATTTAGGGGAACAAAGCTGGGAAAGTTCGTGTATTGTCCCGTCCAGGTTTTCGTTCGGAATACCCTACGCTGAATAGACCCATCCTCTTGCATGTGTAGAAGGACATCGAGGAACGTGATTTCATTATTCACCCCAGACTCTGCAGAAAAATTGATCGAGGGATGCGTCGGATGCGACAGGGGCGTCGGTGTGAGTGTTATGTCATCCACGTACAGATCGTAAAAGTTGAGGTCATTGATAATGTCCTTTAGACTCATCTTCTCGAACATGCCCATAATAACAGTTGCGAGAAATGGGCCAAGTGGTGAACCCATCGCTACACTATCTATCTGCCTGTAAGCTAGGCGTTGCAGAGAAACTGGACATTTAGTGTGCACCGAGTCAGCGGTTCTTGAAGAGTTTTCACGGACATGCCGGTCTTGCAACTAGCCTTGATGGTTGCCCGTCAAACAACGCCTCGATTGAATCCTCAAAGGAGAACTGAACAGCAAGGGCGGAAGAATATAAGTGTCTTGTCATATGCTAACAGCGTATCTTGAAGGCAAAAAACGAACAGTAGCGCATGTTCAAGTTCGAACTGCGATCGGACCAATCCAATAGTGGTCAACAGTTGGTAGCATCCCGATTGGCCAGATGACTCATCATGTCGGCAGCTGCGCGACCACCGCGCGCACGGCATGTCCGTAGATAGCTAGTGCAGTGTGGGAGTGGCGTGCGTGCGAGTCAGTTTGGGCGGTTCCTCCTAACAGGTAGTTCGTGTCCCGAATAACGCCACAGGGTTAGTTTATTTTTCTACCACGGGTTCGCCAGTAAACAGTAATGATACATCCAGGGAGAGCATTCTACTTCCACAAACTTTCATATTCCTCATGGTTTCAACGAACTCAAAGTTGTCTTTCAAACCTCGAGGATATAGGTAGCTTTCAAGCGGCTTCAGTTTCTCTATCAGCCATTTTTCAATGGCGAGTTTCTCATGTCTAAGTTTGGACGCGACGCTAGTCCCTGTTGTGATTTTTTGCAGGGCCGTACATTCTCAGTATCGTCTTTGAAACTTTTTGTCAGACAAAGAACTTCTTTGTTGAGGTCTTTGTGAGCTGTCCTCAACTGACTCTCGACGGCCTATGTCCAAACTTTGTCTTTTTTGGATTTGCAGAACATGGTACGATCCAAAAATTTAATCTAGTTTCGCTCTGTAATCCGTCCTATCCATCAGTACTACTCGTAAACACTTATCTGGCTTGCTTAGTAAAATTTCTTTCTTGCGAAGCTCCCTGAGACTATAAAGACTGTCCCTTGTTAAGAGACCTCAGTTTCTTGGAGCCCTCCTTAAATACCGTCCGTAGCAGTTAACCAGAATTAAGTTCAGATAATAAACCTCCTACGGGTCGGTAGATTTTATATCGGCAGTCTGGCTAAGGAGACTTAATTGCTTCGGCATCTGCCGTACAATTCAAAATTTAGGACCTGGAGATAATACCTCTAAGATAGTCTTTTCAATAGGTAGTGAAGAATAGTTATGGATGTACCGCTCCGAATTGTTTGGAAGGACGCCCTGCGCTTTCACTGGTCGAACACTTCGTATTAGCTTAGTCCACCTGACCTCGACTCTTTTATTTTTGACTGTTTGCACATAGTCTTCAAATGCCCAATCTTTCTAATTTTCGTCTTATAAACCCTGTCCACCCTCATATTTTCATTCTCTATATAACTGTATATGCCCAATGATCAATTATGAAAACAAATTTTCATTTGAAAACCCTCAATGCATGTGTAACAGTAGGTTGGGTTTAAAATTATTCCGAAATTAAGAAGGGTTTTTCAAACCGAATAATACCCTTCTTTACCTTTATTATTTAAGTAAATACCTACTTTGCTGGCAGCTGAGTACAAGAAAGTATATTTTGTGGACTTTTCTATAAAATATTTTTGAATTTATTAAGGTATGGAAAATGAATCGAAAACTACGAACTAGTTAAGTAGTAATTTTTAAACCTTATTCGAAAGCTGGCATTGCGATGGGACTTAAATATTTTGGGATTGTGCTGTACGCTAATAAATAATATATGTCTACCTAAATAATCCTTTCAAATAGAAAACACGTTTCACCATTTTGGCTAGCCTATCCTGAGAGAGCACATCTATTGTATGGGTTCAGCTTCGAACAGCCCCTTGCGACTGTTCCCCTTCAATAACTAATCCGTCTTGTTTTTCACCTTAGGAGCTGGCCAGCCAACCAAAAATGACTGACACTAATAATGGCTGTGGGAATAAGCGGACAGGTCTGACGCCGTCAACACCCGGCAGGCTATCAACCAGCACGGCCGCGCAGTCATCGAAAAACCCGGCTTCCATTGTGGCCGCTAACGCTTCGCGTATAGCACAGATGAGGGCGAATGCCCACGGAATTGCCGAGATATTCCTTGCCACGGATGAGATGGCTGAACAGAATGCCATCATTTTGAAGAACCTTGTGGCGTCTACTGCCTTCACAAGTAGGTCACCTTAAACCGCTACCGTGCATTTCATCTCCTACGGGCGTTAACGAAAGTCACTTACGTCGCTGAAATGCCTCTGAAATCGAGAAATTTATAAATATTCTCTTTTACAAAAAGTACCGCAGTATTTTGAACTGCATGTAACAAAGTGAACTTGTTTATCGGATGTACATGTATATTGGATGTACATTGGATGTACATTCGACGAACAAACAAGTAGGCAAGGTGACGCAGCGTATGGAATGTTAAATCTAATAGTGGAATATGAGCTTATGGCTTAAATGGCTTATGGCTTGTGACTTAAATGGCGTTGTAATATGGACTATCGTTCAGGATCATTCCAAATTATTTCCATCATACCAGGATGACAGCCTTTTAATGTGCCTCTTTTCAGAAGCTCGTAGGAATCCAAGTCACTAAGACGGGACTTATTACTCCAAAAGTGTTTAAAACGCATCCACAAAAAACATCCGTTCCTGCACTCATTTTACAGCAAATTGCGTCTTCGTTTTCTTAACTTCAGAAACTATATCTTTCAATTCAAAAAAATTAAAATTTTGCAGTTGTTAAGACCTGGTAATATCTGCTTAGCTAACATATCAGTTGGTTTTTGAATTCTCCCTTTGATGTAGGTAGCATGGTACATCTTTATTGAGGGTTTCGTGAGTACTGTGTGACAACTTATTAAATGCGCTGAAGGATGTTTACTTTTTCCAAAGTGGGAGGTGTTTGACCTTCAGTTTTGAAAACCCAAACGCAATTCCAACGTCCGGTCGGGTTCGAAATTACTGAGGGAAGGAAAAAACTGTTTAAACTAAAGCCTACAGTTTTTGAGTCGAAAAAATAAAGAAGGCGCAATTAAATTGATAGTTTTTGCCTTCTTTCTTTAAAATATGTTTGCTTCATTGGAAACACCATGCTGTTTAGGCTGTAGGCAGTCAAAAAGACACGTATTTGGGAACCGACCTCCCGGGGTAACTGAAGTATGTTAGAATAAAGCTTTCTGATTATCATTATAAAAACGCCATTTAAGTAATCCTTTCAAAGCAAAATCGCAATCCTAAATTCAGTTAAATCTTCATGACATTTGCGCCTACTATAGTTATATATTCTAGAGTGGAATCGGGAGTTTCGCAATCTTCCGTTTGAGGTTTCCTGATCTATGCATTAAACGGAAATCCCCAACGTTGTTTCAACGAACCTTCTAAGACCCATGGCGTTTGTTCGGTGTCGTTAGCTAAAGGATACGCCTTTGGTTAGTCCATATTCCGCTCTCAGGAGCGCAATGAACCAATCACGGATATCTTTTACTCTCAATGAAATTTTAACTCACAATATCCCTGATTTGAGCTAAATTCCAGTCTCCAACTTTCATTTGGGACAGAGAATCAATAGTATTTGTAATTCAGCGTGCTGCTACTGAGCGTGGACTTGTGTATAGAGAGCTACACTTAAGGGTTTTGTTCTAACTTCGAACTCACATATGGCCGGTCTTGATAGCCTATTTTCACTTTTATCAAAGAACATGTTTAACTTACTATCAGCATGTCACATTATTTCCACGTTTGCGTCTCCTGACAAAATAAAAGACATCTAAATGAAAGAATTATTTTGCCGGGATGACATAGTCAAGATTGCGGGATCTCTTGAGTGAAGCATACTTCTTGACACCGCTCTAGAGAGGCCAAAGTTCTTCAAATCCACTTGAGTATATGCATCTGAGCTCCATAACTTACATCGATTGCAACCACATTGCAAATCTCAAAATTCAGGAGACTGTGAGAGTAGACGTTGCTTGCCGTTCGTGTTTACTCTGCCAACAGATAGATGGGTACGCTTGGACTCGAAGCGAAAATTCGCAGTGTATTCTGCCTTCCCATCTACTCCAAAACATACTGCAATTTCGGTGACTAGGGAAAACCAGTTAGTCTAAACTCAAACTGAAACTATGCTAATTAGGAAGCTTTTAGAATTTACGTAGTCCACTCAGGTCATCTGTGTCACCTAGTATTATGGAATACTCTGCTTGTGTCTGATGAGAAAGCTGAACTCCAAGGTAAATCAACTACACACTAGGTTTGCGAGATTAATGTCAAGGCTAAACTTTAAGACTGATGCTCTCTACAAACAGACCTCAAGATATCCGGATAATTGATCATACCTTTCTGACCTTTTGGCCAGGTTGATTAGAAAAGGTTTTTACGTTATAACAGGTCGACTACTGCGACTGAACTTCGCCGAATTCTCAGTCCGCCAGCTCGTGAACTGGGTTTTCATGACTCATCACTGGCCGTTCCATCTATCTTGGTTGATTGTGCTAGTGGAGTCATCCGGAAGAGCTGCAGGGTCCGAACTCGGAGCAGGAGACGAGGACGAAGAGGATGCAGAGGATGCAGAAGAGCAGGATGGGGGAGAAACCCAATTACACAAAAAAAAAGTTACCCATACAGGCGATCGTCATACACGGCCACAGGCACCCGAACAAAGTCAGTGTTTTCTAAAACTCCTAACTAGGGTAAGCTGACGTTCTTCCTGACCAGATTTTTATATGGAATGCATGTGACCCCTACCACGAACCCCGCGTTAGTTGCGTTTGACTAAAACGTGGACCAGATAAGGGCACGGAAGGCGTTATTTCGGACAGTGCACTCATAACAACTGACACACATGGGACGTGTAGTGGTATGCCTAGCCGCAGGCTCATGTCGCACCAGTCGCTTTCACTTGATTCACGCAGGTTGACTGGCTCGAACTGGTGTCCTGGAAGGGGCAAGATGGAGTGAGGTAGACTCTGGCAACTGTGTTCTTAGGGCTCTCGGTGCATGCTCCTCACTATAAACAATCCTATACGCTTGAATATGCAAGGGTATGCAGAAGCCATGGCCTGGGAGGCTACCAACACATGGGATAGATCGTTCCTATTCTCAGGGTGAATTAAGGCTACAATGGCTCTATGGCCGTCACATTCAGATGGGATCGGAGCCGCTGCCTGGTCCATCGTGCTCATAACAAGCTTGTATGACAGGCTGTTTAGCGTTCTCAGTCACTGTGTCCGTTCCCGCCTCCGGTTTTCTAGACTCTGCCTTGACACCGGGCTCAGGCAGTTGATGGAAGAGCGACATATATATATATATATATATATAGACAGAGAGAGAGCGAGAGAAAGAGAGAGAGAGGGGGGTAGATGCAGCACAATTCTATTATCACTACACGCTATTTATGTGCACGTTACCGTCTTTGCGCTCAGCACGATGCGTGGTACACGTTGGACACGTCGTTTGGGACGGTCTGACTGTGTATGTAGAATATTGCCAGTGTTCGTCAGCTCTGGTGTTTTAGGCGAGACTAGCCGGGGATGCTACATAGGCTAGAAATTATGACTTCATGCCTTGCTGTAATAAGATGCCTTTGGAACCGATGGTTTCTTCTAAGAATGCGTAGGTAGGGAGGTTGTTCAGAGGAGGGAATTTTATTCTCCTGAAGTTTCTGATTAACACTAGATTACAAACAGTACTGAATAAGGAAAATTAGTTTGTAAGGATTGAATGGTAGGGATTCCTTATGTGGTTCCCAGTCAGGACAGCGAACGAGGAACGCACAGTAACGGAGGTGGCTTTGCATTCAGTTCCAGAAAAAATAGGCTTAAAGCTAGGATCGTTTAGGTTAGGGCTAGGGTTAAGGTAAGTTTGGGTTTAAAGTCAGGGATAATTGCAGCAGATTTAACAGGAGGGAAATACAGGAGAAAGGAATCATTTATGTGCCCGCAACCTCCCCGGCAGGAAAGGTGAATAGGTTCACCCCGTAATACAGGGGCCTTTGTTAAGACTAGGATTACGATAACGGTTTGCGTTAGGCTAATTAGTATGATTAGAACAAGGGAATAGGTATTCTTTCTGAAAGTTAGTGCATTATCTCTTGTATTATTGGTAGTGCTCCTATTCGCTGTCCTGTGTGGGCCCCAGAAAGCTCCTTGTCGTCAACTGCAGTATTGATGGGATGTAGTTATCCGGTACTTAATACATCCATCAAAATTATTGCAAGTCGTCCACCAAATCAAGCACAAAAGCTTGCGCGCTTCGGGTTGTTTCAGATGCACTGTGATGAATCAGCAGGCAAGTTTGGAGGATGTCCAGAGTGAAAAGATATCTTTGCAACTTAGTAAAACGTTGTATAAACAAGCGAGAAGGGCGACGGGCCCTCTGCAGACCTTAATATTGATAAACGCTCCTATACGATCACCTTCGCACACATATTGGAGCTGAGATTGCGCGAATACCCGAAATAACCATCAGGGGTCAGCTAATGAGGCCGAACGACCCACTGCCACGTCAGGAAATGTCTGGAGGGGATTACCAGATTTAGTGAAGTTTCGAGCATAGCAACTTCCTAGGAGAAACTGGTAAATCTATTTAAATGCTAATGGCCATACACGCGACAGCAGCAGGGCGAGCAATGAAGCTAACTCTCATGTTTGACGAGATCTGACTATACCCTCGAGTTCGACTGGGCCAAATTTATACATGACAACCGTGCGAGCTGCAAGCTGTCAGGCCTCTCAGCCCTTCTTTCTATTAGTAAACATACTAATCTCCTTCTCCTATATTCAGTGCTGGGAACTTTGCCCAGATGGGCTACTTAGCCACGCGTGGAGATTGCGGACGAACACCGGTTCCAGCCACAGTATCAGCATGTCAGATTGCCGAGTCATTAGCACGCCAATAACCAAAGCTGGTGATTATGTTGCGGTCATTAAGGACTCGGATGTTGGCGATAGAGCCACCCTCACACCATGTACGAACATGGCGATGAACGCGGTGGATCGCTAATTACGAAAGACAAGTGGTCACATAGCAACTGCGTCTTATCAGTGTTCTGATCTATGCGGCTCTATTAATTTATTTATCTTGGTATCTGATTCTGGGATTCGAATATGAATTAAAAATAACAGATGGATAAAATTCCTGTTCTAGGAATTATCTCTCCTGGATCACTATTCTTTTTGATTGTATCGGCACACAGGTTAATCTTAACTTGCGGCTTCAGCGTTAACAGGATACATTAATTCATTTATTTGTGCATTCCATACATGAGAACCTTAGGAGCGCCATAAGTTGATTCTTTTACTGCAACTACCTGACCATGTTTTATAGACAATGGAGGAAATAGCCTCAATGCCATCAGTGGCGACAATTCTTACCTGCGATGATCGTGATCCCTCAATGTTGTTGGAGTTCGTTCAAACAAAAATGGTTTGCGACTACAAACGTAGCGAACTTAAACGTTTGATTCAACTCAGTCTCTTCTTGAACCCCCTCATCCGGACCTGTATACGAGGTAAGATTATGCACATGGTACACCGATATTTCGTTTTTATCTCTGCAATGCTGATCTGTGGTTAAGCTAACCCCAAAGTGCTACGACTTTTTAGATTTCTTATTCTCTTGGTCTTACTGCATTTAAATCCTATTCCTTTGCATAAATCAAAAGGTCTGCTACAGCAAACCGTGCATCTTTGATGGGAGGAAGTGACAGATATGTGTCTCGATTGATATGGAACCGTTTCGGGCTTATTTCGCCTTCATTAAGCCGACCATAAACCTGGCCACCAGCTGGGACTGGAAACACAGGTTGTTCATAAGCACTTTATCAAACCGAAGTTAATCAAAGCCTCGCCCCCTACCATCCTCTGTGTCTGCGTATCGATTATGGATTCACTCAGAAATGGGCTCATGCCGATCTTCCCGAAGCAAACAAACTTAGTATGGTGGTAGAGGTTACAAACAAGCAACCACCTGTCAGGCCGAATTGGGTCAAGCGATAATGGCGGCGGGGGAGGAGACGTAACAGACTTTTGGGGCAGCGCGATACAGGACTGTTTCAGGTGTATTTGACCTTCGTGCAGCCAATCATCATCTGCCTATATCTCAAACCTGATCGTAAAGCACAAACGCGTTGCGGGGGCGTAGCTGCAGCGTTGTGCCATTACGTAAAACAAAAGGGATAGTTGTGCAAAATGGACAAGAATGTTAAAAGTTAGTTAGCCTGGGACCTCGACACAAGTCCTCTCACCGAAATAAAACGTTATAACTTACGTCGAAGGAAAGACTTATTGGGGAATTCTCAGGGTCTCTAGCTCGATAAGTCGAAGATCGGATTGGTCAAGAGGAGATTACAGCGCCTGATTAAGTGTGCATCGTTTAGCAATTATACTAACACTATAAACTAATTAATGCGCCATTCACCGTCCCTGCACCAACCCAGCTGTGAACATCGTCCAAATCGACGTTGACCTGTCAGGTATGCTTTCGATAAATGAAATCCGGAAAGTAAACAATCCTGTTCATTTTTCGCCTAGGCACGAACGGTAAGCCCGTAGGCGTCCGTTCGTGCGTCACCTCTCAGCACACAAACAACGGGCAGAATCTGATTAGGATTACAATCGTTGATTAGCAACAGCCATCCTATCGATTTCCGGCCATGTTCAGCGTCACCTTTGGAAGTACACAAGCATACACCTGCTCGATCAGTGTTCAGCGTAATAAGTGCCGTAAAGGTTCAGGGTTACAAGTCCGCTCGTAATTCCAACAGGGCTGGCGTTTTTTCGCAGGTCCTATCATTTGCGCTTGGTCATCAAGGATCTAGAGTGAAGTTATGCTCTAAGCTTTCAATAATTTCTAACTTTTCAGCCCTTTAAATATCTAGACATGAACTGGAACTTCCATTAACTATGCAAACTTTTCCGCCTGTCTGCTAGATCTTCGTCAAAGAAGCACAACACAGTCTGCAGGCGATGCTTCCCAAAATCCCCAGCCGGACGCCGACACTCTCGACATGCAACGGCCCTCGGAGACCTCACAATTCGCCTTCCAGATACACTCTTATCTTCAGAACACTGCCAATGAGACGAAAGGCCAGAGCAGCAAGGGATACGGAGGAGGCTGTTCAAACTACCCAGGACTCATCTGGGGAGACTCGCAGTCCCCTGCCAGTGTCAATCGACTCGGAAACCACGGAGCGAGGCATCTGCTTTTCGAACCCTGCCAATACTATCAACTATCCGACTTGCCCAGTTCACTTGAAGGTATCACCTCTGTAGCATTCATCCTCTGCAGCGGTTAACGGACTCTGGTAGCCTGCATCAAGAATATTGTGTTACGGTGTCCTTGCCACTCCAAATCGAGCGCCGAGGCAGCATTTTAGGTCTCATGAGAAGCAATCACTTCTGGAATGTGTAAACGAAGGCTTCCATGTAAGCAGACTTTCGTGCCGATCGCACATGTGTTCATTGGATCTTCGGGAGTTCATATTCGCGGTGGTGGAAGTCAGGCTAGACGCACAATCGTTGCCTGGTCTCTTCGTTACTATATTCTGTGGTATGGTCATGGCTTCACCTATGCCATGCGACAAACGTGGGTGGTGACTGATGCAGCAGGAGGTGTGCATGTTAATTCAAATAATTGGCGAAGGGACTGGAAGGTGAGGACAAAAGTAATCGCTCTAGAGTTTGATGCCCAATCGTGGAGGTTGAACGAGGCAATAGAATGTATAAAAAGGCAACTGCCCACGTAAATGCGATCGCTCCATAGGTTGCCACCTGGAAGCTTGATAATTTTAGAGCCGAAGTAGACCTTTCAGTGGCATATGCCTAGTTTGTCAAACCTCACAGCAAATTTCTCTCCGTATGGCCTTAACTATTTTGCTGGCCTCTATTACACAATTGAGAAAACCTTACCATGCTAACCTGGGCGTCCAGTATCCAAAAATTGGTTAAAACAACGCTATCATCGAACCAAATATGGCACAGTTTACCTACAATATTCAACAGATAGCTTGTCGTTAGTTCAAGACTTCGATTATGTTATTTTAGGTCAGTTGAAAAAAAGTGCATTATTAACGCCTCCTGGAAACTAAAACTCTTTGCTTTATATTAAATCTGCTATAGCCATCATAAATAAGTTGAAATTATTCAAGAGGTCTGCTTCAGCAAACGTACTTTTTCGATTACTCATCGTCGAGCCTGTACAAGTAAGTAAGTGAGGAAAACTGATTGAGGGCGTTCAGACGTCTAATTACGTCAGGAGTTTATGTGAGAGGGGAAGGGGGACGGGGAAGGGGGCGTCTAACAACTAGCTACGTCTATGGCTCGTCACTGTACCACGGCGTGGCAGGTTTGAACATGCATGATGTGTACATTTTCGGTCAAGGGAGCCTTAGGGACTGCATGAACGCTTGATGCGAGCACGATGTCGGGCTGGCTAGCTGTATGGCCACCTCTTCTACTGTCGCATTTATCTGCTGCCGCAGGAACTTGGAGTATCTAGCCGGCACTTTATAGATTACTCGAAATAACCGATTAACGTCTACCCGGTGGCTGCTCTCAACCAAGTGGGTCACAGTTGCACTAAATATAGACTTTTCTTAGCCTTAATTTAGCCAGACAGGATGGTGTTCTGGCATCCGTTTGAATAGGTGCCTAGTTATTCGACCAATACAACCTGCCACATAGAAGCAAATGAAGACTTATAGGCACATTGCAGTGGCCTGGAAGTGCAGTCTTTCCTTTCCCTTAAAGGCGAAGATGTGCAGGTTTAGAGAAAAGAAGTCCTATCCTGGCGTCTGGGTACGTGCGGGCGATAGCCGCGTCTAAGCGACTATATAGAAGTTCGCTTTTCGGATCCCCTATGAAGGGCAGCGTGATAAATAACTCCTTCTTCACATCCGTTGGCACGTCTGATTTTTTGGGGCTTTCCTCCGTATATTTACAGACAAACTTTCCCGAAAAGCCGACTTCCGGCAGAGTGTTAACTCTACGAGCGAGTTCGTTCTTTAGTATATCTGGAGTACATATTCTCCTATCTCAGTTGCTGAGGCAGCAGACTAAGCTTCGTTTCTGACTTAGCCGGACAAAACTGCGTAAATTTTATACTGCCCTCGCCAAGTTTTCTTATGAAATACACTTCTCCGAATTGTTCCGTCAGGCGTTTGATCAAGTGGCACCTCCAGAAAGGGGAGGTACCCTCCGTACTGTTTTTCTAAGGTGAAGTTATATTACCGTACACGCCCAACAATGAATAATCAAAAACGTACGTCCGCCGAATTTTACTTCTTGATTTTTTACACGGGTGTCATCACTGAAGTTAAAACCACATGACTAGTTTTGCCAAGAAGAAAGGTTTCATAGCTCCGCTTATGAGGCAGTAGGAAGCAAGTCCAACAGTGATTCCTCCAATTTCTAAATGACGCCTTTTGGTTACTTTTGCAGAAGGCTCTCCCACCAACCTTACTGAGCAAGATGAATGTGGCTGACGTCTGCGAGTTATTGGCCGCTATCGCTGACCTCCCCGTCTCTAGTTGTGCCATGTATCAATCACGCCTGCGGCAGCAGAACATTACCGGTCTGGTATTATCCGTTTGTGACCTTGAGAAGCTGCGCACGGAGATGCAAATGAACTTCGGTGATTGGCAACTCTTCCGTACTCTAGTTCTCTACCTTCGCCAGTTGGAGGGTGCAAACCTCCTTAGCTCCGTCGCCAACGTCAGCGGTAGGCTTACTCGTCATGGCGGGAACACCTCTAGTCAGCTAGAGACATCCGCTCACCTGCCTGACATGACTGTGGTGTATCCCTACGCCCACATGACCGGGCCCAATTGCCAAAAACCGTTGCCGCGTCAGTTTGGCGAACAAAGCCAGGCTCAGAAGAACGTGTTTGATGTGCCCGTCTTTGTGCAACACTGTACAGCTGCATCAACAGCACCGAATGTCCGAGCCCGGGGCCGACTGAATGCCGTGTCTGCCCCGTGCACCACTGACCGCACAATCAGTGACTTCTCCTTCGGCAGTGGAACCGAAGAGATGGAGTTTATCTGGCGACGCGACTTCAAGCCGGAGACGTTGAAACCGCAGGTGGAGATGGATAAAAAGCCAGGGTCACTGAGAACTCCCTTGCACACCCACTTGACTCCCCAACCCGAGGCCGATGAGACCGCAGACTCGTCGACCGTTGCGGTTTCCAGGAAGACACCAGTTGGTTTCAGGCCGAAATACGACAGGGCCAGTTTCCATCAGTTGCCCCACTTCTTCCCGCCTTCTGCGAACTGTCGCCTCATCAACACCACCTCTTTCGACAGCGCCAAGAAAAGCTCTGGAAGTTGCAGTCGAAAGGGCAATCTGAAACAGCCCTCTAGAACCCCATCCGGCCAGGCGGTTCCTGTGTGGTTGGACCCCAGCGGAAAGCCTATTCTCGGTTTTAGTCGATCTACAATTGATCTGCGTTCTTCAGACAGTTGTCGTCACATTCACGGTGCCAGGCGACACAAGAAATCGGGACGAAAGCGAATGAGACGGGAGGCATCATCCGCATCTCTCTCCGCTCAACAAGCTAGAATTTTTAAATCTGCATCCCAGGGAACTGAGCAGATGAAGATGATATCTTTACAGCCGGCCTACCTTTCTAACCCTAGTGCAGGAGAGACACAGCCGAGCTTCATCCCCGTCTGGTATCCCAACTTGTCCTGTATGAGTGAAATGAAACCATCAGATGCCGTTATCGCCAACGCGTCCCCTTCTTCATCCCCTTCTTCAGTAGCCTCGGAGGATGGAACCTACGACTTTCCCAGCGAGTACTCCAACCACGGGCAGTACTATATCTGCCCCAATCACAATACTCCGCCACAGCCTGTTCATCTGGATGAAGCTCTGCGTACACCCGATAAGCGTGCTCGGTCAGCTTCAATCTTTGAGTGTCCTGGTTTGACCGAATACCCAAAACGACCGTCAAAGGCTACCTCCCATCATCGTCACCATCATCACCAGCATCCAGCCCTTTTGCAAGCCACCTGTTCCTATAGCCCACAGGAGTTCTTCCCCAAGAGGGCACGCAGTAGACAGCCACAGACCCCGGGGCCTGCAAACAGGAAGAGAGACGAGAGATCGATTGCGTCGCAGCGGAGTGGTCCTGGTAGTCGTGCTCACACCCCATCAATAGGGCATCAGGCCCAAGAATCCTATTCTCCAGAGGAGTGCACCTGTGACTACTTCCTCTACATGCGGGGAGCTGAGGAGGAGGCGGGAAGAGAACGAGAAGAAACCGCAAAAAACGTCAACAGTGTCCCCACCCCTTGGTCCTACACCCACAAGATTTCTTCACCCGACCTCTCTGAGATTGAAGCTATGACGAGCAGCTAATGATGTTGAATACCGAATCCACATACGCATGTTTTCTTGTAGCTATGTGTATTCTTCTGTGACCAGAATTAGCAAATTTTACTTTACTCCGGTTTGTGGTCAGTTCTCCTTCAAACAGAACTACCTTGTCCCGCTTCACACCAGCTGACCACTCAAACGAAGCTGTGGAGCGGCTGCACAGTCAGCCTCCATGCTGTCGTCTTTGGTACACTCTCAACTTACGTTTGGCCACTTATCCTCGTAGGCACTGTCCTACAGTGTACATTCGTCAGTTATTGTCATTCTCATCAGAATAGTCCTTGCCAAAAGCTTTTTTGCCCATGTTAAATGCCGATCGCTGTACTGTAGCATCGAGCGTCAACTTTCAAGATAGGAAAAGAGAACGATGAAAATCATGTACATTTTGCCATGCAGAAATACTAGGCGGGCGTTAGGGAGAAAATAGATCAAGCATACTGTTTAAGCACTCTCGGAAAACTGCTCCCTCCTTCCCTCGTCTTCTACCCCCCCTCCCCCCACCCGCCTAAGGACTTCACCCTTCAGCATGCAAGACCTTGGTGCTGGACAGAAATGACTGACGTCCCGCTCGGCAAAATTTCTCTCACGCCCTGAACAGTGTCCGTCTCCAAAGGGGCTATGCCAACTCACTTCCAAAAAACAAAGCACTTCTGTCTTCAGCTGAGTGGATGGAAGGTGGAGCAAACTGCTCTTTATATGGTCCCCGCCTCCTGCCGCACACCCCAAGTTTTCTCTTTCTTGCTTCCACAAAAAGTGAAATTTAATGCTCATGTGACGTTTTTCAACAAAAGATGAATGTTGTCTTTTGGTTGCTCTCTCTCTCTCTCCCTCTTGCACTGTCCAGATGTACAGACATTTTCGTTCCCCCCTAACTTCAGCGTTGATCGAGAGGCTACGTAAACGTGTAAGGGAGCTCACTAATCCTAGACGTCCTTTCTTTTGAGTAACCCCTTTAAACTGCCTGTGAGTTCAGTATGGTTGCAAAGGAGACTAGAGAAGAGGGAGGGCGTCTATGGGTGCTTTGAGGTTTTCATGCGGGACACGCCAGGGCAAGTGGGGCCCCCTATTTTCTTTTAAGCATGGAATTAGTCTATCTAGGTAATTCCTTCGTTTCATTTATTCATCACCATGCACTAGCAGAAGTATAAGAATTTTTTAGTCCACCAACAAACGCTGAAACGGCTTCCTTCCTGGGTCAATCTCTAGTGTGCGTCTCGGCAGCTTTTCGCTTCCCTAGCAGATCCAGATTTGTTTGCGGAATCAAGCAACTCAGAGTGCTCAGGATGCTTAATGTGAGATATTCTAGCCTGTGTTGCACCTGCCTATGCGTGCACACTTCTCGTTGACAAGCGTATCTGTAAGCCAAAGCTCCAAACTCGAAGCGGATGTAGTCTCCCGTCAGCCGGTATCGCTGCTCTAATTGACGGATGTCATTGTCCCAGCGTGTGAATGATACCGTCGTCGTCATTGTACCGAATCCCATGGTGGCACTCAAAGAATATTTTAAAACCAACCTTTCCGAGTATGCAGTTCACGGGGCAAAAGGAAAATAACAAGCATGCAGTTTTCTTTTATGTCTTCCTCTGTCGCAACGGTTGCAGTAGCCTGAAGTATGGCATTATCCTGGACGTGTTTTTAGCCGCCTCTTTCTGTGAATATTCTGTGCATTTTGCGGGATCAGGTCGTGTCTGGTACGCCTAACCTGGATTTTAAACCGGTGAGCCACTGCTCTCGAGTCTTCCTCCAGTCATCCTGACTCTGTCTTGCCAACGAGCCCAAATGAGTGCGGCAGGCGAGGGTACGGCAGATGCTGTGCAAGTCTGTGATCTCAATAAACGAATTCATGCGCAGGTCTCTGTCTCTCGCCCAGTACGTCGTGGGGCAAACGTTGGACTTAAGCATTCACGATAATCTAAATGTCAGTCACCTAAAAACCAAAGTATTTGGAAGCCGATGAATTTGGAACAAGCAGTGAACTTCACCAACAATCACCCAATCGGCTACAGAGGTTGTTCCCTACATATGCTCTATTGGCGTGCTCAGACGCCCTGCAGTGGACCGGAGGACATGGTTGCCAAAGTACATCACCCTCGAAAGGGGCGCGTAACGAATTGCAAACGGCAAAGGTTTTTCTACCCGAGCATCCAAAAGACGAGAAATCAAATCATGCCAGAACGTAATGGCGATCGCTCCCTTACGGAAAATATCTTCCCATATTATGTTTCATGTTGGCAAACAGTCCAGCGATAACAATCCGGCATCAGCTAATGTGGCCACAGGCCTCACTGCCGCGACAGAACTCATCGAGATTCGTTTTGTCGAATCCTGCACAATTAAGGTTATAGTATCTACATCCCATAAGTGGACAGAATGCTTTAGACATGGATCGCCGAATGAGGAAACAACCATGTGAGTGTTGAACTGCCCGAGTTTGATTCTCCCCACTATTCTCCGTTAAGATCTTTCCTCAGAAGGCTATTGCATTAAATAAGGAGTGTTCGGGTGAACACTGCTTTCAGAAACAATGCTAGTGCACCAAATGACCTGGTGAATATCGTGCCGAACCTCCACTTCGGTGATGAAATAACATCCATTAATAACTCAAATGCAGGGAGACAGGCCATTGTCATTGAAAGTGAACACATTGGTGCTGAATGCATGAGTTGCTACTTTTAATAGGTGTGTGATGGCAAAGTCGGTTAAACATACGCAGCGAGTTACAAACTATGGTAAGTACGCGCTCACCGATCGGCTACAGGATGCATGCGTCCCTTTGTGTCTTGGGGCCCACTCTAAGGCCCCTCCAGCAGCCGCAGGGTGGCAAATAATATAGGCAGAATAACATCACCAACAAAGACAAGGGAAACTGGGATGACCACTTTTGGCTTATAAGCGGAGCTCGAGCGTGAGCCCCAAGGCACAACGGGTGAGCGCGTATTTATTATAGTTAATATTCCCGATCGAAAATGGCAAGACAATGAGCTCGTGGCGCAGTGCATAGAGCGTTTGACTTCTAGCCAGCAGGTCACGAGTTCGAACCTCGGGTGCCGTAGCGCATGGGCTGGGTATGGCTAACTGATGGTGGCTAATAAGCCAGAAATGGCCATTCCTGCCTCCCTTGTCTTTGTCGGTCATGGTATTCTGAGTTACAAACTCTTCACAGAGGTCCTGTTGTGCGTATTTTGCTTCTTGCATAGATAGTCACGAGTGGTCATGGATGACTTCGGTATCTAAAAATAAGTCGCCCTCACTCACCGTGTCTGGTTTGTCACCGCAACGAGAGGCAAAAACTGACTTTGCTCATATCGGACATACAACCGGCGATGGAGGAGGAAACGGACAGCCGGCTTCCGCCGCTTGACGTGCCTATCTTCTGCCGACTGGATACCCAATAGACACAGTGATAAACAAACAAACCAAGCATTAGTTGGATATATAAATCCATCATTATACAATTTGGTCCATCCATCCTGGTCATTGGTGATCCTTCTCATCAGAATCAGGAGGGTTTATGGGTGATGCTGTCAACCGAGCCCACCTCCGCTGGCCTGGACATGGTCTTGTCATCGGAGCAATGCAGGTCACAGTAGACATAGTGCGGTAGATTCTGCCTCACTATAATCTAATTAGCGCGCAAGTCACCAGCGCTGCGCACACGTCGTCGTTAGCAACAATCGAACTGTGGTCGTATTGTCCTGGTTGGAGCCAATAGGCCAGTTAAATTCCTAAAGATGACTAGGTAATGCGAACAGACTATAAGAGTTTGTTGGCTGGTGACCAGTGCCCCCCAGCCCAACCCCGCTCATCGGCGGTTCTCCGTCCATGCTACCGTGGATACACCGGTCTTTGATCAGACCACTCCCTGACGGTAACCCGTGGTAAAGCTGGATGCGTGTCTGAACTGCCGACGCTTTTCCTCTGCATCTTCGCTGACGGTGGAAGGGAACGTCACTCGGATGTGTTTAAAAAGCATTTTTTTTCTAAAAAATGGATGTAAGGTCTCTTACAAAACAGACGAGAAATCAGCGCACCCTTCCCCTCATCCAGCCCACAGGCGGCTCTGCTTACAATTCCTGGAAGGGTAAACTCTTTTGTGTCGTAACCCAAACAAGTGCCCTAACACAATCCTAAATCGTAGTGCTAACGTCAACGCCATCCGTAACCTTATAGTTACCAGTTACCCAAACCTTAACCCTAAACATACCCCTGATCATAACCGTTATCTTATACTTAATATCAATTTCCTTTGGAATTTGTCGCAGTCAGCTGTATTGTGGATGGTTCTTGTCCAAATGACTATGTGCTCATTCCACCAACAGAATAACACCTGAAGTAAGTTTTTTTGAATCGCTGGAAAGTTACAAAAGTTATTCTCAATAGCGGAATTTGTACAGGACGGAAAGGTCTGGAGGTTGAACTTGCTATTACGCCTCCTCCAAGGAAGAGCAGACGCATGGTTATGTTCCATTGCGTAAAAACGAAAATATTCTTTGTACTACCGGAACAGAGATGATTAAATGAACTGAAATAAGATATACCAAAACATCCTTCTTATGCTTCCTCTTCAAGACGCACTAGAACAATATTTGACACAATGGACATGTGAAAGGTTCTGAGTTGCCACAGCCCATCTGTTTGATTTATTAATTTAATTCATTTTAATTTATTATTTTATCCCCATGAGGAGAGAATCAAAAAACTTTCTAGCAGATGGAACTAACTATTCCACCATATCAGCCTTTACTTTGGAATTATCCTGTGCACACAGCTGCTGTGAAACGTAACTAGCAACAGGAAAAGGGGCTGTTTGTCGAAGAGGAGGCCATATAAGTCAGTCCAATTGTGATTTTAATTCTAAAGCATTTAACAACAGAAACTGACATTGTTCGCACAACAATCTACGCGGAACCCTTTTCAAGTGATCTAGAGAACTGCGAAGTCCAGCTCGCAGTAACTATAACTGCCTCGTACGGGAATTTAGAGAGATGCAGGTCTGATTTACCCTGCCAGATGCTCGGATGCAGCTTAAAGGAGGACTGCTCGACTGTCGTTGCCGACTACACCCACAGTGCTACACCCACGGAGTGCTGAGCGAAGGACGGGGAATGACGTGTGGAGTAGTTTATATTGATAGTAGACTGTGCTGCCTTTATCGAAATCCCGCTTCTCCACCCATCTCAGTTCAGCTTCGAGGCACAGTCAAGATGACGGGAGACGGGATATGATGCAGGTGGCTTCTGTTGTGCGAGACCACACGTAGGCGTGACACCACCCATCTGTATGGCATTTGAGATGAGTGCGCATCCCTTATAATGCCTGTCGTGCCGTTATATAGCCCCAGTTCAGCGTATCTACCACGTGGTTTGTGGAGTTACAATGGTCATAATGACCGTCTCGTCAAATAACCATTACGTTAACCGGTGGACTCCACTCATGACCTTGCCTAGCTGATATCTTCTGCGACCGTCTCTGGTGATGGGTTCAAGTCAGAAGGGGATACGTTAGGCCCATAAGCTTCCTGTTCCAACGATCACGTATTTTTCTTCTGCTTTTAATTTTTTTTCGAGCCTAGCCTGCTCACATGAAGACCGTGGCAGTCTGCACAGAATGAAGTTTAAGGGCACAGGCTTGGCCTCCCCTCGTATGACTCCGTTAAGTGTTGCCAACCCAAATAAAACATGGAGGGGGCGGTGAGTCGTAAACGTAGACCCTCATAATGGATGTCCAGGTCAACATTCTACTGACTTCTGCCCTTCCAGATGACATGCGCGCGGACATTCGCAGCTGTGCCACTGGCATCCTCCGGCAAAAAAAGACGCCAGCAAACCCTACCTGCCGACGAAGCACAAGGATTACGATCACTGAAATCGGATGAAAATATTGTCGTTGTTCCCGCTGACAAAGGTGGTGCTACTGTTATCATGGATAAAGATGACTACGTTAATAAGGCGAACAACATCTTCAGTGATATTGAGGCCTACAATCTTCTTGCCGAAGACCCGACAAAAAAGCAAGCCGCAGCCATCAAGAAAAGGCAAATGAGCTCGCTCGTCTGAAAGTCATAAGTTCAGCTGACTCAAAGTTTATGACCCTCGGAGATCCCCGTATCGCACGCGCATACGGTCTACCGAAAGTGCACAAACCGGATGTCCCACTGAGGATTATAGTGCCACTGATCGGATCACCTACGTACAACATAGCTAAGTGGTTGTACAGGCACCTGAAGCAGCTAACACATGGATCCGAATACAGCATTAACAACTCTCACGCATTCCTCCAAAGGATAAAAGGCCTCAAAGTAAGTACTGATGAATTCATCTTGTCTTTCGACGTCGTTGCCTTGTTTTCTTCCATACCACATGACTTGGCAATTGAATGCGTAGCTCAACGCCTACAGAACAATCCCGTTGAAATGCCAACGCAGCATATTATAGAACTGCTCAAACTCTGCCTTAGCAACTACTGTCAATTCGACAATAAGTACTACCAACAGGTAAAGGGCACCCCGATGGGCTCGCCAATATCAGGACTACTCGCCGAATTGGTTTTGCAACGACTAGAAGAAGATGTTTTCCAAACTCTCAAGCCCAAATCTGGCTTCGATATGTAGATGACACCTTCGTCGTAATAAAGAACTGCGAAGTTGACCAACTGCATCAGAGGTTGAATGGTGTTTTCCCAGCCATACAGTTCACTCGTGAAGAAGCAGTAGGAGACAGCCTGCCATTTCTGGACGTTAAAATCCAAAAGCTTCATGATTGTAGTCTCGCAACAAGCGTCCATAGGAAGGGATCTAATGCTGAGATTATCCTCAACTATGGAAGCAACCACCCAGCAGCTCACAAAAGAAGCTGTGTCCGAACTCTGTTCCACCGGGGCATACCGTTACTGCAACAGCGATGATATCCTTAAAAAGAGAGCTCGCTTACCTATATCGGTTGTTTCGGTGTAACGGGTATCCGGTTAGTTTTGTAAAGAACTGCCTCAGGCACCAGGCACAACCGCAAGACCCCATCCCAAACGGAGAAATTGTGGCACGAAAATTCTACTCCCTGCCTTATATGAAGGGGGCCTCTGAGGCAATCGCTCGGCAGTTGAATCGACTTGGTATACACGTTGCTCACAAGCCAGCATCCTCACTACGCACCACACTATCCCGAATAAAGGATCCCATCCCCAAAAATCAACAAACCAACGTAATTTATCGCATCCCGTGCGCAAATTGCTCTTGTGTGTATATTGGGCATACGGGTCGACGCCTGGGCACGCGCATTAATGAACACAAACTAGCCGTCCGCCGCCGAGACCCTTTGTCCCTCGTCTTTGCGCACGCACTCGAGTGCGACCATCGATTCAATTGGGATGAAACTGAGGTCATCGCCATGGCCAACACAAAAGGAGCGAGGGAGTTCCTCGAGGCCTGGTACTCCTGTGCGGGCAGTATCAACCGCCATGTTGACCTGGACATCCATTATGAGGGTCTACGTTTACGACTCACCGCCCCCCGTCAAAATGCCACATCAACTACCGGCAACCCAGCCACCCGGAATCCAACTGATCCACCATCCACCCTCCCCCTGCAGCGCCGGGAACCACAGTTGTCCCACCTCCCCCTTCCCCTAGCTCACAATCTAACATGACTCACCTTTTACAAGCCAATGGTCTGTCGGGCCTATCACGCCAGCCTGTCTAGTGCGACATTCTAACACTCACTTTTATTTATTTCGTCTGACGACGGGTTGGTGTAACCAGCTCGAAAATTCACGAGTAAAACTCGCATTTTCCGAAGAACCTCTTCCTTTTTTCATATATATATATATATATGTTCCGTTGTGCCCTGGAACTCAGACTAGAGTACTCACAGGCAGTCGCATAGCGACGTGTAGCATATGTTGATAATGTGGAACCGACAAAGACAAGGGAGACCGGAATGGCCATTTCTGGCTTAGTAGCCGTCATCAGCCAGTCATACCCAATCCCAAGTGTGGAGAGAGAGAAAGAGAGAGAGAAAAGGAGAGAGCAAGACAGACCAATAAAGAGCATGCGGGATAGGCACAGTATTCGGCTGATCGTGCCGATAGTTGGCAGGACAAGAGGGTATCAAGATTTTTTGCTTGACTCGTTTCTTTCCCTCTTTTCCACGACCTACCATCAGCCTATCACCAGCCTATAGACGCAGAAAGGTCCGTTTGCGTGGCCATAATTGAAGCGAAGAGGGAGTGTTTCCCCACCATAATATGAGGTATTGTAAGCCAGGTATGAGCTGGTTAGCCGATTCAGTCAACTAAAAATGAGCCAAACGATAATATTGTCGGCTGCAGCAGTAGGATATCGGAAAAGGAGGAGGAGGAGGAGGAGGAGGAGGAGGAGGAGGAGGAGGAGGGAGGAGGGGGAAGAGGAAACTGAAATGCAGGTAGCGTAGGCCGTGATGTTTACAGTGGCTGTGGTGGATGGTTTTGCTTTCGATGGTCTGTTGGAGAGCAGGTGTCACATAAAGTCAGTCCTCGCGAAGCATAAGCCCGTCACAAACGTCTTATCCGTCTTATGACTATATCTCCCTCTCAATTAAAACTCTGCCCCTAACGCGGAACGCATGCAAGCATTTCGTACTAAGGAGTGGGCTTGCGCACAATGTGTACGGTGTCCAGATAGGATGAACTCATTCTGAAGGACTGACACAGTGCCTCGATATGTTCTGATCTGATGAGGATATGCACTGTTGTCTGACCGCGCCAACCGCATTGTACTCAGTTACACTCCGGTAACCGCCTCGGCCAAAACAAGCTGAGGTTTGACTCAGTTCCTCCTTAACACCGATGTCTTCTTTTATGCATCATCTGATTCAAACAGGAGGGAGTGATCAGAACTCTGGCAGCATACTTTGAAAATCGTTTTCACTTCGAATGTGGAACATGATAGAATAGAATAAAGAAAAGATTCGTGCCAATCAGTGGCTCCTCATCTGGTTCATGCGCAAGTCCTGTTCACATTTCCTATGCGCCCACCGCCGACAACGGCCTCCTTCAGCTTCTGCGGGTGGGGTCGTGTATTCGCCAAAAGCCAACTCGGTCAACTTCCAGCATTTTTAACTTGCACGTGGATCCTTAGCAGAAATCAAGAGCACTGCAGGCGCACTGCTTGCCCTCCCTCTGAGCGAAGGCGGTAAGAATGTGTGTCCTAAACAAGGATAGCTGATTACTGCTGCCCAAAAATACGGCCTAACACTTTCTTACCAGTTGACTGTAGGTAACTCTGGCCAGTATGTTTAAGCGAACACTGTGATGACTAACAATTCCTGTTCCCACAATCGTTTTGCCAGGAAACTTTTCTCATTCTGGTTGACTGAACTCCTTTTATCCCCTTAAGCAACCCTGCTATCATTCTGAACGACCGGAAGGCAACCTCCAATGCTTTGCATGACGGAGCTCGTTAATAATGACTGAGCCGTTTCTCAGAATACGGATAACTTTTAATCGATGGTCATCTGTATTCAGCCTGGTATCTTTGTTCAACGTTCCGTTGCGTCAAGGTCATTCACCTTCTAATCTAGCTATTCCAGACACACTAAAGTTACAGTCTGGCCGGCTGTATCACGCACACACTCGCATTCAGATGGTCACTGACATCCCTTGGTCAGTGCAGAGTAGATCACTTGGACACTAAGACACTTGAGCCTGTTCCCCCAAGCCTATAAAAGCAGCTGACGCCTCTCTCTCGTAAATGACCGACCATGTCGATGAACGATTGCATTTGCGGTCACAATGTAGGCAGGATAGGTTGGGAGTGGCTGATTCGGTTGTGGTGGTGATTTCGCTAGTAGTGGCCACGTTGGTGGATGGAGACCTGTTAGTGCTGGATATGGGAGAGTCGTCGAGGGCTCAATGAGTGTGAATTCCGTTTTCGTGTTTGTGCATGTGACCGAGTGGACTCATGCGGTAAGTGAATGCGCATTCGCAGTGCGGACAGTGGAGACGGATGCGGTGAGTGTATGTCGGGGCTCCTGGCGCTGGCCGATGCGTGATGTCAATGTGACAGCGCAATGAGAACAGATGGGGATCGAATCCCCGCTGTTAGTGGGGGCGTTTTCGATGAGAATAGCGGTTGACCGGGCATCGGGCATGATCTCGCTGGTGGCCATGGTAGTGGTTTTGTTCGTTTTTCTCGTGGAGTTGACGGTGATCAACGGTGGTGGGGCCTCAGGATTGTAATCATCAGTGTGGGGGCGTCTTTGACGTGGTCACCGTGGGTGGGGGTTGGGACAGGGGTGACGATAGAGGTGGTGTGGAAACAGCCGTTGGGATTGTCGGGTTGTTGCTGCATGGATTCGGAATTTCTGATGAGTTTTATTCGCATCCGGAATTGTTGTTGGTAGCGTGGGTGTATCAAGGTCCAAACACTCCAAGCTAAAACCGCTCATCAACCTCAACTTCCACGAGCATCTCCGCTATCACCCCTGCCTAAAACTCCAAGACGGTGACGAGCAGTCTCACCCCCGGTGATAACACTTCTAATGCCTCCGGCACCATTTCCTGCTGGAAGCCCCTCGTTTGTCACGGCGATGACCACTACCGATGTTCCAGTGCATTCTTAATCCAAAACCTATGTACATGTTAGTACGAAGAAAGGAAATGTTTTCTTATTTGTTCGCTTCACGCTTGTGGTAATTTCAATAATGCCTGTAAACTGGTATACAATATAATTATTATTACTGGTATCTGCAAACTAGTACTCTTGACAGCCACCGTTCATCTTGTATTCGTTACCTGAGAAATTGTACTCATTATTTCTGTATTGTTGAACAGCTCCTTATCTGAGTCACCCCACTCAGTGACATGTGATATTCCTTGTAGACAGCAATAAACATCCGGAGACACCTCTGCGACGGATGTAAAAATGAATGAATCCAACCGAATGAACAATGGGTACTATGGATATTGAAATACCTGGCCACCACATAAAAATTGTAGCGGATTTACAACCTAAAAGCTTAATATAGGCTTGCTTATTAATGCTTTTCGTATAGTCGTTTACGCGCTCGCGTTATCAATGCAGTGATTGGCTGCCAACATCTCGTAGTCCGCACTACTCTTAACTGATATGCTTTCGTCTGAGTGGGTGTAGTATGTCCTACTGCCTCGCATCAGCTCTAACAGAGAACGTGCAAGAAGCAAAGAACGCATTAAGGAGGATTACAATTACTTTACTCATATACGCTATTTTCTAATGTACATAAAAAGAAGACTTAAGTAGAAGGGAGGGCACCAGACATCTGGTGTCCTTCTGATAGGGCTTCTACGGTAGCTGGGCAAGGACATACACCCAGCGACGGAACATCCCAACATTTACCCCTTCGCTGACCTCGGATTTACGCTCTCACTTTCATCCGGTTTCTCGGGTTTGAAAACAGTTACGCTGGGTCATGTCTCGGACTCATTCATCTTCCATACATGGAGCGAAACTCGCTGCAGGAGTCGAGGCATCCTTGACTGATGCTGAAAGAACAGATTTTAGGTTAATGATGGGAACAGCGATGATTGGTCCCACACAAACACCCAATATATTCAAAACAAACCATATATAAGTAGTTTACCCGCGATGAGTTAGCGGTGGTTTATCCGAATTATTGTTCACATACATGGAAACAGTGTAAACGCATGTTGCCTCCGCCGTTGTAACCCAAACAATGGGCTTCAATACAACTGTAATACAAGTTTAAAGGACCACCTGAGAAGAAACTGTAGATTAAAATGACATACTAATGTGCAGGGGACCGACTGTACCGTAAAAATGAATGGTCCTCAGAATGAAAGTGGCGGACGGGCTTTAGTGCGATCGGTTACCTACATTTCCCGTCTCTGAATTTGTGGGCAAGCTTGGCATTGTGCATAAATCAAACAGACCTCCATTTTTTCTAACTTCATGTCACACTTGCTTCTTGTGGTACCTGTTTGGCGTGCCTTTTACGCACACCGTGTGTCAATAGAAATTCTAAGAACAAACAGGCGTAAAGAGACAGTAAACATTCGCTGAAATTAATGTGTAGACAGACACTGATCCTCAGTTTGCGTTCCCTGTCGTCTCGATCTAGCCTCCAGACGTCCAGGTCGTTACACTGAGCCTCAAACAGCAGTCTCAGATCCGCAAGTGTGACTAGGGCTGAAATCGTAATCCCTTATACCCATATCTAATCACGCAATTCGCAACTGTTAGGTCATCGGAACATAAACCGCTGGTGCTGCAGATCACCGAGACACTATCTTATAGGTCTACGAGATCTGCATAAAATTCTTTTATTTTGGCATTTCATGTCGTGTAATAATGGTATCAGGACAAAATGGATAACTACCTCAATGTTTCAGGTTCCTGTTCACTGATCTCCTCTAACAGCGAATATACTGCTCGATTTGAAGATCTGGTGGTAGAGAGAGTCATATCTACCTCCATATGGGGCGGAAAGATCAGGAGCCTCATTGCACTATCTGCCACAGCTGAAGCCTCTGCCTTGTAGGACCTAATGATGTACGTCTCTCCTTCATAGTTTGCAGCTGCAGCAGTGGCACGGTGTCTTGGCACTTGGAGGTCAAATGTCAAGTCAGCAGCCATCCGCAGGGGACCGTACATTGCGGTGTGAGAACATTCAGCGAATGTTCAAATCGACATTCGCCACAAGCTCTCAGGGTAGGCAGTGTGGAAATGAGTGGCAGAGGGGAATCCGATGTGGAGGAAATCGGAGGCGGTGGCCCCGATAGAAAACCGAGGTCAGCGAAGGGGTAAATATAGGCACTTTGTTGGGATGATCCATCGTTAACTGCATTTCCTTGCGCAGCTACCGTAGAGGTACTACCTAAATGGCAAGAGACACGCACAATAATGAAATTTAAAAAAGCACCAAGATGTTGCCGGATGTCATTCTGAGGCACTTGGCGTCGAGCTACCCTCTGAAAGACTACCTGAAGCTTAAAATCGGCTTCGAGTGTAGCATTGACTGGACGTGTAAAGTACGCCATGAGGGCTTCTAGTATTATCGGTGCATCAAGCTCCACGTTGTGTCATCAGGTTAGAACCTCCAACTGCCGTTCCTCTGAAGACGCGACTTCTAGTCGCCATATCACCCAAGGATATGGCCGCAAATTAGGCTGACGTCCAAAACACATATCGGTCGATTACGCAAATGTTTAGCATCCAAAAATATATTTCACACAGAATGGAATGCAGGGATCAGGCGTCGGCAAATTCATGCGATCGTCTTCGATGGAAATGCACTACGAAGACTTGTCAGCTGTCGTTTCTAAAAACGCTTCCCCACCTAACAGTAGCCGAACTGAGGTAACTGTCTTCCGACCAGAATCTATTAGCAAGGAACATGATAGTGAATGACCGGCAGATGCCAGCGCAGCCCAATGAGGGTCTATAGAATTACATCGATGGACTGTCTATATAATTCGCTTGAAGATGCAATTTAAGAAATAGTGCTGTCTTCGCAAACCCTGAATGGCAATGCAGGCAGATAAAGTGAGGTCTAAAATGACAAGCATGGATGACTGCATTCTGCTTACCCATCTCACCTTTATTTTCAAGGCTACTACATGTGTTTTTACGGAGGATTTACTCCAATTTCACACACTAATTTCTGAGGAAACCAAAAAATGTTAACTATATAAAATATGGTTGTAATCTATTCAAATTTGACCAAGTGACGTTGGTGAATAGAGGTTCCTCAAATCAATCTATTATTCAGTCCCAAAGGCCAGCAGAACAGCATAATAGGCATGAGATTATTAGGAAGTTAGCAGACTTACCACGTGTTGCTTGAGCTTGACCCTTTGGTTTCCAAACTTTCGCCGCATATACGTAATAAGAGGACTGTAAAAATGCCCGAAGTAATAGCCACCCTCTTAAAAATTGACGCTCTGGCTACATTCAAATAAAGTAGGCATCGATCCATAGTGTTCGAATCAGAGATATCGACCAGGTAGCCCCGCGGCTGAGCAATGCCCATGTGATGACCACAGCAACGTACACGTGGTCTTCCAACGATTTGCCTAAAAATCCTGGGGCCGGTGACATTGCAAATAAAGAGGGCTGATATGCGAAAATGTCGACAACGACCATTCAGTGTGTTGCCGAGAGCATGTCCCATCTGTCCCAGTAGAATTTGCCCATACGATAGTTATCAGAAATTAGCAACATCCTTGCCTGTGTGACAGGTATGCTGTGACAGGTGACACCCCGGCTTCGAGCGCCAGGCAAGATCAAAGCAAAGTCAGATAAAACAAGTAGTTGCGGTAAAAATAATATGTTTAGGTACCTTTTAAAATCTTTCCTGAACTGTAGCAAAAATGAGAGGTGGTGCGCCGTCTGGAGTCGTTGAAAACGAACTAGTTCAGAGACCGTGAAATCTAGGAATTTTGAGAGGCAGCTACTTGTACCTACATATAAAGCTTCCTTTCGCATCCTCCATTTTGCTGTCGAAATGTACACATTTTGCGCAAATGATGCACTCCGTCCCATCTTCACATTCACAGCTCTCATATATGACTTACCTAAATTAACGCTCAATGGTTAGAGTGTTTGACTTCTCGGGTGGTGCACCACCTGGGTTGGGTATGACTGGCATTGTCCCATGTCTTTGTCAGCATGGTTCATCTGCCTAAATCACAACTTTGCTTTTCGTTTCGGTTTAATTTTTTTGTGATACGAGCAAGGGCTTGTTCTAGTGCACTATACATCGATGTCGTAAACGTCTGCGACAAGTAGTACAGGTCTTTACCTTTGTATCACCCATTCCCGATGCTTCCACGTTGTGCTGACCAGTAGGCCGTTCCGCGGAATACAAAGTCTAAACATTAATCTAACCAATCGTGATACGGTGGTGGTGGTGGTGGTGGTAGTAGTGGTACTTACCCCAAAAATAAAAGTTTGCTACTCAGCAGAAGGCCGACTCATTAACCAGCTTCTTATGTGACCGTCTTAGGTAGAGCTACGCCTCCGCCCCCATAGTACAGTTTGATTCGAAAGTTCCTTATTCATAGTGTTAGTCGGCTCCGTGGTAGATAGGCTGGAGCAATAGAGTGCATTAGGCGTTATTCGGGTTGCGCTCCCATAAAAAATGTCGAATATGGGGACATGGTGGCACGCGTAGGTGCAGGCTCACATCGCGGATCCTGCCTCCGGTCTTCTTGGTTCTGTCTTGACACCGGGCACATGTTTGCGAGGGTAGAGAGAGTGGGGTCGATGCATCGCCAGCATACTATCACTTTAAACTGATTCATTCCCAAGTCACCGTTCCTGCGCCACCTTTTTATGGGGCACATGCTGACCCTCGTCGGACTACGACGATTAAAATATCGAGTTAGTGCGATCATCGGTCTAAACACTAGCATACATTATTTGTCCGACAGGCTCTTCAGTGAAATTATAATCACATTCTGAGTGGGAGCAGCCAATATAGGATTTAGCCGGTCGATCGACAGCCAGTGATTTCAAAAAAATCCCGGACACCACTTTGCGTCCATGACACAGTGGTGCTCGGATCGGGGTGTAGTGGGTACAAGGTAAGGGTAGCAACACAAAGATAGCATTTGGTCGCTCTATTTGTCTCGTGCAGGTGGTGAATGCTCCTGTGGCCACCTCTAACTGGTATCCCAACTCTCACCTGTGGCTCTGCTTAGCTGAGTACTTCCCAGCGGCCAGACTGCGGAAACCACCACGACGGGCGGGCTAAACAAATTGAGGGTCTCCGGTGTTGTGTGTGCCTACACACCCGTATGTCTGACTCCCGAACTTACACCTACCCCTCTCAAAAAGTCCTACGGTGGGGGAATGGTTGATGGGTGTGCCTCAGCACCCGGTATGTCTGACTCCCGAAACTCCCACCACGCCTTCATCTCAAAAAGTCCTATTCTGGGGGTTAAAAGAAACCCCGTAGGCGGCCCAGGCTAATTCGGGTCGTTATCCCACTAAAACAAAACCATGAAACAAAATGGGTGTGGTCCCCGTCTGGGCTGACCCAGTAGCCCTATTGAGGGACAGCACTGCTTGCCTCCTCATGGATGAAGGGGTTAGAAATGGTGCCCTCAACCAATGCTTGGACTCACGTTTTCTGCAGCTTGCCGTGGCTCGCCGACCGCAAAATACGCGGTCGTTAACCTCAAACAAGCAACGATACCCCTCGTCTCTAACCCCCTCGATATACCCTCCAGGCTGCTCAGGTGAGTCCACTCACACTAGCAACCTGGAATGTTCATTCCCTTTTAGGCAATCCGAGGAACAACCCGTCGGAACGGAGGACGGCACTAGTTACCCGGCAACTGGCGTGTTAAAAGGTTGACATTGCTGCTCTCAACGATACCCGAGTCTCTGAGCAGGGTCAGATGGAGGAAGTGGGTGCCAGCTGCACCTTCTTCTGAAGCGGCTGGTCAAAGGCAGAGCGACGCGACGCTGGTGTTGCCTTTGCCATCCGGAACAACATCGTAGGACGTCTGCCTTGTCTGCTGCAGGATATCAATAATCGCCGGATGAGCCTCCACCTGCCACTTCGGGGAGTCAAGTTCGAAAACCATCATCAGCGCCTACGCTCCCCCAATGAAGAGCTCTGATGCGGCGAAGGACAAATTCTACGAGGACCTGCACGCCCTGCTGGTGACTGTAACGAAAGCGGAAAATAAATTGTTCTTGGTGACTTCAACGCTTGCGTCGGGACGGACCAAGCTGCCTGGCAAGGAGTGCTGGGTCCCCGCGGTCCCGGTAGCTGTAACGATAACGGCCTCCTTCTTCTGAGAACCTGTGCGGAACACTGTCTCCTACTGACCAACACCTTCTTACTCCTTCCGACGCGAGGAAAGGCAACGTGAATGCACCCTCAGTCGCGGCGCTGGTATCTGCTGGACTTTGTTCTCGTCCGTAGGCGAGATCGTCAGGACGTGCTGGTAACCGAGGAAATCCGCGATGCAGATGGTTGGACAGATCACCGCCTCGTCATCTCCTAGATGAGGCTTCGAATGCAACCCCAACGAAGGCCCCAAGGTAAGAGGCCGCCAGGTAAGTTAAATAGACTTTTGTTAAATTTGCCTGTTCACTGTTTTGATTTCAGCAACCAAATAACCGAGAAACTGGAGAAACTGCATGCTACAGATAATAACGACACTGTGGAAACACGATGGTGCCAACGGCGAAATTTCATCCAATCCACCGCCCTCGAAGTTCTTGGACGCGTACGCCGTCAAAACCAGGACTGGTTTGACGACAATGACGCCAACATCAGCAAATTTCTCGCAGCCCTTCTTCAGATGCCGCCGCCTTGTACAGCAACGACTGGGGGAGATGCAGTACGCCTGGGTGGTTGAAAGACTGAAGAATTCCAGGGGCATGCGAACCGCGATGAAATAAATACTTCTTCAAAGCCATCAAGGCCATATACGGCCCCTGTATCAAAGGGACCGAACCGCTGCTCAGCTCTGACGGCACAAAACTGCTGACAGAGAAATCGCAAATTCTGAAGCACTGGGCCGAGCACTTCAGGAGTGTCCTTAATTGCTCATCAGACATCGCCGATGCTGCCATTGACTGACTCCCTCAAGTGGACATGAACAATGACCTGGATCTCCCGCCTTTCCTACAAGAAATCATCCGGGGCGTGAAGCTGATTTCCGGTCGTAAAACACCGAGATTCGTCGCAATCCCACCGGCGGTCTACAAACGCGGTGGGTCCCGGCTGATGACAGAAATTATAACACTCTTCCAGAAGATGTGGCTCCAAGGACAAGTTCCTAAGGATTTCAAAGACGCGACCATCCTCCATCTCCGCAAGTGGAAGAGGAACCGGCAACTCTGTGATACCCACAGGGGCATCTCGCTGCTCAACATTTCCTGAAAGATCTTTGCCCGTATCCTTCTCAATCGTCTGAACGGTCACCCAGAGAGCCAATGTGGCTTCCGAAAACACCGCAGAACAACCGATATGATATTCGCCGCCCACCAACTAAAATTGCCTGGAGAGGCGAAACCACCTCTACACTACATTCTTAGATCTTACGACAGACTGACACGGTGAATCGCGACGGACTGTGGGAAGTCGGGCAGAAATTCGGTTGTCCTGAGTGGTTCACGCCAATTGTGCGTCCATTCCATTAAGGGATGCCGGCGCGCGTTACTGACAACAGGACGGTATCGGAAGCATTTGCAGTGACCAACGGAGTGGAGCAGGGCTGCGTACTGGCCCCCACCCTCTTAAGTCTCATGTTCTCTGCTATGCTGATAGACGCCTACCGTGATGAGCACCCTGGATCCGCATCGCCTAGAGAACTGACGGGCACCTTCTCAACTGTCGGCGTATGCAGGATTCAACGCACATGTCAACGACTACAGTCCTGGACTTGCTTTTCGCGGACAACTGCGCCCTTACCACCGTGACGGAGGAGGACATGCAAAGGAGCATGGACCTCTTCGCCGAAGGCTGCGCCGATTTTGAATTAACAATCAGTACAGCCAAAACGGTTGTCATGCACCAGCCGCCACCCAGCGCGGAATACAATGCTCCTCGAATCAATGTCAACGGTGCTCAACTCTAAATTGTGGAAACCTTCGCTTATTTAGGAAGCACGATGTCACGCAACACAGGAATCGATGACGAGGTTGCCCAATGGATCTCCAAAGCTAGTCAGGCTTTCGGCCGGCTGCAGGCCTCAGTGTGAATTCGCCACGGTATTCACCTGAACACAAAACTGAAGATGTACAAGGCCGTCGTCTTGATGGCACTCCTTTACGGAGCGGAAAGCTTGACCCTCTACTCGAACCAAGCCAGGAAGCTGAATCACTTTCATCTCAGCTGTATCCGCAGAATACTGAAGCTGAGATGCCAAGACTGGATCCCGGACACGAAAGTCCTGGAGCGGACCGGAATCCTCAGCATCCATGCCATGCTGAGGCAAGTGCAACTGCGATGGAGCGGCCACCTGGTAAGAATGGACGACGAGTGACTACAAAAACGACTTTTCTACGGAGATGTCGCTACGGCTTCTCGCCGGCAGGGAGGTCAAACACGACGCTACAAGGACACTTTTAAGAAATCGCTGAAGCAACTGCAAATCAACTCGGCGACCTGGGAGGAGCTCGCACAGGATAGACCGGCATGGAAAAGATCAGTGAGGACTAGTTCAGCAATCTATTAGGCCAACCGGATCGCCGCCGCCAAGGCCAAAAGAGTGGCAGGAAAGTCCCCAGTGCCCCGGACCAACGTAGTCGATGCCCAGGCCCTGCCAACATGCCCGCGCTGTCAACGCATCTTCCGCGCGCGAATCGGCCGTGTTAGACATCTTCGGACGCAATGCACCAACAATCCGACAATTCCAATTTCTAAGTCAAATTCTGCCAACCCTCCTTCTAACTCCCCCCACCCTCACTCTTGGCATCAATTCCACTACTCCCATCATCATAGAGACCACATCCATCTACTCATCGCCTGTTACCCCCACCACCGCAACCACCACCGCCTTCGCCTTCACTACCACCACCACCACCACCATCAGCGATGGGGAATCTCTCCTAAGCTGTACTCAATGCGACCGCACATTCACCACATGCATCGGCCTGGTCAGTCACTTGCAAATACATCGTACAGAGACCGGTGAGCCAGTGCCTGGAGCACCATCACACAGCAGAGATCGTCGCCTCCACTGCCCTCACTGTCCTAGCGCATTCACTTATCGCATGGGCCTATTCGGTCACATGCGCATCCATGACAGCGGAATTCACCACAATGCCGACAACACCGATACACCATGCACACCCTCCGATCCTGCCATTCTTAGTGCCTCTGACCACCCCAATTCCATGAATGACATCCACCCAGCCTCTACCGATTTCTCCTGCCCACACTGCGCCCACAACTTCAACTCACGCATCGGCCTGGTCGGTCACTTGCGAATCCATCGCACGGGGCTGGTGAACCAGTGCCTGGGGCTCCGACATACAGTCAATGCGCTCGACTTCACTGCCCTCACTGCTCCCGCACATTTACACACCGCATGGGCCTATTAGGACCGGGAAGCTAAATCACTTCCATTTCAGCTGCCTCCGGGAGCTGACCAGAATCCTCATCAACCACGCCATGCTGAGGCTAGTGCGACTGCGATGAAGCTGAAAACTGGTGAGAATGGACGACGAGCGACTACCCAAACGACTTCCCTACGGAAATGACGCTAAGAGTGCTCGCCGACAGGGAAATCAAAAACGACGCTACAAGAGCACTTTGAAGAAACCTCTGAAGCAACTGCAAATCAACCCAGCGACTTGGTAGGACCTCACTCAGGATAGACCGGCATGGAGAAGATCCGCGAGGACTGGTACAGCGATCTTGGATGCCAACCAACTCGCTGCTGCTAAAGCCAAAAGGGCGGATCGCAATTCACATGCTACGTGGATCAACACCGCCAAATTCCAAGACGTATCAAAGTGTCCGCGCTGTCAACGCACTTTCCGCGCGCGAATCTGTCTGATTGGACATCTACGAACTCAATGCAACAACTATCTAATAACATCGCCCTCTGCCTCACCTGCCTCAAACCCAACGACCACGATCACTCAACAACTGATAACCACTTAATCGATGCCCCACTGCAAACGACCACCGAAAACATCCTCCCGCGTTCACCCCCTGCGCCGATCACGGCGACAAACACTAATTGCCTCACTCCTGCCGCCATCAGTAGCCACCTCCGACTACCTGACACCTGCTACCTCCAATACCATTACCACCCCCAGTACCAGCGATGGGGACTCGGTACTAACCTGTCGTCATTGCGATCACACCTTCACATCACACATTGGCCTGGTCGATCACTTGCGAATCCATCGCACAGAAACTGGTGAACTAGTTCCTTGAGCACCAACACACAGCAGAGACCACCGCCTCCAATGCCCTCACGGCCGACACGCATTCACTACTCGCTTGGGCCTTCTCGGTCATATGTGTATCCACTAAGGCGGAATCCACCACGCTGCCAGCACGTCTTGCGCACCCTTCAACACTTCCCATATTTCCCCGATGAGCTTGACCACCTGTACCAGCAGCAGAGCTCCCGTAGGGCTCAGCATCTCCCGACCTATCTTGTCCTCATTGTCACCGCACATGCACATCACGAATTGGCCTAGTCTGTCACATGCGAATCCATGGCATATCTACCAGCGAGCCAGTGCCAGGAGCATCAACATACACCCGCCGCACCCGATTAAACTGACCACGACAGTTCGACCGTCGATTTCGACGAGGTCCACCGTATGCTCGACGGAAGGGTGGTGCAGGGATGGTGACTTGCGCGTGAATTATTTTAAAGTGATATTAGCCTTGAGCTGCAGCTACCGCACTCTCTCCTCCTCCCCCACCTGAGCACGGTGTCAAGACAGATTCAAGAAGACCAGAGATGACAGAAGGCGCAGGTGGTTGGCACGGCTGGATCCGCCCCTGGGTGTACCACCACACCTGACTCGGATCCCACGGAGTGGGAGTGCCATAAAGGCCACATTAAGAAGGAGCCATTGCAGCCTGACTCTCAGTCCGCCAGTCAGCCACTCCAGGCAAAACACACATTGGGCTGACCACGCGGTCCGAGTTATCCCGTCAGTTGGCAATCTTCCAAGCCACGGCTTTTAGCGCACCGTGATAGTTTCAAGCGCGTCAGATTGTTTATAATGAGGAAAATGCGCTAAGCTGTCGACCTCACTCTCTCCCCCACCCCCAAAATCAGACCACCACTCGAGCCAGTCAGTTGTCTGATGTGGGAGTGGGCGCATTGGCTGACTGGTCGGCGTACCCGTCTTCGCGCGCCACAGCACGACATGGCCCCCATAACGCACACACCAGGATTCACAAACTCAGGGGATATGAAGCAGCCATCGCCGTCTGACTCCCAGTCCACTGGTCAGCCACTCGACACACACAGCACATACACTGGGCCGACGGCGTGGTCTGGTGTAAGCGTCAGATTGGTAGCCATCCAAGCCACGGTTTCGGGGAAACTGGGATTTTATCAGGCACATTTTGATGATTGGGAGGGTGTTGTCTATGTATTTGTGTACATGGTGCGCGCTGATGTGGCTTAGCCTCTGGTGGTTTGCCGCAGGTTGTCGTGGAGGCGCTTGTGTCCTAATAGGCCCATGCGGTGTGTAAATTTGTGGGAGCAGTGAGGGCAGTGGAGTCGGGCGCGGTGACTGTATGTCGAAGCCCCATGCACTGGTTCACCAGCCTCCGTGCGTTGGATTCGCAGGTGACCGACCAGGCCGATGCGTGAGTTGTAGTTGTGGGCGCAGTGTGGGCAGGAGAAATTTGTGGAGGCTGGGGGGATGTCATTCATAGCAGTGGGGGTGGCAGTGGTGGTAAAAATGGCAGGAGCGGAGGGTGTGCATGTGACCGACTTGGTGACAAGCACGTCCTTTCGATCTTGCCTCTGCACGAGAACAAAGTCCAGCAGCTGCAAGCGCCGCGACCGAGGGTGCATTCACATGGCCTTCCCCCGCGTTGGAAGGCGGAAGAAGGTGTTGGTCAGCAGGAGACAGAGTTCCGAACAGGTTCTCAGAAGAGAGAGGCCGTTATCGTTACAGCTACCGGGACCGCACGGACCCAGCACATTCTGCCAGGTAGCGTGGTCCGCCCCGACGCGGAAATTGAAGGCCCAAAGGACAATTAACTTGTCCACCTTTGGCACAATCGCCAGCAGCGCGTGCAGGTCCTCGTAGAATTCGCCATTCGCCGCATCAGAGCTCGTCTTTGGGGAAGCGTAGGCGCTGATGATGGTGGCGAACTGGTCTCCCCGAAGAGGCAGGCGGAGGCTCATCATGCGATCCTTGACACCCTGCGGCAGACAGGGCAGACGTCTTACGATGTCGTTCCGAATGGAAAAGTCAACACCAGCGTTCTGTCGCTTTGCATTTGGTCGGTCGCTCCAGAAGAAGGTGTAGCCGGCGCCCACCTCCTCCAGCTGACCCTGCTCAGAGAATATGGTCTCGCTGAGAGCGGTAATGTCCACCGTGTAGCGTGCCAGTTCCCGAGCGACTAGTGCCGTCCTCCGTTCCGTCCAGTTGCTCCTAGGATTATCTTAAAGGGAATGAACATTCCAGGCTGCTAGTGTGAGTGGACTCACCCGAGTAGCCTGGAGGGTATGGCGAGGGGGGTGGGGATAGGGGGTATTGTTGTTTGTTTGAGTTTTTCGACCACGTATTTTGCAATCTACGAGTCGCGGCCGGCTGCAGAAGACGTGATAGCCAGCATTTATTTAGGGCACCTTTTATAGCCCCTTCCTCCGCGAGGAGGTGAGCAGTGCTGTTCCTAAATAGGGCTGCTCGGACATCCCAGTCGGCTGCCGAACTCCACTATGGGTCACGGTTTTGTTTTAGTGGGAGAACGACCCGAGTTAGCCTGCGCCGCCTATGGGGTTGCTGTCAGCCCAATCATAGGACTTTTTGAGAGGAGGAGGTGGGAAGTTCGGGAGTCAGACCTACAGGGTGTGAAGGCGCACACAACACCGGAGACCCTCACCTGGTTTAGCCCGCCGATCGTGACGGTTGCCCGGGGTGTGGCCGCTGAAAAGAACCAAACGTCGAGGAGCCACAGGTGAGAGTTGGGTACCAGTTAGAGGCCTCCACAGGAGCATTAACCACCTGTGCGAGACAAATTGAGCGGCCAAATTCTATCTGTGTGGAGCTACTCTAACAAGTGCCCCTACACCCCTTAACTCTCTACACTGCCCACGCAAATTCACACACCGCATGGGCCGAATAGGTCACATACGTCTCCGTTAAAACGTGCGGTAGAACAGTACCGGCTATACCACATCTCTCCACATCAGCCTCTGCACCTCACATGATCACACGCAGCACCACAACAAAACATGCTCTCAGTCTGCCTAGCTTATTGAGAGGCAAGTATGATTCTCGGCTCCTTTTTCATGTGGCTCCTGTGTTGCATGCATGATCTGAGCTTCAGAATATAACTGGGCGATAAGTGCCGTGGGTTAGAAGGTTGCCAATCTGACGCTTACACCAGACCACGCCATCAGCCCAGTGTATGTTGTGTGGAGTGGCTGACTGGTTGTCTGAGTCTCAGGGTGCGATGGGGCCAGGTTACCAGCAGCTGCGACCACTTCCGCATCAGACAACAGACCGTCTCGGACAGTGATCGGATTTTGTAGGTGGGGGAAAGACTGAGTTCAACGACTCAGCACGTTTTCCTGTCTATAAGCAATCTGACGCGCTTGAAACTATCACGGGGCGCTAAAAGTCGTGGCTTGGAAGGTTGCCAACTGACAGGATTACTCGGATCGCGTAGTCAGCCCAATGTGTGTTTTGTGTGGAGTGGCTGACTGGCGGACTGAGAGTCAGGCTGCAATATTTCCTTCTTAAGGTAGCTTTTATGGCAGTCCCACTCCGTGGGATCCGAGCCAGATGTGGGCACACGCCCAGGGGCGTCGCTGGCTGCCCCAGCCACCAGTGTTTTCCCCCGCCTCCGGTGTTCTTGACTCCCTCATGACACCTGACGTAAGTGGGGTAGGAGGAGTAGAGAGTGCGGTAGTTGCAATGCAAGGCTACTATCTCTTAAAACTAATCCACGCGCAAGTAACCGTCCCTGCACCAACCTTCTGTGTAGCTTACGGTGGACATCGTTGTACTACGACGGTCGAACTGTCGATGATTGGAGCCCACTAAACGGGCCGCATGTTAGGTGCGTTGAACCGACACGGGGCATGAGGGCATGCCAAACATATGCACACGTAGGTGCCGGCTCATGCCGCACCCCGCCACCTTTGCCACTTATCGCTATCTCCCTCTGTGGGATATGATTCACACGCGCTCGACCCACCCCCTCTGGTCTTCTTGACACGAGGCCCAGGTGGGTGAGAGAAGCGAGAGTGCCGTAAATGATGTGAAAGTCTACTGCTCCACCTTACTGTGGAACATTGGGTGGACATCGTTGGATTACGACGGTCGAACTAGCGGTGATCTGGGTGTAAGTGTACTCACAACGAGAGTTAAACACTCATCTATAGTCTCTTACGTATAACATTTAATGAGTGGACACATTCGAGGCGACTTCAGGCGTGTCTAAACGCATTAGTTGATATTATAGAGGCCCTCGTTCCAGAGAAGCACTGATTAATATAGCTAACTGGAAATCATCCAATCTGTTACTTCGGGCGCCTTGGGATCGTTTTGTGCGCTTCACCTTGAGTGCAGTGAGGGTTGAGGGTTGGGCAAGGCAAATAGCAATTTGTTGAGATTTCACTTTAATTTCCACTTGTGCATTCAAGGCAGAAAGCACGTGAGTTGTCTCTTCGTTTCTTAAATCGGGTTCTATGCTTCAAGTATCAGTCCTAGACAATTAACAGATTTCACTCAGGCAGCAGGGAACGAACCGTCAGTCGTCTAAGTCTTCAGTTCAAACTACTTGCATTCAAACAACTTCAACGTGTCGGCTGGCCGTCGTAAATAAACAGACTACCACAGGGTCGTAACACTGCCCTATAGGGCCTGGCGGTGTATCCTCATCATTAAACCCTGCAACGAAGTGATCCAGCAACACTGAATGGCCTCCAAAATGTGGGGTATTTATAAATTGTGATGGTTTAAACAGTTCACTTGGAGAAGATTTCACGAATTGCGCACCAGATGAAAGTGTAGCCTGTCAGTAGACTCAACCAGGGTGGTCATTGACGCTTCTCTCCTCTCTTCCCACCGTAGTTCTCTCTCTCTCTCTTCCATCCCGAATCTGGGTTTCCTTTTGCCATTAACATGCACTGAAATCAGATAAAGGGGACTGTCTCCCTCAGTATTAGCAGGAGAAGGAGAAGAAGGTTGAATAACTGCAGCGAACGAGTAAGCCGGATCGTTACAGAGAAAGAGGGTCGCAGAAGGGCTGAGGGTGTAGGAAGTGGTGATGACGGGGGAAGTAATCGGTTACGCGCATCTTTTTAATTTAGACTGTCCTCTGTCGGCGGAGAAGGGCAGAAGTTCTAAGGCCTCGACTATGGACATTAAGTATGATTATCATAATAGGCTATATTGAATTAGTGCTTACGTGGACATGGAATAATCGACGGACACGGAAAATAGAGAAGGATTTTGGGGAATATTGACGAGTGTAGCTAAGAACGTAAGCAAGAGAATTTACAGATTTACGATGATGATGAGGATGATGATGATGGCGATGATGATGAGGATGATGATGATGAGGATGATGATGATGATGATGATGATGATGATGATGATGATGATGATGATGATGATGATGATGATGATGAGGATGATGATGATGATGATGATGATGATGATGATGATGATGATGATGATGATGATGATGATGATGATGATGATGATGATGATGATGATGATGATGATGATGATGATGATGATGATGATGATGATGATGATGATGATACGTGATGATGATGATGATGATGATGATGATGATGATGATGATGATGATGATGATGATGATGATGGTGATGATGATGATGATGATGATGATGATGATGATGATGATGATGATGATGATGATGATGATGATGATGATGATGATGATGATGATGATGCTGATGATGATGATGATGATGATGATGATGATGATGATGATGATGATGATGATGATGATGATGATGATGAAACAAGCAAAAGATGAAGGTACAGCACCGATAAAAGGCAGTTAGAACAAGTGAGGCTAAAAGCTTTAATCAGTTCGGAAAAAGAGGAAATAGAGACGATGAAGAAGAAGAAGAAGAAGAAGAAGAAGAAGAATAAGAAGAAGAAGCTTACAAATAAGAAAGAAAATGTAGATAGTGAGTAAAATCAAGAAGTATACATGAACCAATTAACCTAAATTAGCTTTCATTAACTACCACCAAGACGCTGATTAAGGGAGAAGAGTGGGCGTCAAATTTGAAGGTAAGAAAATAGGCAGATGATAAAAATATGACTCAGCATCAGCAAAGGAGGATGCAGAGGGTAAGAAGGAACACAGCTGATGGCAGAGACGAAAGGTTAGAAAACAGAGCATCGCAAGACGTAAACTAAAATAGGATGCGGAATAAAATACGAAGCAAAATATGGGAAGTTGTGTGTTGGAGGGTATATTGGATGGACACGATCATCCTACAAAACCCTAAAAATTAAATTTTACAAAGAAAAAAAATGTTTCAAGGTGTAGGGGTCCTATTCGAAAGCATGTGTTTATTCTCAGTAACTTACCATAGCGAAAGTCGAACCAGGTCAAAAGCTGCCAGAAACTTCATCCTCAATATGCATTATTTTGTCAAATTGCCCCCGAAATTACTAGGCTTGGTGTGTCTTATGATCAAAGGTCAGAGGAGGAATGCGTTGCTGTAGTAAAGAATGAACCACAAACGTGTGGAACGGTAAAGATCCGATCGCTGACTCAAGAAATTTATTGGCTTGACGTTTCGGATACTTGCTCAAACTCATCATCATGGCAGATCGACCGTCGATTTGGACGAGGTCCACCGTATGCTTCACACCAGGTGGTGCAGGGACGGTGACTTGCACGCGAATTAGTTTTAAGTGACATTAGCCTTGCGCTGCAGCTAACGCACACTCTCCTCCTCCCCCACCTGAGCCCGGTGTCAAGACACAGTCAAGAAGACCGAAGATGGGAGAAGGCGCAGGTGGCTGGCGCGGCCGGAGCAACCCCTGGGCGTGCCACCACACCTGGCTCGGATCCCACGGAGTGGGAGTGCCATAAAGGCCACATTTAGAAGGAGCCGTTGCAACCTGAATCTCAGTCCGCCAGTCAGCCACACCACACAAAACACACATTGGGCTGACCACGCGGTCCGAGTTATCCCGTCAGTTGGCAACCTTCCAAGCCACGGCTTTCAGCGCACCGTGATAGTTTCAAGCGCGTCAGATTGTTTATAGTGAGGAAAAATACGCTGAGCTCTCGACCTCACTCTCTCCTCCACCCCCACAATCAGACCACTGTCCGAGCCGGTCAGTTGTCTGATGTGGAAGTGGGCGCAGCTGCTGGTGATCTCGTCTACGTGTACTACGTACACGACCTGGCCCCCCAAACACAAGCACCAGGATGTTACACAACAGGGGGTTGAACGGCTTACATCTCACATGTGTGAGATAGCTCGAGGTCACGTTAAGAAGGAGCCATCGCAGCCTAACTCTCAGACCACCAGTCAGCCACTCCACACAACACACATTGAATCTACTGCGAGATTAGAGTGGAGTGGGAGTGGGAGTGGGAGTGGGCGCATTGGCTGACGGATCGGCGTACCCGTCTTCGCGCGCCACAGTACGACCTGGCCCCCATAACGCACAATAACCAGGATTCACAAACTCAGGGATATGGAGCAGCCATCGCCGTCTGACTCCCCAGTCTACTGGTCAGCCACTCGACACACACAGCACATACACCGAGCCGACGGCGTGGTCTGCGGAAGCGTCAGATTAGCAGCTTTCCAGCCACGGTTTCTAGGAAACCGTGATATACGCTGGTAAACGGTGATTGTGAGGGTTTTGTCGATGTATTTGTGTACATGGTGCGCGCTGACGTAGCTTAGCCTCCGGTGGTTTACCGGAGGTTGTCGTGGAGGTGCATGTGTCCTAATAGGCCCATGCGGTGTGTAAATGTGCGGGAGCAGTGAGGGCAGCGAAGGCGGGCGCGTCGACTGTATTTCGGAGCCCCAGGCACTGGTTCACCAGCCTCCGTGCGATGGATTCGCAGGTGACCGACCAGGCCGATGCGTGCGTTGAATTTGTGGGCGCAGTGTGGGCAGGAGAAATCGGTAGAGGCTGGGGGATGTCATTCATGGTAGTGGGGGTGGCAGGGGCACTAAGAATGGCAGGAGCGGAGGGTGTGCATGGTGTTTCGGTGTTGTCGGCATTGTGGTGTATTCCGCTGTTATCATGGATGCGCATGTGACCGAATAGGCCCATGCGATGAGTGAATGCGCGAGGACAGTGAGGGCAGTGGAGGCGACGATCTCTGCTGTGTGATGGTGCTCCAGGCACTGACTCACCGGTCTCTGTACGATGTATTGGCAAGTGACCGACCAGGCCGATGCGTGATGTGAATGTGCGGTCGCATTGAGTACAGCTTAGGAGAGATTCCCCATCGCTGATGGTGGTGGTGGTGTTGGTAGTGAAGGCGAAGGCGGTGGTGGTTGCGTTCGTGGGGGAAACAGGCGATGAGTATTGGGATGTGGTCTCTATGATGATGGGAGTAGTGGAATTGATGCCAAGAGTGAGGGTGGGGTAGTTAGAAGAAGGGTTGGCAGAATTTGACTTAGAAATTGGAATTGTCGGATTGTTGGTGCATTGCGTCCGAAGATGTCCAACACGGCCGATCCGCGCGCGGAAGATGCGTTGACAGCGCGGGCATGTTGGCAGGGCCTGGGCATCAACGATGTTGGTCCGGGGCACTGGTAACTTTCCTGCCACTCTTTTGGCCTTGGCGGCGGCGATCCGGTTGACCTCATAGATTGCTACACCAGTCTTCGCGGATATTCTCCATGCCGGTCTATCCTGTGCAAGTCCTCCCAGGTTGACGGGTTAATCTGCAGTTGCTTCAACGATTTTTTCAACGTGTCCTTGTAGCGTCGTTTTTGACCTCCCTGCCGACGAGAACCCGTAGTGACATCTATGTAGAAAAGTCGTTTGGGTAGTCGCTCGTCGACCATTCTTACCACGTGGCCGCTCCTTTGCAGTTGCACTTGCCTCAGCATGACATGGATGCTGAGGAATCCGGTCTGTTCCATGACTTCCGTTTCCGGGATCCTGTCTTGCCATCTCCGATGCAGTACTCTGCGGAGGCAGCTGAGATGAACGTGATTCAGCTTCCTGGCTTGGTTCGAGTAGACGGTCCAGGTTTCCGCTCCGTAAAGGAGTGTTGTCAAGACGACGGCCTTGTACATCTTCAGTTTGGTATTCAGGTGAATACCATGGCGATTCCAAACGGAGGCCTGCAGCCGGCCGAAGGCTTGACTAGCTTTGGAGATCCGTTGGGCAACCTCGTCATCGATTCTCGTGTTGCGCGACATCGTGCTTCCTAGATAAGCGAAGGTTTCTACGTTTTTGAGTTCAGCACCGTTGACATTGTTTCGAGGAGCATTGTATTCCGCGTTGGGCGGCGGCTGGTGCATGACAACCGTTTTGGCTGTACTTATTGTCAATCCAAAATCGGCGCAGCCTTCGGCAAAGAGGTTCATGCTCTTTTCATGTCCTCCTCCGTCACGGTGTTAAGGGCGGTGAATTCGCATCTCCTGACACTTCTCTTGTAGCTGGCGGGCGGCAAAGATCATATCGGTTGTTCCACGGTGTCTGCGGAAGCCACATTGGCTTTCGGGGAGCAGCCCCTGCTCTGGGTGACTGTTAAGACGATTGAGAAGGATACGGGCGAAGATCATCCCGGCGATGTTGAGCAACGAGATGCCTCTGGGGTTACCACAAAGTTGCCAGTTCCCCTTAGACTTGTAGGGATGGACGATGGTCGCGTATTTGAAATCCTGAGGAACTTGTCCTTGGCGCCACATCTCCTGGAAGAGTGTTGTGAGTTCTGCAATCAGCCGGGGCCCAACGTGGTTGTAGATTTCCAGTGGGAGTGTGTCGGATCCCAGTGCTTTACCGCTGAAAATCTGCTGCACGGCCCGGATGGTTTCTGGTTGGGAAGGCGGCAGATCCAGGTCATTGTTCGTGTCCACTTGAGGGAGCCGGTCAATGGCAGCATCGGAGATGGCTGATGAGAAATTAAGGAGATTTCTGAAGTGCTCGGCCCAGCGCTTCAGAATTTGTGATTTCTCTGTCAGCAGTGTTTTGCCGTCAGAGCTGAGCAGCGGTGCGGACCTCTTGATACACGGGCCGTAGATGGCCTTGATGGCTTTGAAAAAGTTTTTCATTTCATTGCGGTCCGCATACCCCTGGATTTCCTCAGCCTTTCGGATCATCCAGGTATCCTGCATCTCCCGCAGCCGTTGTTGTACAAGGCGCCGGCATCTTAAAAAGGCTGCTTTGGTGGCGTCAGTCCGAAGGTCCATGTAGGCTTTGTGTAGTCCATTCTTCTTCGCGAGTAAGTTGCTGATGTTGGCGTCATTTTCGTCAAACCAGTCCTGGTGTTGACGGCGTGCACGTCCAAGGACATCGAGGGTGGTGGACTGGATGACATTTTGCAGTTGACACCATCGTGTCTCCACGGTAGCGTTATCATCTGGAGCATGCAGGTCCTCCAGTTTCTCTGTTATTCGGTTGCTGAAATCAAAACAGTGAGCAGGCAAATTTAATAAAAGAGTATTTAACTTACATGGCGGCCTCTTACCTTGGGGCCTTCGTCGGGGTTGCAGTCGGAGCCTCATCTGGGAGATGACGAGGCGGTGATCTGTCCAACCATCGGCATCGCAGATCGCCATCATCATAGACAGGTGCAGATAACGGTAATAGATAGAAGGTGCGCAATTCTTATAGTCTGAAGTGGCCATGCGATCACATTCATACTACAATTAGCAGCTCTCGTGATCAACGCTGAGGTTCGTAATTGATGCAATGATGGCTTGGCATTCCGACTCCGAGGCGTTAGTTGCTGCGATTGCATATCTATGGTGGTCGTTAGCATGAGCTATAAATCATGCGCCCCTTATGCCTCTAGTACCTTTATCTGCAAACCGTCTCCGATGATTGGTTTGAGCGAGAATCCGAAACGTCTGGCCAATAAATACCATGTTCCATCGATTGCATCTTACCCCAATGACCTTCTTCCTGGCACTCGCCTCTTCGTTTCTATCAGCAACACGCCGAACTTTCAACATCACTCATAGATATGTTTTTTTTTTCTAAATTATCTTAGGGAAGGTTCGCGGCCTAATTCTATACGCACCAGAAATTTGAACACATGGTATTCTTACTTTGTGCAGTTTATCATGATCTGTCTCACTTTACTCATTTATTACTGACAAGCTTGTCGGGGTTATTTGCGCCATTTCTCCGTTGCATGACCAACATGGTTATAGTTTGGAACGGTTTTGTTGACATCTGCTTAATATATTTAAGATTTATTTCCATTTTTACCAAGTCTTGCATCATACACGATAGCTATTTACTGAGCCTTGTAAGAAAAATTTACTGTGCCTGTGCCAGTTTGGAAAGTGTATATAAAATTGGATGCAACCGTGGGAAAGGTAGACGAATGGATTTTTTTTTCTGCGAAACAGGAATTATGCTTCTCCTTTCTTTTGTATTGGTTCCTTTTATCCTTATCACCGAAACGAGAATGTTTAAACGAAACTATATCGATAAAGAGAAATAGGACAAACATCCTCTTCTGAAACCGTCGCAAAATTTATTTATTTTCTTCGGCTCTGATCACTAAATGTAAGGGTGAAAGATGGACGTGAGATGGGGTCACGTTCAACGATCTGGCGGTTTGTTTGCCTTTGAAACGCCAGTCCACTCCGTCACCCAAACAACGAACCCACTCAGTGAACCGTGCTAAGTGAGCCCCGAATATTTTTACACGCCTTATCGTCTATCAACCTTGAAAGGAGGAATACAGCAAAAGGATGAGCTATTTCTGGTTGCGCATGCAACTTTCAGTAAAGTTGTGTGGGTAACTGTTTGCTCTAAGCATCCGTCGAATATAATACAATTCGACAACCTTGTCTTCTATTTGACTGGACTGGTCGCAACACGCTAATAAAGTGCCCGTACACAACTTCGTTTATAACTGATTGGTTGGTTGCCACTGAAGCTCAGTACATACTTGTCATCTTCCTGAATACTGGAATTTTTAGGCCACCGAAATATTTGCGGCAGATGAAGACACCAAGTAAGACTATCTGGTCATTTTCTTCTTCCTCCTCACCGAGTGATGGATATTTGAAATTTAGCCGCCAATTTTTTCTCCAACATTCATGTCTGAATGTTTTTAAGCATAATGCGGCTGACCCATTTCACTCATTAGAAACTAAACTTTACTACTCCTTGTCTTTTTCTAACTACAAGAATGATGTCATTTGCATACCACACCAACACCATTTTCAGGGAAGAAACTGGTGCAAATTTCTGCAGTTTTTTCACGGACGACCGTTCCTGATGCCTAAAATTACAGCTTTCGGTCACTATGCATCGTTTGTTTTCTTCCAGTATTCACTCTTTCACTTACGCAATTTTATGCACGGTACATTGAGGCATTTTTGTTAAAAATTTTGAAATGATGTTTTCTAAATAAAGCGTATCTCGCTCTCTCTAGCATGCCTTGAAGTCTAAGGTTATTGTGGCCTAAAAACTAAAGTATTCAGGAAAGTGACAAATACGATGCAAGAACTGAGCTTCAGCCGAACTACGCAATCATCCACAAACAAAATGGCATATGGTCCCTATATTTGCGTTTTGTGACCCAGTGCAGTGACACAAGACAAGGTTGCCGAATTGCAGTATCTTAGACGGGTGCTCAGAACGGCCACCCACGAAACTTTACCGGCAGCTGCATGCGCAGCCATGGCAAGAAACCAAACCGCATAATCCCCAACTTTTTGCGAGCGATATCGTACGCGAAGAAAGTCTCAGAAGCCGTTAGACGCCTTCTCACACCACTCGGAGTTGGCGTTGGCCACCGACCAGGAGCATCTGTCAGGCGTCAAATAATGAGATCGAAAGACCCGTTGCTACGACAGGAAACGTCTGGAGCCGTTTAGCGATCTGGTGCAGTTGCAGACAAAGCAACTGCATCGAACAAACTGGGAAAGTACTCCGAACGCGAATGGCTGAGCACACAGCAGCAGTGAGGAGGAAGGACACTAATTCTCAGGTCGCAGCTCATGCGGCGGGACCCGGCCACACCTGGAAGTTTGATGAAACCTAAATTTTTGCAAGGGCTGAAAAGTGCGTGAGCCGTCAGCTACTTGAATCCTGGTTCTCTTGCCTGTAGTCTATTAATAAGCGCAGTGACCTCGCGGCACTATATTGTATGTTGCGATTTTTCCCGACCAAAATTGCTATCCACGCGTAGAGGATGCGGGTGGCCAACATTCCCAGTGACGGTGAGCCAAATGGCCGAGTGATTGTCACGCCAGGAATCGATATCAGTGATTAAATTACGGCCGTTCGGACCAGAAAGCAATCATCACATCCACTACGACCCCCAGCGATGAACACCATGTTCTAGTGATTGGATCTTCTTCTTCTAAGGCGAGGGTAATCGTTTGAGCTAGAATAATACTTGGAAGTCGGTCCTCGACCGGCACCCTTAAGATAGCCATAGACCTGCATCCCACCTACCAGACGCTACGCACAAGGTTTGAGTCAGCTCAGACAAGGCGAGCTAAATTACGTGCGGCTGACAGCTGATACCAGCGGAAAATAGGAGAGAAATCGACCGGAGGTCATGTGACCAACCTGGGAAATTATCTCAACGTGGCGCCCACAAGAACGAAAACAACTCATACGAGCACTAACAAGTGATCAGTTCGTTTACTGACGAGGGGCGGACTAACAAGAACACTGAAGTGCCAATAATGACGACGGCCGCAAGGGGATCAAAGGTCACGCGAGCCCACTGGCGGTCAATCACAGAGAGGTCAACACTAGTCGATGAACGCTCACTGATTGACGTCTCAACAGCACGCGGGCATATCAAAGTTCGTGCTTCGAGTACGGATGTACTACCAGGCAGGCGTCAAGTTTGAAGCAGTCAAGGTCAGCAAGAAGAACCAACACGTTATTCTGATGATGGAAAGGAGAAAGTTTCCAAAACGTCAGTGTATATATATTTCCGTTCACTAATTCGGTCCTTCTTCTTTGTGTTTTTCAGGGGATAAGGAACACGACAACTCTGAGTCCTACATTAATCTCGAGGAGACGCACCCTTGATAACATATACAACTCTACTACTTCTTTGCACGCAGTCGATGAGACATGAACTTTGTTCCTGTCATATACTCTTCCAGACGAAAGCAAGATGGAGCTAGGAAAGGTTGTGTAGCTTTGGTGTCTTCGGGAATCTTCAAATTCGTGTGTCTTTTCGAGTGTGTATGGTAAGAAGAGTTAACTGGCCATGGAAGGTATCTCATACTATGAGATCTTTCGAAATACTGAATGGTTTGACATCGATCTACCGATGCACTATCACCCCGGAAAATTGATATAGAAGCAATCGCAGCAACTTTATATAACACACAATAGTAACGTTTTCATCAAGGAAAACGGAACTGTCCTTTTTTGAAGTGCATCAATTTTTCCAAACTTGAATGAAATCTTAATCACCTTGAACAGTTGTAATATCCATGATTTCCCATAATTGTTTTGACATTTCGGCTCCCAAACCTAGGCTCATCCAGCAACTTTCCTTCATCGAAATTATGACTCATAACACAAATTCACATTTACCCCGTTCAGGAGAGCATCAAATACACTGTCGCGCAGACCATTCCAAGCAAACTTACCTGCGGTTTTCATTTGACCACGATATTTTAAGCAGTCTTTTCGCTATCAACCATCATTATCTGAACATCTGACGCACGAACTCTACTTGAACTAACAACATTGCACGCAGCGATCTCTCTACATTGTTATAACTGATTGGCCGCTACCTGGCAGCGACTGTTAACCACTATTTGTTTATTTTGTTTGCATTTAGTTAATACCAGTAGTTCTGAATTCACCCAAACTGTTGGCTATCCAATTTATTGACAAGCCTGCCTCTCGCATTCCGATCAACTGCTGCACTGTCGGATGGCTGAGCGATTTCGATTGAGTAATGGCCTCAGGAGCAACGCAACACATGTGCTTGAACTGCATTTACTGACCGGTTTCCGGGATATTTTGATGCCGTTTTGCCTTAAAATGTCACCTACAACCCATGAAGGCGATCATACTGCGAGCTTCAATGCATGCTGACAAAGAGTAAGCTTCCTTGGCCTGTTTAAGATCAGTGATGATACCCATGTAAGCATTTAAGGTGTCAAGGTTGACGAACGTACACTTTCGATTATTCATCATGAGGCCTATAGAGTAACACAAGTGTGAACATTCAATAATCAGTAAGTCGGGGGTAGAGAGTTAAGGGAGGTTCAGAGAACAGGGGTTATAGTCTAGTTTTATGCAGGGGCAGAGGGAGGGGGAAGGAGGTATCCAACACTTAGCTAAGTCTTTGCTTCATCGCTGTAGCGCGACGTGGCAGGTGTGAACACACATGCTGTGGTCTTCTTCGGCCAAGGGAGCAATGGGGCCACTATAAAAGCTTTTTGCGAGCACAAGGTTGGGTTGGTTAACCTTATGGCCCCTACCTCTGCCATCGCAATCATCTGCTGACGCAGGGACTTGGAGTGTTTCGTCGGCACTTTAAGGAGGACACGGAGTGCTTGGTTGACGTCTACCCAATGGTTGCTGTCAACCAAATGGACCATAGTTGCCAGTCAGGATGAGAGTCTCGCATTCGCTTTAATGGGCGCCTAGTTATTCAACCAATATAATTGAAGACTTATGGGCACATTGAGGGGACCTGAAAGGGCCGTCGAACCTTGCCTTCAAGGCAGAGAAGTGAAATGCTTGAGAACACTAGAGAGAGAGAGGAATACGCTTTATTTTGAAGTATCATTCAACATTTTCAGCAAAAAATATAAATGGCTCCATTCGCTAAGATAATAGGATAAGTAAACATAACATGCAAGTATCAAAGATTTAAAAATGGACATCTAGTGGAAAGACAGTTCCAGTCTCAGCTTTTTTATTTCAGTCTCTTCACACGTAAGGTAGCGTGCTATAAATGACAAAACGGAGCGCTGGTATGCCGTACGGCAGGCTATATGGCGAAAGCCTCGGCGCATAGGATGGGAAGACTTCACAGCAATCAGCTCAGAGTGGAGGGGATGGGTTACATCATCAAGGATTCGCCCAGCGAATTGTTTGACTGTTGTAAAGTGCCTTTTTGCTATCAAATCCACTAAAACAGTATAAGAAACACTAGCAGCAGAATAGAGCATTCGAAGAATACGCTTTAAAATCAAAAAAATCCTCTTTAAGCAAGGCTGGAAAAATCACGAGAGAGCAATAAAGGATGCGGGGAAGAACACATGCCTATATAAATCGCCAGATAAGGGCCTGAGGTGTGTGATAGAAACGTAAACGGCGAATATAATAAAGAAGTTTATGAATTTTTGTAAAAAGAGTATCGAGATGTTGGGAGGATGAAAGATGCGATGTCAGAGTAACGCCAAGGTACCGAAAGAGGATACCTCATTGGGAAGGACAGCTGAGAATTGAGAACTAGGGGATGGTCGCAGGTGAAAAACACATTGGACAGACTTCTCATAGTTGAGTTGAAGACCATTATCTGACGACCAGGCTGAAACATGGTCGAGGCCATCTTTCAAACACTGCAGATGTGTACGATTTTTAAGAGGATGACCAACAACCATGTCATCGGCATATTTGATGTACAGACAGTCGTTTGGTGATCTCAAATCATCAGTATGAAGGGAGAAGATGTGAGGGGATAAGATGGCACCTTGAAGAACACCGCAGTTGTTTGGAAGGACAGTAGATTTCCGCTTGCCGGACTGTATGAATTGACTGCAGGAAGTAAAATAATCTTCGAGCCAAGAAACTACTCTGCCGGGAGAGCCAGACGCGGATGTTTTATTAAGGAGGAGATGGCGTGGGATGGTGTTGAAGGCAGATGAGTAGTCAAGAAATGCGCATGCGTAGGCATGACAGCCCTTATCTAAATCTCATAGAGCCGAATGTACCACAAGGGCAACGGCATCTAGGGTAATATGCCGGGCCTTATAGGCAAATTGTAATGGGTTGGAGAAATTGAAGGAAAATGGCTTAATTGTATCGAGAGCGAAACGTTTAGCAATCTTCAGTAAAGCGGAAGAGCAGGCGATTGGACGGAAAGACTTAGGACCAAAATTAGCGGACTTTTTAGGGAAAGGGGTGATTCTTACTGAACGCCAAATATCAGGAATCTTTGACTCCATGAAGGACATGTTTATAAGGTGTGTCAAAATAGGGGCAATCTGAGAGCAGCAGTATTTTAAAACGAATCGTGAGACTTCATCTGGCCCAGCAGCAGTTTAACCACGAACCTTTTTCAGATGTTTCTCCACTGTTGGCACTGACACGGGAGAAAAAAACGCTTGGTATTAACGAAAGGTTGTTTGTGGGGGGATTGGAGTCAGAAGAAGTATGGATAAAATGTTCATTTAGATCGTCTAAATCAGCATCAACACGTGCTAGTTTACCACATTGGCCAGTGAGACGCTTAAGATTCCTCCAGAGTTCAGCAGAGGAAAGCCGAAAAGAAGGTTTGGGTGGAGAGGCATAAAGCTGACTAACAAACAAATATTTAGTCTGCAAATCTCACTTTTTCTGAAGACGTTAACCTCCTTTAGACCGCCACGGAGGCCTAGCTTGTCTTATCTTAGCGGCTAGGTAAGTGTGCGCGATAACAGCGTTTAAGTGACAATGTAGAAGTTCAACTGCCGGATCCCCTCGAATAGGCAAAGAAATAAGCCCTTCCTCTCAGCCGTCGGCACGTCGGATTTTGGGAGACGCTCCTCGATACATTTATTAAGTAAACTTCTATGGAAATCCGTTTTCTCGCAGAGTGTTTGTATAAGGGCGAGTTCACTCTCCAATGTATCAGGAGAACATATTATAACAGCTTGGTTGTTGAGGGAACGGACTAGGCTTCGTTTCGGGTTAAGTGGTACAAAACTAGAAATTCGCGTATTGGCCTGTCCATGTTTATCTAGGAAATACAATTCTACGCATTGTTCCATCAGGCGTTATGCTGAATAGAACGTCTAGAAAGGGGAGACATTATCCTTTATTTTTTTTTCCAAAGTGAAGGTTAGTGCTGGGTGAGCCTAATTCCCTTTATGCAAGAGCATGTCCAACTGAAGCTTTTAATCTGATTTTGCAAAAATATAATCTACATATCGGGCATAGGAAAAAGGATCCTTTATAACTGGTGAGAGCTGGTTTTTCTCTAGTTTTCCCAGAAATATATCAGCTAGTAGAGGTTCAAGGGGTGATCCCATGATAGGAACAGAGTATAACCTCTGTTATCTGAACCTCTCAACCCTTAACCCCATACATAATGTTTACTGGATGTTTAAACTTGTCTTACTCTACCCTTATATTAATGTATAGACCTGATGATGAATAATCGAAAGCGTACGTTCGCCAAACTTGACTTCTTACGAGACCAGGATATTGAGTCGAGTGCTCTACCATAGAGCGATTGGTATCAGTAATTTTGGTGAGATTGCATTTTCCATTTGGGTTACGGTTCATGCTCGTCCTGTCCTGCTTCGGAGGTTAATCATGGAGCGTTCGAATCAATGACCAGAGACACACTGTTTGAGTCCCATGCATTGTAAATGTGAGCTGGATATAGCTGGTTGATGAAGGATATAATGTTCGATGAAGCCCACCAAGTTGCCCTTGAACTTGTTGGAAATACTTTCAGAACAAGGTACCGTTCAAGGGCGGCGTGTTCACCCCCGCCAGATGTGTGGCCAAGATATAAGTTGGACAGGACTGCTTAAGTGGGTCGGTACTACTGAGTATCCTGTAGCATAATCCTAAATATCCTCAATATATACTGCCGGCTGTCTGCTGGCAGTGTAATGAATATTACGCGGTTATCCGACTACAGCTGATAGACTTCGGACAAAGTAATGTTATTTCACCAGACGTAAGCGACAGACGAACAATTTTCTGCCCTTGCGGATAAAGCAAAAACGCCGGATAAACCGGGAGATTGCTCCAGACACGAATAGTGGAGCACACAACAGCATTGAGAAGGAATAATGCTAGCTCTCAGGTGGTGATTCCTTCGACGGGAGTCACCAGAAGCCGAAATCCTTGCGAGAGGTGACAATGGCGTGAGTCACGGACGGTTCGAGTCATGGTTCTCAGGCCTGCAGCCTATCAATAAGCGCAATGACCTCGCGCTTCCATATCCTGAGCTGAGACTTTGCCTGGGCAAGAAAATCGGTCACCTATGGAGAGCACCAGCGACCAACTATTCCACTGGCAGCGAGCCAATTTGCCGAGCAATGATCATGCTAACAACCAACACAGATGTGAAATAGCGATCACTAACGTCTCTGACTCGGACTGAAAAACCATCATCCCATCAATTACGACCACCGGCGGTGATCTTGACCGCTGCATGTGGTCACACTGCAAATACATACTATAACAATTGCGCTCCTTGTGAATTTACTGCCCTTATTTGCGGCTGTCTGGGGTGCTGGGTTCAGGTGAAAATCTGATCGATGGAACAAGAAGTTTACTGGCCTGATGTTTCTGTGTTGAGGCATCAGCTGAGTGTGGGAAGAAGTCCCGTGAAGAGAACGTGGGTGACAGTGAGCCAAATTGCCGAGTCACTATCATGCCCACATCCAACATTGATGATGAAATCACAGCCATTAACGGCTCGGACGCGGATGGCCAAGCTGTTATCGCATCAATTACGACCCACAGCCGTAATCGCGAAGCTTCTCAATGTAGGACGCCTGTGATCACGGGTCCACTACGTACTATAGATGCAGTTCACCTTTTGCGTCTATCACCCTCATCTACCACCGTCTCTGATAAAGGTTATAGATGAGAATCCAAAACGCCAGGCCAATAAACCTCTTGTTCCAGTGATCTCATCTTCTTTTTCTTCATGCGAGTTGCTTCCTGGAACTCACCTTTTTGCTAGTATCTGTCATCTAGCGCAATGCTTGATGGGCCAGGTAACACAAATAATCTGTAATTTTCATAATCCGACAAGCAAGCTTGTTTATGAAAATATAACTATTAGCTAGGGAGATTGACTTGAAATTGAAATCGTATATCATTATCTCCAAGACCAACATTACTTGCAGTCCCAAACGCAACCAAGCACAACAGTAAACTGTTTACGTCACCTTATTTCTAACTATAACCGTAATCACTATCAGTACACTCGAAGAATATTTTACTCCTACCTATAAGATACCTAATGGAAAAAACTAGTAAATTTTCGCCCTTTTTGATGACAGGGTGTCAGACGATTCTTGCCGGAATCCGATGAAAGTTTTCAGCCAGTCGCCGAAATTTGAGTTGATCTAAGGTGACAGTTCTGTTTCCTTGCCTGCTAACCTTCTTCTTCCCCAAATCCTTCTCGACCCTCTCCCCCTGGATGTTCCCACTTCTTGTCCCGATTTAGCTCTTTCCTCCCCTAGTGGACGGAATTCTGCGGAATTTCGCGCACACCTAGAGCTCACATCAGCTGTTGGTAATGGCTACAGCCCATCTGCTGCTACTGTTGCTGTCGTCCTTGCTCTCCCTGTCTTTTGTCTGATGTAGCCGACTATCTCACGCCACCGCCGCCGCCACCGCACCACCCCCTCGTCGCACCTACCTTGTTCAAGGCCGGACACATGTGCGTACGTATGCACTCACAATCGCGCCTTTGTGGAGAAGCTGGATCTACTATCAGCGCGCAGAACAAGGTCGAGGAGAAAAAGGGAGGTAGCAGAACTTGCGCAAATATCAGGGTCGTAAATTATCTTATCCTTCTGGCCACGGTGAGGGAGCTGTTGTTGAAGCTTTTCACATAGTCCCTCAGCTGTTCATGTATCCACCCCCACCCCCTCCCAACTCCCCCACCGTCGCCCTCGAGTCATTCACCAACCCACATATCCCCTCAGCTTCACGGCCGCATGTCGCGGGTCGCAAGATAGGATTTACACGTGAAACCAGGCCCAGTAACTGTGGCTCTCATCAATTATTAATCGATTAAACTATGTCGCTTCCCTCTTAGCATTTCCTTCCTTCTATAATTTCAACCTGATGCTGCAGTCCGTCTACAGGTAGCAGCGACTTCGGAAAAAAAATCTCACAAAATCACGCATGACCGAAAAAGGTGGCAAAACGTCTTCCTTTTCGGCCGCTATTTTTGTCGTGTTGGCGAACCATGAGGCTTAAGTGAGACTTGAACTCAGAAAGCCTGAAAGGTATTCTTGAACGACTGGACGCTCCCGAAGTTCTAGAAATAAGAAAAAAGAGGATGCTGCTGCTGATGATGATGGTTGTGGTGGTGGTGGTGCAAGTTTTTCGAACACATTTTCCCTTCATTGTTTTGATAAGTGATCACAGACGTGAAGGTTATCGTGTAAGGTTTTTATAGGATTAATGTTGATGAACTATCGTTTTAAGCACCTGGTCATCTGGCCAGTACATTTATGAAATCAGTCAATGTTCAGAATGAGTATTTTTCAAATATTACAGACTGGGATAACAATTGGGAAATATTCGTGTTAACTCTGTTTTATGTTTGTAGACTTGCACGCTAACCATACAGATCACTTTTACTATGTTGTGGTCTTTAGTGAATAACCTAACCAAAGCGATATATAAAAGTGGTGGAAAGTGGTTTCTGCCCTCCAGTAAGCGCTTAATCGAATGACGTCATCGACGAGCATCTCAGACATCTTTCCTCACAAATCGTGAGACCTTCCTGGTTCACATCGTTCAGCCGCTGCCAATTCCTCCACCGTATCTTCCCACTGTCATCTATTCAGTTGCAAGTGTTGGGCTTGCTATGTCTGATGGAAAAAAATGATGCATGAGCCTGCAACAACAGACGGTGGATTTAACTGATCGAACAATCAGATCTAAAAAGATTTATGGTGGAATGTAGCCAAAAAAACATGCGCATATATATGCTTATAGGTCTGGCGGGCATTCCCAGGTGAGCGTAGCCGTAGGTTGGTTCAGGTGAAGATTTTCCATAACTTTTAAGCCAATTGCAACCTTTAAATGTTGCCAACTGAAAACTGGGTGTTTAGATTACCCTGTTAATGTCGGCAAAATGCACACAAAACGTCCACTTTCTCTGCAATGGTCAGCTATACAGGTAGCCAGATGGTTTGGAGATGGCTCCACCGTTAGGAACATTTATCGCAAATGTTTTTATGGACATGCTCGAGAAAACGAGTCTAAAGAACAACATCAATGGCTTCGACTTTTACGGTCAGTACGTGGATGAAATAACACTGCCGCCGACGCCCTTTTCCAGAAGTTTAACAGTGCGCATCCCTCGCTCCTGTTTTCTGCAAAGTCTGAGGTGGATACTGACATCGTGTTCCTCGTGTCCTTCTACACAGTTAAGTGGATGGATCTATCCAGCGTAGGATAATACGAAAGAAAGCCTGGACAGGAAAATACGTTAAATTACACAGCTTTTTTACTCTAAATATAGCAAGAAATTTAGTCCAGGGATTTGCAGTTGGGGTGCGGCGTAACTGCTTTCCTGAACTTCTTGAAACTGAACTCCAGCAGCCGCAGAACACACTTTGTGGAAACAAATACCTAGAGAGATTATTCTTGCGGAAGATTGGGGAGCACACCACAAAACCTACTACCTGAAGTTCAGAAAAGGACGATGTGTTCAGAAGACTGCCTTTATTAGGGGAGGCAACAATCGAACTGGTAAGACGACGTCTGATGACAGCGATTATGGGCATTTTCCCCGCAGCGATGTTACGCGCATTGTCCACGAAGTCTCCGCCGCTACGCTTGGAGGTGAAGACTGACTACCCTTCAAGGTCAAATCAATGTGTACTTACTCTTTAACTTGCTCCTCTGCAGCGGGATATAATGGACGTACAATGAGTTGTCTGGAAAAGAGGGTACACGGACACATTCGCCCGACTAGTAGAAGCAAATTTGGATCGATTTCGAGTTGTGTTATCGCGAATCTCTTGGCAAGGATACTTACTCTTACTAACTCTTACCCTTACTCTTACTTACTCTTACTTTCTCTTTAACTTGCTCCTCTGCAGCGGGATAAAATGGACGTACAACGAGCTGTCTGGAAAAGAGGGTACACGGACACATTCGCCCGACTAGTAGAAGCAAATTTGGATCGATTTCGAGTTGTGTTATCGCGAATCTCTTGACAAGGATACTTACTCTTACTTACTCTTACTCTTAATCTTACTTACTCTTACTTTACTCTTTAACTTGCTCCTCTGCAGCGGGATATAAATGGACGTACAACGAGTTGTCTGAAAAAGAGGGTACACGGACACATTCACCCGACTAGTAGAAGCAAATTTGGATCGATTTCGAGTTGTGTTATCGCGAATCTCTTGGCAAGGATACTTACTCTTACTTACTCTTACTCTTACTCTTACATACTCTTACTTTCTCTTTAACTTGCTCCTCTGCGGCGGGATATAATGGACGTACAACGAGCTTTCTGGAAAAGAGGGTACACGGACACATTCGCCCGACTAGTAGAAGCAAATTTGGATCGATTTCGAGTTGTGTTATCGCGAATCTCTTGGCAAGGATACTTACTCTTACTTACTCTTACTCTTAATCTTACTTACTCTTACTTTCTCTTTAACTTGCTCCTCTGCAGCGGGATATAATGGACGTACAACGAGCTGTCTGGAAAAGAGGGTACACGGACACATTCGCCCGACTAGTAGAAGCAAATTTGGATCGATTTCGAGTTGTCTTATCGCGAATCTCTTGGCAAGGATACTTACTCTTACTTACTCTTACTCTTACTCTTAATTACTCTTACTTTCTCTTTAACTTGCTCCTCTGCAGCGGGATATAATGGACGTACAACGAGTTGTCTGGCAAAGAGGGTACACGGACACATTCACCCGACTAGTAGAAGCAAATTTGGATCGATTTCGAGTTGTGTTATCGCGAATCTCTTGGCAAGGGATACTTACTCTTACTTACTCTTGCTCTTACTCTTACTCTTACTTTCTCTTTAACTTGCTCCTCTGCAGCGGGATATAATGGACGTACAACGAGTTGTCTGAAAAAGAGGGTACACGGACACATTCACCCGACTAGTAGAAGCAAATTTGGATCGATTTCGAGTTGTGTTATCGCAAATCTCTTGGCAGTGATACTTACTCTTACTCTTACTCTTTCTCTTACTCTTACTTAGTCTTACTTTCTCTTTAACTTGCTCCTCTGCAGCGGGATATAATGGACGTACAATGAGTTGTCTGGAAAAGAGGGTACACGGACACATTCGCCCGACTAGTAGAAGCAAATTTGGATCGATTTCGAGTTGTCTTATCGCGAATCTCTTGGCAGGGATACTTACTCTTACTCTTACTCTTACTCTTACTCTTACTTACTCTTACTTACTCTTTAACTTGCTCCTCTGCAGCGGGATATAATGGACGTACAACGAGTTGTCTGGCAAAGAGGGTACACGGACACATTCACCCGACTAGTAGAAGCAAATTTGGATCGATTTCGAGTTGTGTTATCGCGAATCTCTTGGCAAGGATACTTACTCTTACTTACTCTTACTCTTACTTACTCTTACTTTCTCTTTAACTTGCTCCTCTGCAGCGGGATATAATGGACGTACAACGAGTTGTCTGGCAAAGAGGGTACACGGACACATTCACCCGACTAGTAGAAGCAAATTTGGATCGATTTCGGTTGTGTTATCGCGAATCTCTTGGCAGGGATACTTACTCTTACTTACTCTTGCTCTTACTTACTCTTACTTTCTCTTTAACTTGCTCCTCTGCAGCGGGATATAATGGACGTACAACGAGTTGTCTGGGCAAAGAGGGTACACGGACACATTCGCCCGACTAGTAGAAGCAAATTTGGATCGATTTCGAGTTGTGTTATCGCGAATCTCTTGGCAAGGGATACTTACTCTTACTTACTCTTGCTCTTACTTACTCTTACTTTCTCTTTAACTTGCTCCTCTGCAGCGGGATATAATGGACGTACAACGAGTTGTCTGGGCAAAGAGGGTACACGGACACATTCACCCGACTAGTAGAAGCAAATTTGGATCGATTTCGAGTTGTGTTATCGCGAATCTCTTGGCAAGGATACTTACTCTACTCTTACTCTTACTCTTACTTACTCTTACTTTCTCTTTAACTTGCTCCTCTGCAGCGGGATATAATGGACGTACAACGAGTTGTCTGGCAAAGAGGGTACACGGACACATTCGCCCGACTAGTAGAAGCAAATTTGGATCGATTTCGAGTTGTGTTATCGCGAATCTCTTGGCAAGGATACTTACTCTTACTTACTCTTACTCTTACTCTTAATTACTCTTACTTTCTCTTTAACTTGCTCCTCTGCAGCGGGATATAATGGACGTACAACGAGTTGTCTGGCAAAGAGGGTACACGGACACATTCGCCCGACTAGTAGAAGCAAATTTGGATCGATTTCGAGTTGTGTTATCGCGAATCTCTTGGCAAGGATACTTACTCTTACTTACTCTTACTCTTACTCTTACTTACTCTTACTTTCTCTTTAACTTGCTCCTCTGCAGCGGGATATAATGGACGTACAACGAGTTGTCTGGCAAAGAGGGTACACGGACACATTCACCCGACTAGTAGAAGCAAATTTGGATCGATTTCGAGTTGTGTTATCGCGAATCTCTTGGCAAGGATACTTACTCTTACTTACTCTTACTCTTACTCTTACTCTTACTTTCTCTTTAACTTGCTCCTCTGCAGCGGGATATAATGGACGTACAACGAGTTGTCTGGCAAAGAGGGTACACGGACACATTCACCCGACTAGTAGAAGCAAATTTGGATCGATTTCGAGTTGTGTTATCGCGAATCTCTTGGCAGGGATACTTACTCTTACTTACTCTTGCTCTTACTTACTCTTACTTTCTCTTTAACTTGCTCCTCTGCAGCGGGATATAATGGACGTACAACGAGTTGTCTGGCAAAGAGGGTACACGGACACATTCGCCCGACTAGTAGAAGCAAATTTGGATCGATTTCGAGTTGTCTTATCGCGAATCTCTTGGCAGGGATACTTACTCTTACTCTTACTCTTTCTCTTACTCTTACTTAGTCTTACTTTCTCTTTAACTTGCTCCTCTGCAGCGGGATATAATGGACGTACAATGAGTTGTCTGGAAAAGAGGGTACACGGACACATTCGCCCGACTAGTAGAAGCAAATTTGGATCGATTTCGAGTTGTCTTATCGCGAATCTCTTGGCAGGGATACCCTGTATGACCGCCTCACATGGACACGGGAAAAGGAACTCTCTATAATACATGTTATTTTTGGTAATTTCCAGGGAAAATATGTTTAGGATTAAGAGAGTGTTAGGGCTAAGGTTAAGGTTAGGTTTGAGGTTAAGGTCAGATTTGTAATTATGCTCATGATTAAGATAGGGAGTAGGTTATTGACGTGATAAATATGGGGTTAAGGGTAGGGCTAGGGTTACGATTACCGCGATAGTTATTTTTATTTTAGGGTCATCTTTAGAGTTAAGACACGGGTATACTTACCCGTCCTGCACTTTACCTTTTTGCCGAATTGACCTTCAAAATTGTATATATGAGAGTAATCTATGAATGATTGCGATGAGACTTGGTTTAACAATTACCCTCAGCAATGGACTGAGATTTTGCACCAAAAACACCTGTCAGTTTGCTCGTCGTGAAGAACGCTGTCCTCCCAATGTCCCTTAGCCTTATTGTGCTGTATGGTGACTTACACATGAAGCAGTTGATAGTTTTAACAGACTCTCACATCATCTGCTGCACTCTCTCCCCTCACTCTCCTTGACCCGACAACAAGACCAAGTCCGGACTACCCAAGACGGGATTGGCACAGTGACTGCCAGGATTAAATAGTCCATCTAAGCGTGCCATTCATGCCTGGCCCGTGCATAAAGCACCAAGGTTTTTACAGAAACAAGAAATGTTCGGCTTGGATCCCAGCAGAAGATCCCTGCTATCAAAATGTCAATCAATTACATTTTTACGCCAGGTATTCAGACTGATGGGTACGCTGATGCCACGAGTTGCGACTCAGCAGTAATAAATAGCATGCGCAGAGACTCGTAGAAGACGGATGATGTGTCTTCTTTGCGCTGTCGAGAACTAGTTAGGTGAAACTGCAGACTGGGCTGACTGGAAAAACGCTTCGCAGTCAATCCCTGCACACAAGAGTACTTACGGCGTTTCAGCCATTTGTGTGACTTACAAATTACAGATGGTGCAACATTCTACTGCCTACCCGGCTGGAGATTTTATACTATCTATTTATTTATTTATTATTATTATTATTATTATTAATTTATTATTTATTTACTATTTATTTATACTATTTATGAATTGTGCTGGTATGAATTTAAATATTGCTATATGGTACATTCAGGGTGTTCCTTTCAATAGTGACATGTCGATCATTCACTTGAAACTACGGTACAAGTGATACAGCCCAATGACCAGAGGTTTCGGCTTCTAATATCAGGTTGTTCAAACCTGAGGTTTGGTGTGGCTGGTTGACTGCAGCTAATCAGAACGAAATGTTTACACCTTGCTCCTTTTATATGACCGTATTTCATTCTAAACGAACTTCGTCTATTAGTGAAAACAGGTACTTTAAAAGGATCAGCAATGAGAAAAAAGTCTGCATTTCGCATACAGAACTGCGGATCTGTTGGTTTTAATTAAAGTTAGGCGCTGGGATACGTCATTGCACCCCACATCAAGTTTATCGGTCGGTTGTAAGATCTCAGAACATACATTGCAGATGCCGAGGCTGACAAAATGAGATGTCACAAACATCTAACAGAATAGAGAAAAAACCGCTTCATAGTAATAATTATAATAATAAGAATAACATTTTTAAATGGCAGGGGTCACCTCTTGTTGATGGGTGTATAACTTGATCGAACAATGATCAGACACATGGTTCCCGGTCGGAGCATCGTACGCCAGATGATGGGGGCGTTGACTATATGCTAGCTTTTTTCTTGTTGTTGTTAGCTCGAAGCCCACCGCGGTCAACGACCTCTTCCCAGCAGGTTCAACTGAATTATAACAATCTGCCAAAACACCGATTATTTATTATTGGCTTGAAAGCTACCGCGTCGACACTGTCAATGCTCTGTCTTAAATTAAGCATGTGATACCAGGCGGTTATAAGTCTATTCGCAAACGCTATGTCGCTCCCTATCACACGAGCAGGATCCACAGGAAAAAGGTGAGCACCAGATGGCAGAAATTGCCCCACTAGCACAAGCCAACGGTCAAACACTCGCCATCTTCAGCGGCGGACGAGCAAAAATCTATGATCGGACGATGGTTATTGCAAAAAAAAAACAATGAAAAGAGAGAGAGAGACGTGGTGCTCGAAAAGAATCCACAGAATATGTCACAAATGGAGACAAGCCGCCAAAGAAGTCCTCAGTAGGGCAGTACGAAAATGGACTTCAAAGACCTAACAAATTAAAACTGTATACTTTGAAGATTGAAAAAAACAGAAGGTGGGTTGGCTCTATGGTAACTTAGGCGTTTCGAGGGCTTTGATGCAATTTACTACGTATTTAATCAGCTTAATGGAGGTTACGTAATGTTGTTTAATACGTTGCTATTGTTGCACCTTCGCGACTTTTTGCAACCCTCTGACAGGAACTGCGAATTTGTGCTTCAGATGGTTCGTGCTATCCGGATAATTGAATCGGTCGCTTAACCATGTGAAAACGCGTTGAAACGCTGTGGGCCAACTAGCCAGACCCTGGGCGTTGTGATGTCTGAATGTTTTTCTCTTGAATAAACCCAAGGATAAAGGTCAACTAAAATTGCATTGACACGCAAGGAGGTCTCATCCACTGTTAATTTGATTTAAGCTACCGATTTTTCCCACTTTTGGCTGTAAACTGCTATGGAGTACAATTATTATTATCCAGAATGATAGTTCGTGACTTAAAAGATGACAGGTCACGGATGTTACAAAATATCCATTGTAAAACGTAGGCCACTCCTCCCACAAACATGAAAGCAATACTGCGATAAAAAAACGACCATTCATTCAGAAATACGAACTTTGATTTTTAACTTTTGATTTTATTGTTAAGAAATAATATGTTTTCTCTAAAACCAACATGTAAAGCGACCTTATGACAGGTCAATTATGCAGAACCCTCTATAACTGATATCATCAAGGAAATTATAGAAGGCACAGCTATAAAGGCTTGAAAACAAAGGCGAATATAAATTCATTTCAAAATATAAGAGCGCTAATACATGTTAGCATGCCCAAACATTCACTTCGTTTGGTAACACAAGTTTAAAACCCACTTCTTTTTGAAAAATGAAAGTATGAAAGAAAAAAGCATAGTGACCTTATTAATATTCCCATTCGAAATCAAAGGAAATCCTTTCGAATGTATTCTACAAGGCTGACCAGATAGATCCTTCTTCAAATTGCAGTGTTGCAGCACGCATCAATAACTGTATGACAGTATTATCTGATAATCGGTTTTGAAATTTGAACTTGTGTGTTTGTCCTTTCATCACGTGTTCGTACACATAGGCACGGGGCAGAAAGATGACCTAGAATGATAAGAATTTCCCTTTTGACGCAAGCAGGGATGGGCCCTCAGTTCATTCTGCCTTTGGAAGATTGTCGAGCTTTGGATCGAGAGTTTGGATGGATCCAAAATCCCCTTATATATCAAACTGCATTATTTGGTCCTTTTACTACAACCACGAGAACAGCTCTCCTCTGTGGCCCGTGAAAACTCTGCTAACGTGAGCGGGCGTCACCTTCTTACTACTTCGACCCTTGGGCTGAACCAGACGAGGGTAAACTGGACTGTCTTCCTACCTACTGAATTAGTGTTGATAATCCCTTCAAATTAGCCCGGTTAAAGCTGCCAAATTTTGGCTTACTGGTAGGACCAGCTCGTGCGCAAAACTATCTCCATTATTTTTCGTTTTATCTTCTCGCGGGCTGAAAAAGGGATAAAGCTGTCCACTCGTCCCCCAAACCAAAATTACAACCTACGACAACGTTCTTCGTCGGCTCAAACGGGTGTCTTCAAAAAATGCAAAAAGTTAGTAAGCTTACGCATCGGGTTTGAATATCGTTAACTTTTCGTTGTCTGGAGTTCGAGTACTCTATGCACAGCATTCTACATGGCCTGTGCGCCATAAAATATTCTCGCGGTGTTCTATTTTGATTCAAAAGTAGAGTTTAGCGTCAAAGCCAAACTTCGGATGGATTGGTGAAGCCTTGGCACGAGACAGACGAAAGACATTATCGCATTTGGCAGCCTAGTGACAGGGAGGTGGTCAAGCAAAACATCAATTCTGCTCCCTCCCTTATTTACTCACATGATGGTAGTCAAATCATATTGAATGAACTGGAGGAGGACTGCGGAAGCAGAGACTCACCTACCACAAAGCATCCGCCTACGCGTGTCACAAACATGGGTTGTAATAACCCTCTGACAGATTTAACCAGTTGAAGGGCACTTCGGTTACTACAAGCCCGGCTTTGCCCGAATGTCGAAACAGCTTTAGAGCTGTGGACTCTACCCTTAGCACAGCCTCACAGATCCTCAAATAGGAGCTGCTCACCAGTAAGGATCGGAATTGAGTGATCGGCTCCGCCAACCAAACATTTCGTGACCGTTAATCCAGTTGAATGACCAGTTTTTTTTCCTTAGCAACCATAATCCCTAAGCCGACTTACCCTATCGCAGAGCGGCTAGGAGCGACTTTGGTCTCATCCCTGTTGAAAGTAGTAAAATTTGCCAGTTGACTTACTGCGACTTGATCGCTGCTGACGTTTTCAGTAGACGCGAAAGACTGTGAATTCGCAAATACAAACAGGAAGTCATTCGGTGAAGTCAACTGTAGGATAAGGTTGCCGAAACCTCTTGCCCCCGCTCAGGAAAATGCTTGCATTTTTTACGGGATCAAGGTTGACTTTTCTGTTCAACCCTGCGCTTAGGAAAAAAGTTTAAAATTGGCCCTCAAGGGAAAATAAGACTTCGACTTTGGGTAAGGATGGATGTCGGAGTAAGCTTTAGTATTATAAATGGACGCACGTTTTCAGTTTGTATCTTCAGACTCGGGCTTTTGGTCTTTTGCTCATTTAAGATTTTTGTCATCACTCAATCACGGAAGGGGTGGTAAAAAAATAAAAAGGGGCTTGGTTGGTGTAACAAGTCCCTCATAAAATTGGTGAATTCTGCTATGTCGGTAGCGAACTCGTCAGTAGACTTAAATACAGGTGAGTTAAATTGGTTTCTCCAATGCACCTGGCGGAAACGTTTCTACCTGGATGTGAAATTTAGCGTGCAAATCAACTCTGTTGTACTAACGTCGTTTCTACTTCCCACTTGGCTTCCTGGGTCGAGAGGATGAAGATACTTCTCGGCCTGTCTCATCCGATGTTGTCCTGAGGCTATAAATTGCGAAGGTTTGAGTAATCATCAACTGTAGTGTGAAATTGGAGCAGAAATGACGAGAACATTAAACTGCTCCATACAGTCTACATAGCCCCCGGTGAATTAGCGTTCGGGTTTCTGAAAATAGCACTGTACAGGGAGTTTCGCTGCTGAGGAAGACTAAATGGAAGCATAGTATCAAATGTCGAATTTTCCTCTTGTTGTGGTCATTGAACCCAGAAGCGACCTCACAATATGAATAGTAGCTGTGCCAGCTTGTCGTTCACTTCACCTATATCCGAATTCTCAACGGTTAAGAAAACAAACTTTCATTCGGCTGGTGTTGCCTTTTATAAACCTAAAGGTAGAACTCATAGAAAGTTTTGGATGCTACCTTCGAGATCATTAATGGGCCCGTTGTATTTTTTATTTGCTGGATGGCCCAAAACCCACATCTGACTGAGCAGAATTTCGTGAAAGATGAAGGGTGGGAATAGACTTAGCTGCTTGTATGAACAAACGCGCATGATTGATTGCATTTTTTTCAAAATTGTACCACGTTCCCACGTTCCATATAACTGTATTGGCCCGACAAGACGTTATTGAAAGCACGTGTTTGCTCGCCAAACGGTCTTTTACCAATAAAGTAATTTAGATTTGCAATGATGGGCATGGTATATGTAAACAGTAGTTGATCAGACCAACGAAACGATAGCTGAAATGCAATAGTAAGGTTGAAGTCAAGAGAATTATAAATGGGAGTTTGCATGAATTATTAACATGCTGAGTCATCGTAGATGCCGGGATGTTGATCGTCATGTGAACGTATTTAGCCGCCCGTTAAGATGACATTTGATACAACCAAATGCGTATCCAAATAAACCCAATTTTTAAACATCGTTGTCAGTTTTTTAATTCCTCAATATCTTGTAGAAATTATACGACGGAATATTCTTTATCATTAAGACATTTACTGAAGTCTTTGTAATGGTATAAAAGAGGTGTAGTAAATAGACAGTATACAGAATTTGCTTTGGAAACCCAAAAGTTAAGAGCAAAGAGATGTTGATTTGGAAATAAAACTACCCATTCAAATGCACATTTCGAAGAAAACAATCGCCCTCTTTAAATACTAGGGAGTTGCTTTTTAAGGATATTTCTGTGCACCCTTTTATAACATTAGATTGACTTTGTATGAACATTGAATATCCATAGAAAACAGTTTGATTATGCTCATAGCCATTAACGAGTACTAAGTTTAAGTTGGCTGACAAGATGCTCCTTCAAAAATCCTCATTCTAGTGTCTGTGTTTGTAATAGCAAGATTTCAAAACGGTCAATATCAAGAGCATTAATACATTGGAGCATTAATTTTGTTCATCTGACGTTTCGCATTCACACTTGAACCCATCATCGGTGAAAGCAACAAAACATATAATGGACTTATGTGGGTTGAGGTATTTATCGTAAGCAAATTCGTATAAGAGTGTTGGAAACTGAGAACTTGGACGCAATATCGCCGATCGACTGACTCCTAGCGAGAGTCCTAGAAATGAATTGGGGCCGCCTCTGATGCCTCTTCCTTGGACATAAAATGACTGTCCCCTCTCCTCCAGTCGTATTAAAAAAATGTACACGAACCTACCGATTGGCAAAATAGTTTTTCCGAAGCCTTCAACTGCTGTCTGCGGATTCAGACACCACAGATATATTGGCAACTTACTTTCTGACACAATCTAAGTGATGAGTCTCCGGTCAAATGCACGCATGGAAGGTCTTGATGTGGCGTCATTCTTTACTTCCATTCCTTAAGGTCTCGCAGCCAAAACCCTCTTATCGACCCATTAGAAAAATAGGATGAAACGGAGAATCGTCTTGCATATGCTCAAATCCCCTTACTCCTGAGCATCTACCAGAAAACCCACTTTTCTTCCAAAACAGCACTTAACGAGAGGGATAAAGGCACCTCAGGGGATTTCTGGATTCCTAGCCAAAACGGTCATGCAGCTACTGGAAATCAAAAGCCACAGACTGCGATTCTGAATTATGCATCCGTCGTTATGGAAAGATATCGAGCATTACCATTCAAAGAGAATCCCAATGTCGTCTTCAAGGTCACTCAGTCCAGGACGTAGGAGGAACCAAACACCTAGCTGACCTTTCTCTATGGTCCCGGCTACCACACATATTGTGGTTCTCTAAGAAGTGTAGTGCCATTAACGTGACAAATACAATGCAACTTGTACCCTCCAACGCACTAAAATATCGCCATGTCGATATACTCCGCAGTGAATCAGGTGGTGAGGTTGCTGAATTTCTATGCCTACGACGGATGCTCAGAACGAATGGCTACATGCGCAACTGTTCCAGCTGTGTGTGTGCAAACGGGACGAGAGACCGGACAGCACTAGCCAGAAATGTAGGCGAGCACTTGAGTACATTAGAAACATCTCTGAAACCGCCAATCGTCGCTCGTTCCACTTGAATCGCGACTGCACACATATTAGATGTGCCAGGGATTGAAGCCAAGGGAGCCGCCAATAAGGCAGAAAACATCTCACAAAAATGTGAGATTTCCTCTGAAGTTGGATACCCGAACACGCATCAGTAGCAGTGAAAAGTAATGAAAACAATTTCGACCGCACATGACCCCAGACTGAAGTTCGGCATTGCCAAATTTCCCACTACAGACGATAACCAAGTTAGCCACAAGCTGTTTGTGTCATGATTCTCCGGCACTTTATCTATTAGCAACCCTAATGATATCCCCTTCTATATCAATTGCTGATATTCTGATTGGGTATAGTAACTAACTATGCTGTAAGCGCTCATGCTAACGCTGAGTCCAGTGAAAATAACTGGGAGCCAAATCTCCGAGTTTTTATCCGGCCTATTGTCAACACTTACAAGGAAATTGCGGCAATTATTGACTCGGATGCGGTCTATCCAGCCATCATCGCACCAGGTATATAAATTTGTGATAAGATCCGAGCTGTCAACCCTCATTCCTCAAGTTTCCCTGTCTGTTGCCGTTTCTGATGATAGACTATATTGTGAATCCAGAACGTAATGCAAGTCAAATTATTATTTTAGAGATGATGTCACGTTCTTCTCTACGGCCTCCTGCAGCCCCAATTCACTTGCAGCTATCAAAAGTGTACTTATTCGTAGCTTGTGCTTTTTTTGACAAGACACCACCTGACCCGTAGCCGGCTACGGGTTCACTCTTAGGTTCCGTTTAACAGTATACCTCTGAGCTGGACCAGAGCGCTCGAACAGTAAAGTTGGCTAGGCGACCTTAACTATGACTATATATTGGTCAACGAGTGCTCGGATGTCTGTTAGGTTTTCAGAAGCTTCTCTTCATACCAATCGAACAAAACCGAAAAATCCTTAAAAATAGCTGAAATAATTTCCCACTGTGTACTGATCAGGGCCTCACTGCACAATGTTCCACCCTGGCGTTCTAACTATCGTGTCCAAAAGGCAATCACTCATTTGGACATGCCTGATAATCGGAGTTCATTAACGATTCCATCCGTATATCATTATAATCCAGATTTGGGCGTACACCGTAAGAATTGGGGTGTCAATAACAGTTATGGGAGAGTGTGCAGGTGCGCTTGCTTGTGAGACCGATTCCCAATGCATAAGTGAAGCCCTGACCCTGTCACTCAGTGGCATTGTAACTCAGTGTAGATCAGAGTAATTGCTGTCACCGTTGTGGAAATGATAGAAATATCTCCCAGCCTCCAGGGCCTCATGCCATAATACTGCGACATATTTTAGTCAGGTCGGTTTGTCCGACCATAGATCTCGGTATCTTGCTAGCAATGCTACTACTACTAATACTAATACTGATAATTATTATTATTTGTGGCTGTAGTCCGAGGTGGTGCATCGCATCCCGTGTCTAAACTATACGGGTAGGTCTGAACTACTGGTCGGCTCGCGCACACATGACCATAAACTGGCTGTGTGACAGGTGACGAATCATCGCAAGTGGCTGCCCTTAACTATGATAGGGTCCTCAGGTCCATTTGCAGCTATCACCATAATCGCCCAGGCCAGCAGCAAGAATAGCCGAGAACTGAGTAAAGCCTGATCGTTCGACGAGAACTCCCTCAATCGATGTATCAGTCAGGCGCCGGCATAGATACAATTGCGCAGTCACCTACAGATTCACCTTATCTATCCTTAAATGGCTCTGACTGCCTATATTTTTAGCTTGTTAAATTTTTGCTGCCATCTCTGTCGATGGGATTGTGTTCAAGTTCGGAAATTCGGAAAAGTAAACTAATAGTTCTAATTCTCAAACGGTCTTCTTCTTCTTGCTCTTTAGTCATCCATACACATGGACCTTGGAGATGCTTATCCACTCGTGCACTACATATGCTCTGCTATGTGAAGCGCTTGAGGCAAGCCTCACCTCTACATTAGACCGGATGCAATTAGGTCCAAGTCAAAACGCCCTATTTTGAAGTTAATGATGAGTAATCATCCCCTGGGAGCAGAAACGTGGAGCCGGTGGCATTAAGTTTAAATTAGATTATTGGCCAAAGAAAAGGAAGGCCAGTAGTTTTAAGCCGATGTTGATGAACTAAGAGACACAATAAACTTGGCAGATAATGATGGTGAACAAAACTTGTTTTTTATTAATAAAGCTGATGCCAGGCCCAGAGTGATGCGTAACGGAGGCCTTTATTTTTTTTATAAATTTTGCGTACCACTCTCTAACAATTCCAGCCATCGCGCTCAAAATATCAAACCACGAATTGTCAACTGCTGCTGCTTTGAAATCATTAGCCAAAAAAATCGAATAGTTTCTCCTGCTACCCAGGGTCCCTTCTTGTCCTACTATTTTCTTAAAAGCTCAAATAGTGGAATACTTTTAAAATAGTATTTGGAAGTCGAATGAAAACTTCAGCATCCTTTCGCTATGACTTTCAGTGTCCCGCGTACAAAACCCTGGTCTGCTGCACCACCCGACCGCGTTATGAAAAGAAATGGAAGGAATTTTTAGCTGTGGCGTCTGTCTCAGGACTTACATTTGCAAAATAAAAATTAAACTTATTTTATTTAGGGTAGCAGGCAACTCAAGATCAGTGCAGCATTTTTATTGGGCTCCTTCTAAATGATTCTGAGAGCACATTTTTAATCTGGAAAACTCTTTTAAAGCCAGTATTTTTTCAAGCGCACCTCTAGCCTACAGGCTTTAAGTTTCTTTGCTCAAGGAAAAACAACTAACAAAGGTGATGGGAAGTATCCTGACTTTGAATGGGGTTTTGTTTACTCAAGCGGTACGTATTTTGAGCAATGAACTTTGAGATTCCAGAGATTCCAGGAAATGATTAGTGCTCGGCCGGTACTCAAATAGACTTAGCCTTTTCTAATAATTTTATGTATTTGCAAATGCTTTAAAAGTTAATATATCAGAAGGAAAACTCTCTAGGGGTGTTTGATCCGAGAGTCATACAAAAATTTCCCAGACTTAACACCCTAGACAAGGTAATATGTTAGTGATGCCGGATTTCACCCAGTTTCCTTCTGAACTATAAAACATTTTAGACTGTACAATTTGGGTGAACCTCGAGGTTATTACTTCTGTGGCTACTGCTGTCACTAATGCTGCCGTAAATGATGAGGAGCGGTGGATAATGGTTTAGTAGCATGTATCTAAATGTATAGTTGCTGCGAGTTCATTACCAGCATTGATAGTCGGCGGGATAATTTTTTAGCCATTTGCCAAGCCATTACCACCACCAGAAGCAACATTCATGCATGCACTTCGCTCAGGACTGATTACACAACCCAAAGTTTCGGAGTTCAATAGAAGAGGAGACAGTTATGTGGCTGGGGAACCAACACTCGAGCAACTCACAACTCACGCGATTATTACCTCTCTCTCAGGGATTCCAATCTCATTGACCTTGACGATGAAACCGGTTACGTTCGAGTAAACTGTAATGCCAGATTCAGCATCGTTTTTCGTCATTGCTGATGCTTGTTCAGCCATCCTTGCTTACAGCATGCTTTCCGCCCCTATTGCGTGGTTCCTCCCCCAAAACCACAACTGAACGGGTAGAGAAGTCCATTATCATCATTTGGTACAGGCTGCAACCGCTATGACCTCTGTGCAGTCCAACTCCTAGTGCTTTTGAGCGAAGGAGAGGTGGAGGAGTAAGAGGAAGACAAAATGACAGTAAAAGTCGTGCTAATTATATGGAGCACTGACAGATCCACGAACACTTAAGCTACAGTTTCTAACTTGTAACCACGCCGCAGCCAAGTGTGGTGATTACTGAGAGCCGTGGATGGTCTGCTACACGCATACGCTGGCCATCCAGGAGAATGAACGCTGTCGTGGCGTATGAAGGCAAACTAGCTGATATTACTACTTTTTATTTCCTACCTTAGATTAGAAACTGTGTTTACTGCTTTCCAAAGTCTATTTTTAACTTTGTAGTTAAAAAAATAAAAGCAGTCAAAATAATGGTCATAAGCGATACACAGGTGGTCCCTGAGCCATAAACAATTTATAGTTAAAGCCGCAGATAGATCCGGGCTGACATCCGTGTATTATGGGCGGAAAACGGCGACTAAGCCGTTGACAATATGTCCCTGCTACTGACTGCTTGCCAGAATGTAGCTGCTTGTGTGACTCACAGACCGGACTCTAACTGCCAAACGGAACAATCGTATCCAGTCCACCAATCATGTCGTGACGGTGAGCAGCACTCCCACCTATTTTGTCTTAAGCTTATCCAGCGATTCTATACAAAATAATCTAAGCCTTTAATTTCGTAAAAGCAAAACGCGTTTTCGGGTGCTATTCAAAAATGCTTCATTGCTTAATGCCTTGAGCTATATTTTATGCATAATAAGTTATTTTGTCGCACCACAGTCATGGAGAGGTTGCTGTGGTGATCAGCACCTTATTTTGTTGCTAATAGGAGGGGAATTGTGTTGCGTCTACCTTACTAATTTGTCTTGCGTGAACTATGCTCGAAAGTCGGGGAACCGTTGAGATGTGTGCAGATGGACGGGAACGCAGTGACTCACAAGATTAGCGTTCATGTACGCATGCCACGCACATTACCTAGTCCCGACTTAAACGAGGGAGTAATAAAAGTGAAAGCTGCTACTTGGAAGGAGTTATGAGGGTCTGGTCCTTGCACAGAAGAAGACCAAGATATATGGTCGGTTGAATGACTTCTAAGCCACGAAGTGTGCCACTTTTCCAGAGTCTAACATGTAGCGGATTTATTATGGACAGAAAGGTGTAAGCTGAATCTTGCAGAAGGGCTGGCTAATGCACTACTAGAAAAAGGTTCAACCTGCCAAAGCCCGTCTACAAAATTTTAACATGACCAAATTTTTCGAAAGATGGGCTTGAAAGGGCTTAAATATCTGACTGTTGATCAACTGTGTCTTTTGTCAGCATAACAAATGAAGTTCTGGTATTGTTTTTCTGCTGCGTAGGGTGTAATTATGTCCACTGAAGGGGAGTGTGGGATCATCAAACGAACGTATGCTTCCCTTCATTTATAGTACATAGTTCCTGTGAAGACCACTAAGAGGAAGTCAACCCCAATAGATTCTGCATTTCGAAGCCAGCTTCGACTGAGGCCACGAGTTGTTGTAAGGGCAAAAGGAGACTGAAAAATAAGACGGGCTCCTCTGAACAAATGAATTAATATGCTGACATATTAGAGTACTTGTTGGGCTTTCCATAATCAAAGCGTTAACTGCAGATAATGTAACAGTACCGAAAGTGGCCTGTCATTGCTTGTTTGTCAGTCACGTGTTCATAGATTTTTGTTCGTTGTCTCGGCCATTTGGCGAGCAGTTTAGCTGTGTGTGTTATTAGTCATTCCCTTGATAGAAGAGGGGCCAGGGTTACAGTTGAGCCTCTGCCGGCATTGGTTGGTTCGGCGGCTACTTTTCTTCGTCGGGTGAGTTTATTTTCGGGTAGTGTCAGTGGGGTTTTCTTGAGTTCTACGTGGCCGTCTTTTCCTCAGCTTCGTGTACGTACTGACGTACGACTGCATAAATTGCAGGAAGGTCAAGATACCTGCTGATGGAGTTGGCATCTGAATATCACGCATCAAACGTTAGCCATTAAATATTTGAGTAGCCCCGGTCCCAAAGTTCGGGAGTGTGTCCAGTTTCTACTATGTGCGTCGCAAACTGAGAATTTCGGTTTAACCTCTGATTTGCTGATTTGCAGGTGGACCTGCAATTTCCACCCGCTTTCCCCAACGTACTTACACACACCCCACCTCGTTGCACTTTATTTTATAGATGACTACAGAGGTTTCAGTGAGACTGTAAACTTGTCGAGGCGACGGCTAAATTTATAAACGAGGCTTTGTCCTCCGCTTACTAATCACTCTCTCTTTCTCTCCCTCCTGAAAGTGGAGACCTTTTTGATCCGATATTACACTCTGAAGTGCCGATTATTGCAGTTTTTACAGTTATGATGGCTCGCTTGCAGAAGAACCCTTTATGAAATTGAGGCTAGACCCGAACAGTTAGCTAAATCATGCAGTCCTTTGCGCCTATCCCCTTTAGGACCGTAAGACATTCGAGATGTATAATTCTCGCCAAATTTCCGTCATCTGCTGGAGAATACTCGACCAGTTAAGACTGGAGCTTAGGTTCTATTGCCAGCCACGATCGGCAACCTTCAGTCTTGTGGGAAGGCTGCATAACATCTGCCCCGCTGACAGGACAGAATATGGACATTTCCCGGCCTCGTAAGCATAATCTACATCTTTCTCAGGCGTTTCCAGAATGAAGAGTGAAAAGGCCAGCAGTGCTCGTACTGGCCTCCTTTCGTCCCCATCGGTAATGGATAATGATTGCTGAACACGCAACCGTCTTCAAGGGTTCTAAACCAAAGATCAGAACAAATGGAACATCTCTATCCCGTTCTGCGATCAGGTGGCATCGGTTAATCTCCCCATCCTCTCTCAACTGGATTGTAGGACGTCATCTGTATCCAACTCCCCTGGCATTCCTAAAGGACTGCCCGTCCTGCTTCTGTCAACGCTGAAGATGGCTGTGCTTTTTCAATTATAACTGAAATGCTCTTTTGCCTGATTTATAAAATCAATATGAGTATTTATTTTTCCTCGACTACCGTCAGCTGCAATTTACTGTACGAAAGGATGCAGCTTTTGAAGCCTCACACAGTTTTAGTAACGCGAAGTTTTTTTTGTTTTCACACAATTTGAATTGCCCACACGCAACTACTTAGCCCGCCACTTCGCTCACTGAGTGTCCGATGCGTAACCGGCGGTGTCTTTTTTTGCCTGGACAGGCGTTTTTATTATCAGAAGGGTGCTTGCATTTTGTAGGCCATCTGCCATGTCTTCAGTCTGTCAAAGGGGCGAATGAGTATCCATTCAGCCAAGCAGAATGGACAGCCTTGATGTGGGGCGTGGGGCTCCTGCATCACCCCACCATCACCATATTGAGCTCGATCAATTTTATTTGCAAAATGAATCGGATCAACTCTTATCAAAGCGTGGCATCAACCGCGTCACGGTAGTTCCGTGATGCGAAGCATTTGCTGCTTCTCCTTCCAGGGCTGAGAGATTAGAACCGATGATTAGTTTGCGTCCGCATGTAAGTTTTATATGCTAGGCACGCAGTTCGCCAGTGGTTTAAAGAGTGACGAGTCTAAGGGCGGTATGCCGTGCGTTTACCCATTTACACCTGCTTGATATTTTTGGATAGCTGAAAAGTGTTGGTTTATCTCCCTGCTTGGGTGTGTTCACAAACGGCAACGTGCTGGTGATCCCAAAGCAACAGGGCTTAACATAAGCAAGTATAGGTTTGACAAACAATAAGCAAACTGACGAACCCTCCCGTATGTAAAGAATGTATCTGAGCTCGCCGAGAGACAGCTAAAGAAACACCGTATGCAAATAGCGCACAAACCCAAAAAACTTTGCACACCCAGCTTGTACACCGTTAGAACAGGTTTGGCTATTTAAACAGAAAATGAGTCGTCTAGAAAATACCGTGTATCAGTTGTGATACAGGCTATTGTGACCAAACTAGGAAATCTTTCTCCAGCCGTTTACATGAACATCAGTAAGTGGTGAGGAGACGAGACCCTTTATCTCAGGTAGCCGTGCACACACTGGACACAGGACACCTATTTGCATGGGAGAATACCCACATCGTTGGCTCCAACACGGGAAGGTCACGAATTCCTGGAGGCAATGCACTCAGATAAGGCATGCATTAAAAGGCATATTGAATTTAATGTCAATTACAAATTTCATAAGGTCAAGTTGAAGCGAACCTAGCCACTATCGGTCGGATAAATTAAACCACTGAACGCCTATTGGCTCAAACTTTAGCCTACCATATAATATTATGTTAGGCATTGTTTAAGGTTAACGATTTATGTACATCTCCCATTTGTCTGAAGACGAACTGGGGTACCAGACTCAAAACTGTACATGATAAAGTTATTTTGCTGCTGAAGAACTTCAGCTTAATTTAATTAAATGTCTTGGGATGCCGATATTTAAATACATACGTGTAAATATTCGCGGTCCATATATCTTATAATGTTCAATTTCCCAAAAAAGACGAGGAGGCATAGGAAATGAATTCATGAAAGAGCATTTATTTGAACTGTTGTTTCTGAATTTTCCTCGTTTTCATCCTCAAAGTAATGCAGTCGTCGTTCCTGGACCAAAGATGGGGTCATCTTGCAATGCAAAACACAATACTTACTAAAATAATCATAAATTCCATGTAATGTGTATTAAAGACATACATAGTAATAATTCCTTAGGTTCAGAATAAAAAAGTCAAGTTTTGTCTGATATTCGGTATATTTTTATAACGAATATCTGACAGAAACGCAGAGCACCTACTTAAGTTTTAACTGAGGTGCCTAGATGGAACAAGATCGATAAATGCGTCAGTAGAATAATTCCAGGATTGTGACATGCGCTCCTAATACAGCTCAGGCAGGGCATGTTGGTTTGCACATAAGGATCAGTAAGACAGGGCCATATGAATCCCCTTGACATACGTATTACCTTGCTAAAAATTCCGGGAAATTTAAATATTATCTAACCATAACACTAACACTTAACCTTAACTCTTGCCCTCACGTGGGTCAAATCCTAACCCTAACTACAATCCTTACTAAAACCCTATCTTATTCCTAGTCCTAACCTTTACAACAACCCTTATTTCCCGGCAGATCAACGCAAGGCCCCAAAATATGGGTTCGCATTCCGATGTCATGTCTATCGAATTTGTCGGTCCTTTATCGCGACCACAGCACAGGAAACGCACCAATTACAGATGGTGCGTTTTAAGTTTTTAAGCGACATCGACATTGTCTACATCATTTTTTACACGAACTGGAGAAATGGTAACAGCGGACCATCCTTTCTTGCGAAGAAAAATCCTGTTGCAAATATAAAATTGAATTAAGTAGCTTATTTTGGGGTGTAGAAGAGTTACATCAACATAGTTAACTGTAGGTGTGAGCGTGGTGTAAACTGCCTGATGTAAAAGCACGCCAGTTCGTTCAAGTGACCTTCAGTGGCTTCTGGCAGTGTAACCAAAAAGATGAACGGAATGCCTCCCAGGAAGAAGGTATACCAAGGAGCCGGAAAATTTGCAGAACACATAAAACTCCGGTTCCATTTCATTAAATAACATTTTTTATGATCAAGCATCATATAAATTTCAGTTACTGTCTACGAAGACCACATTCTACTGCACAATGATTGTACGAAAACGGCTCCGTTTAAGTAAGAGCCTTGGCTTTTTGAGAACCCGAGTTTAGTATGAGGGTATGTGATAACTAGCATTAAGTTTATCCCAAATGATACAACACCGGGTTGGAGATGCATTCACAGGCAACTCGATACGTCCCGATATCGATACCGGCTTTAAACTACATCATAATCATGAAAATGTCAATGCGTTTTAACCTACGTTTTCAAGTTGAAAGCTTATGTAAAGATGCTCATCACTTTTTCAAAAGATTCGACGCAGTCATCGAACAGCTCTCTTTTATATTCGAAACCTGCGTTTCCCTTTGAAGCCTGCTTGCGAAGACGCGATTTTGCTTTAAGTTTATCTGAAGAAGACTAAATTTTAGTTTGATATTACACATATGTTTCAAAAGGCCAGTGGATATCAAGCATTGGTAGGTACTATAAAGATAATCATAGACTTATAGCACACTTTCGTTTTAAAGCGAGCAAAACCTTTATAAATAAGTATTTTGCGCAGTTTTTACTATTAAATTTGACTCAATTTTGAAAAACGCGGCGGCCTCGTTTGGATTTGAACCCATGGCGGTGAATGCATATTTAGAAGACGGCTAATTCTCTGGTTTACCTGGATCCATTTACCTGCCTTTACTGTCTTGAAGCGTTCTCCTTGCTTCTCGTGAGGTTGGATCGCACCGAGGCCACCGCATTTTTCACAATTAGGTTGACTCAACTATCCAAATCTCTCAAAACCGCCTATAAGTGAAATGTGCCTGGTAGTCATCCGGTGGAGTATAAAGTGATTGCTTCGAAAATTATGTTATGACAGTCAGTTTATAGTATCACGAATGCTGGATTCCATACGTTACGATAGGTCCGAAATGCAAGTCAACCCAAATGTAATAAACCTCACGGCTCCCAGTTGAGCCTCGTAGCTCAGATTAAACATGTTTATCACAAGCCGGTATGTAATAGCTGCTGTAATGTAGGGCGATGCTGAGCATATGGAGTTCTCTACTTGCTCTTTGGAAAGTTCGTAGAGTTTTTGTTAATAGTACTCATATTTGGATGAAACGTTGTGCAATAGACAGATGGATACTGCCGGCAAAGACATGGGAGACTGTAATGACCATTTCTGGCGTATAGGCTGTCATCAGCTAGTCATACCCAATCCCCGGTGGTGCACCACCCGACGATCTAACCCACGACACGTTGATCCGAAATCCAACGCTCTAACCATTGAGCGTTGTCTTGTCGGTTTAGATCGGGAATATTGACTTGCATTCGCTGGCTGGGCTCGAAAGTGAGCCTTAAGGCAGGGCGGATTGATTGAGTTCCATTAGCGATTGGTGAGCATTCATCAAAGAACGAAACGTTCTGCCTCAGTTCGGCTCCCCTTGGTTTAATCTGCACCTCGAATTTCAAAAGGCATCCCATAAACAGTTCACAATGCCTTGGAAAACCCTGTTTGGGAGAGCCAATCACAGTTACTGTAGGGAAAATGTGTTGCTCATCCCTAATCGCTCAATGGCTAATAAACGCACACCCTCATTCCTTGCAGTGACATCAAAGCCTTATACAACGTTTTGTTAACTGGGAAAGTATATCTATGAATTTTAGAGTTGAATTATTTGATAGAAAGGGCCTGTTTGCAGGAGAGTGGAGAGGGAAACAGGAATCGCACTTAATACAGGTGCTTTTGCAATAAAATAACAGAAAAATTAGGATTATGGTTAAAGTTTGAGTTTGGCTGCGTATACGGGTTAGATCAAGGAAATAGTTTTCCTTGAATTTAGCATATGACCACCTGTATTACGTGAGGGATGTTGCTATACTCGTGTCCTGTTGGGGAAGCATAAAGCGATTCGACCTACTATTTTTACGCTGTTTGCACGTATTTCATATAAATAGTGTTGGAGAGTTCCCTATAGCTTTGTAGAAATCCACGGAGCAGTTTTGGGCTTGAGCATTCCTGACCATGGACAATCTGCTAACAGTACACCGACATCTCCAGTTCTGCTTCCACAGGCATTCACTGTTTGCTGGTCTTTAGTATGCCACAAAACTCGTAAAGGCTGGCTTTGGTACTTTGTAGAAATAAGGTATAGTTTCTAACAGTTCAGGTAACCAGACTATTTATTTGTTAAAGCGAATGGTGGAAAATGAAAGGAAGCACACAATGACTCTCGCGCCTACTGGTTGTGTGCGTTTTCTGGCTTCCCATGGTCTGCCCGAACTAAGTGCTATCCCAGTCGCCTTTAACGCCACAAACTCAACCACATTTTGGCGCAGAGACTAACACAACAGCATTTCCTCTGAAGTTTTGTCTTCTGGTCAACAAAGTCGCTCAGACGGAATAAGAGACTGGGCAGGGCGCTTTGAATATAGATTATCCTCAACGATGGGAGGGAGGCGCGCCCACCAGGTCCCAGGGGAAGACCACCTAGCGCGGCATAGGATGGTTGGTGGTGCACTCTAGCAACGTATGAACCACTTACTATCCGGAACTGATTTGCTAAATTGTTAACAGCAACTTCCGACATGCATTCTCGCGTTGCAAGGATGACTTGATTGGGGTTAAAATCGTTATTATTTTACAGCATAATCCCAAGATATCTTAAACATGCCGGGGTACCGGCATTAGAATGCGTGTTTTTTCGGCCACCGGCGAAAGCTTTATTTAGTCAACTTAATCTGCTTTAGTAGTATGCATTTTTTTTGATTTTCGATGTCCTTATAAACTCAAGTACATGTTTTAGACAACGTAGGCAAAAATAGCCTATTGTATGCTCATTTGATAGAAGCTCAAGTGTTTTTAGCATTTTATATTCAAAAGAAGATATATTTAGGTTTTAAAAACGTTTTGCATCGCCCGAATAATTTTGCACCAGAGTTGTCGTTGCAATTGAGTCAAGGAATTTCGGTCTATGGGCAGTCTATTTTGCCTGTAAGGAAAAGTATAAATTTATCGATAGTATAAGAAGAACACTATATAGTTCCTCGAATTTTGAAATAAATGTGGTCTATGTTTTTACTTAATAGGACGCATTATAAGATGGAGAGATACGATGCTGTTTGAATGAACATTGCTAGGCTCTTAGCAATTTCATGCAAAGAAACATTTTCAAAGCCGGAAGATAACCTCTCCTTAAATATACAATTCGAGGAAGATGTGGTGGGCTAGTAAATGAGTACATAGAGCAGATTTGCGTCAAACTTCTCTTTAAAATATTTTTAATCGACAAAGGAACAGCAAATTTATATAAAAATCAGGCTAGTTAGAGTATATGGCCTAACTCATAAAATGTCATTGTCAAAATTTGAGATAGGTAGGGCATGCATTTTAAGGTGTAATTTTTGCTTTTTATATTTAATTGATACAAAGAAAGCTGTTTATTAATAAAGAGTTCCCTTTAGATTAGTTTATTTATGGGAAAACGTGGCTACATGGGACAGAATCTGATTTTCTTGTTATCCAGACATTTTCCAATGCTATTAAAAGCTACGGATCAAAGCATTTGCTTTTTCTGCTCAGTAGTATGAATGAACATTTATATAAGCCGGAAAAATGTGGAATATATGCCTTCGGAGAACGGATCATTTTGTTTTGTTTTCACGAAATCAGGTGAATGCAGGTTTGAGGGATCACATCGTTTTCGGAAAAACAAGGGCAGATTCAGTCTAAAAAAATTAGTTTTGCAAATTTGTGACGTTTTGTAACAACAACTCTCGAATAATCTTGTATGAGTTTACATTGTTTTACCACACGGATATTAAGGAACTTAAACGCGCATATAAACTAGACGTGTTGACATGCCGCCAATAGTCGCTGTCAGGGCCCATGTGAAGCCTGTCAAAACAATTTCGATCTGGAGTTGACTTTAAACGAATAAGGAAACTTTAAACGGAAGGGCAGAAGATTTACATTTTATCGCAAAAACTTAGTTTATATTCGGTCACTCTCTTTTACGTTTGTACTCTTAGAACTAGACGGAAAAGTAAGCAAATATTGCGAAAAACGCTCCAATAGAAAGAGAGAAATGAGTTCTTTTATTTCCAGCAGAAATTGTTTCCATTATTTTCAGCGAAGTCGAAAAACTAGTTGAAATTCCCCAGTTTTGCTTTGACTTCACTTTGGAAAAACGTTAAGTACGCAGAAATTCGACAACAAAACATCTAATGAAAGCGCTTTTTAAAAAGGTTATTAATTATAGAAAATTGTTTAACTAATTATAGGCATATATTTTCCTGGCTTTTGTTGTGGATGTTAATTGGCCTCGGTGGCGAGTTTTTCTTCATTAATTTTTCTTCAGAATTTCTTCAGTATTTTTTTAAGAAATAGCTTATTTTGAAGGTGTTACTAAACACCTCGAACGTAATCTACATTTATTGGTAGTCAACTGAAGACATTGAAAATCGTAAAAGATTCACCAGCTTTTCAAAGATGATCTGAAACGCATCGTAATAGAAGACGAGAAATAGCTATAAAGAAATTTTATAATAGAAAATTCATCTTTACATACACAACAAAGTACTTTACGATTGCACCTGACGACTCTATTTAAATCTATTAGTCAGTGACCGGCCTTTGAACATTTGAGCTTATGCAATTTTATAGTTCTATGACGTCACTATCGGCGCAATCAAGCAAAAGTCTGTTTGTCTTGGCCAAACGCATCTTAGACAATGTACAAACGGAAGAAAATCTGTCAATTCTTTTGAAACGGTGTTGGAATATACACTAGCATATTAGGCTGCTTGATGACAGCCATACGATAGGTCGTGCTTAATCAAGATGAAGATATAAGTCCAAAACTCTGAAAAAGACTCTTTTCAAAAGTAATTCTACTTTTGCTATTTTATTTACTCGCTAAGTTGCATGGACAGGCTTCCCATACAGTTAAAACTTCAGTTTGCGCATCTAGATCGATTTTTCACCTTTGCGTAATTTGTACCTTTTCATAAAAAATTAGTATTTCTACACAATGTCATATTAATTTTTAAACCACAAAACGCCTAAGTTGTCCCAACGATTGATTCTTTATTGATGTAAAACTTTGGGGGACACAGCGTGTGCTGATTTCGCGTAACGGGCCGTTACTCATGAAATCCATAAAATTTCATGAGTTGGGACAGCAACTGTAGTTTGTAACGTATTATTGAATATGAATTTTCTCGGTGGCTGAAAGCATGTGCATTCAGAAGCCCGCATCCTGTCATGTTTTAAATATCGGGAGATGATGCCATAGGATGATCGATTTCACAAATCAATTTTATTCATATTTGTTACTCGAAAACAAATTGCGGAACTGCGACTGGTATTTAGGAGATCGATCACTGGGTAGATGTTGCAAATATATGGGAAGCAAAAATATAAGATTTGTTTGGGAAAAAACGAATTATTGGTGTTGTATCGCAACGTATTCAGCACTAATTAATTCAAGTTTTCAAGTTTGATGAACATACCAACTCTGTGGTATAATAATTCCAGGTTAATAATCGTTTTGAAAATGAAATTTACAAGAATAGTATAGAACTGTAAACGGACGTTTTGTCCGATAAATACTGTTTTTATTGTGCTTAAGGACGGACACATGAGTTTTATCACATTTGTAAATTGAAAAACATAGACGGATCGATTGCGCCATTCAATCGAAATTAAAACATTCCTTACTCTCGTCAAATGCTTGTCACCAGGCCCTTTAACACATGACCACACTGCTTATTGGGCTCGTTCAAATAACCTAACACCAGAAAAAGCAGATAAAAGGAGGGAATTGCAAATTGACTCACGTTTTTGCCAACTGTTGTATGAAGAAGATAAAAGTATATACTAACCTCTTTAGTCCAGTTAAATGGCAAAGCAAAATACCCATTTCTACCTTATTGCTTATCATCAGCCGATTACGTTTCAATCAAAATCACTGCTATATGCTTCATTTGGTCATCGGGTAAAGTATTAAACATTAACATCAAACTACTTGAGCGACCGACTCACGTCATCTAAGGATACTCAAAGTCGTATATAAGTGGTGGCTACCGATCAACCCGACGAATTTCGTCCCCAGTTTATGCTCCTATTGAATGTTCTTTACTATTAAAATGTTAAATATTTTTTTCACCATCTCCATTTTTTAAAACACCTGGATCAGAAGTAATTGTTGTACGATTCAGAAATGTCTCTATACCTTTGCTGCGAATGGCAGCGCTGCTGTGATTATTTCTCTTCTAGATGTCATAAGCAAGAATCCCTAAGAATAAATAGCAATCTTAGCTTCCTGGTGACCGGGGAACATTTTTCGTGGAGCGGACTGAAGGAATTTGAAACCTTGTAATTAGAAAACAGGTGTTGTCGGTCAGAAGGCGTTTAGATCAGATCCTAGAAGTGGGAACGTTCGACTTGAACTCGGGGTTTAGACAGTTCTAGCCTTTCTGCTGATGCTACTTTCCTGTCTGTGTGGATTTGATTATTCCTTTGTCAACTGCAATTTCTATTTTACTTCTAGGGATTCGAGTCATTTGACACAATCCTAGACATTTGGCACGTTTTTTTCCAAAATCAGTGAATAGGTCTTGGGGAAAGCAATTTATCACGATTTTTCTTCGCGACTGTTTCCTAGATCTCGTCAATGTCGACCCCATACTGCTAACACTAAACAATGTTGCTCTTACAGGTTCAGTATGGCCAAATCATCAACGTTTTGAAAACTAAAGTACTCTCTGAACAGGAGAAGCTCCCTATTTATTAATTACTATTACCTAGAAGAAGTGGACAGTTTCAGGTATCGCGAGGCTCAGTTACTGCCAAACGACAAGTGGGACGGTAAGACTTGTCAGAAATTAGGTCAGAAATCGGGGGATGAACAGTACCATCCAAAATTCGAGCATCGAGTTGCTTGACTGTTGTAAAGTGACGCTGTATTATCATATCAAGTAGAATAATATACGAAGCTCCAACAGCAGAAGAAAGCACTCTGAGGATGCGTTTTAAAAGCAGCATATATTATTCAAGCAAAGAAAGAAAAATAATAAGATAACCGCAGACAATAAGAGAGAGAGAGAACGCAGGTGTATATAAAGCTCCAGCTGAGATGTTGGTTGTGTGATAAACATGTGAACGTAAACGACGAATGTTATAAATAAGTTCACGAATTTTAGTTCAAAGAGTTTCAATATGAAGGGTGAATGAGAGACTGGGTTCTTGAGTAACGCTAAGGCACCGGAAAGGATACCCCATTGGAAAGAACGTCCAAGAATCCAGGATACGGAGAGAGCCACAGTCCGAAAACACACTGGACAGATTTCTGCTTAGTCAGTAGAAGGCCATTTAATAAAGACCACGGTGAAATGTTGTCCAGGCCATCCTTCAGACCCAACAACCATATCGTCAGCATATGTTTACATACATACAGTCGTTTGAAGACCTCAAATCGGCAGTGTGGAGGGAGAAAAGGCGAGGAAATAATATGGAACTTTAAGACCAGTCAGGAGAGCCACACGTGGATGTTTTATCAAGGATGAAATGGCGCGGGATAGTATTGAAGGCAAAAGAGTACTCAACAAATGTGCAGGCCTTATAAAAGTGAACAAAAGAAGGCAAGGTTCTTGGATGGCATCTCCTGCATCAATTTCTGTAATATGATCCCAACTATGGCTTTGATGTCTATCCGGCACCTTCTGGTGGCACCGGCTATAAAACCTGCTGGTCTAGCCGGTATATGCATCCTTGGTGTAGGCACGCAAAAGTTACTGTGTCAATAAATGGCAGAGCTGTTGTTTTTAACGTCCCAAAGACTTCCTCTACTGGACAACTGCTAAGTGACCGGTACAAGATGTTAAGTTTATAGATAATATAATTAAACAATTTGGGGCAAAGAGGGTGCAACTTTTCACCCGTATTATCATCAGTGTGGAGGAATACGAGCATGACAGTTTTTGTGTGGCTTGCGGACGCAAGTATGACAGATGTAAACCTCCTGTTTTTTTCCACATTTCCGAGGTCATGTGATTTATTTCCTCTTGGCTATGCCCTACCTCCGAGGGTGGAGTGCCCGTCCATTTTCTCCATCGTCTACCACGAAAGGTCGCAAATGTCAAAACTACGTTGCTCATCCACCTGGTTAGCCACCAGTTTCTACCACACCGTCATCTCGTCCGCTCCCCTCCTCCCCTTTGAGTTGCATTACTGCCCCTAACGCCTCCTGTCATTCTTGAGAGAGGGATTTTCGTCCCGAGGGGGCATAGAAACAGCCGAGATGTCACAGACAGCCCCTTTAATTACTCGCGACAGCGACCAACCAGGTCTTACTTTGTGGCCTGAAAGCTACTCCGGAGATCCCATTGAAGGACGGAGAGGGGGGAGCAGGGATGGAAAGAAAATCATGGTCAGCCGCCTGCCATGAATATTCTAGGAAAGAAAATACCGATAAGCTCCTTTTGTTGGTAGAGCTACATGCCAAGTGGGGAAAAAATTCAGCTGCCTCGCTTAAGATATTGTGGGCAAGGTGCTTGCATTTTTCATGGACGAAAAGCGCATAAAAGTATTCACCCATGCTGCTTCTACCCCAAAGGGGGGAGGGAGGTGTGGCGCCAAAATAAAGGGTATAACCTAAGTTCCACGACCAGGCTCAAATCCAACTTAAAAACAGAAGAGGCAAAACAGTAGGGGTGGGTAGTCAGACGCCCAGACTACTCAGTCATCGGTGTGCTTGCCTTCGCCAAAAGGCAAAACCGTATCTGAGCTAAAGTGCGTCCTTTCAGTCCGGTGTTTTTATAGAAGAATGGGACCTAGGTCGAGGTAGGCGTGTTCAAATGAGGTTGGTTGAAATTGCTTTAAGCATGGACGCGCATGAACGAAGGCATTCATTCGGGGTAATTAATGGGTACATCGAGACGACCGCGAGTCTGTTCAAGCGTTAGGTCATCGGATCTCAACAGGCAAGTACGTCTGGAAGAGCGGAACTTTAATTTATAGCAGCGAAGCCCGAAGTAAATGCGCGTGACCGCTAGAGTGTTGGAGCACGAGTTACGCGCGTAGGCAAGGGAAGACGCTCGTGGGGAGCAAAGGATAAATGACTGTGGACCAGCGTCGGAAGGCGTCGGAAGGCGCCGCAAAGTGCGCAGAAAGTTACTACAAAGACACAGCCAGGAATGTGTATTGCCTAAGCAGTGTTTGTACTCAGACTACTACGAGCATCAGCCCCAGTTTGTTTTAGAGGAGAAGGGAAAAGACACCAGTTTTAGTGCGGTATTCTGTGCAGAATCTCAGCGGTGGTTAGAGGCCTCGGAGGCGCAGCAAGCTCTGGGCCCGCGTGTGCGTCTGTTTGCTAGCATGATGTAGGCGTGAATGAGTGCATGTCATGAGAAAGTCAGTCGGAGTCCCTGATAAGTGGCTTGAGTGATAACAGTTTGTGGGCGGCTGTGGTTGGCAGTCCCAGAGGCTATATACACGCCGTCCCCCGCTCGTGAACGGTGAACTAGTGACCTTCCGCGTGGTGTGGGCGCCATAGATGGGAGAATCTACAAACTTTTCCCAATTTTTTCGAAAGTGCGACGCCAGGAGTAAACAGTATGGCCTTGCCAGGGTCAATAAACGCCTTTTCTTTGTGGAATTTTCAACTCCTTATAACTAAAATTGTCATTTTGGACATACTATATATCGTAATCTGGTGGGAAATCATTTATCTGCCGCGAATGACTGTCTCCTCTATTGCCTCACGGGGCGAACCTAGCAGTGACCTGCACGTGACATTTTTATAGGAAAACGGGCGTTCGATGCATCTACCTCACACACTTCACGCACACCCACCGCTTCCCGGAGTTAAGATCGAGTGAAGGCAACAGGTGGGTACAGTGAAATTTAAAAAACAGCTCATCTATGCGTGCAGCACGAGATCTGCCCCTTCCCCCCCAACCCTACACATACCGAGCGTCCTTAAGGGAATAGTTGCAGATCACCCATAAGTAGGAGTGCCATAGAGCTTATATTAAGAGGGAGCCATTGCAACCTGACCCCTAATTTTGATTTGAGTTGAGCTATTTCCTCACTGTAAAGTCTTCCATCCCAGCTGCTTGCGCGTTGTCATGCTTGAAAAGCACCTTTTTTGTTTATACTGAGCAACCAAGGTTCTTTCTGGGTTCCAGGTCGATCGACTCCTCTCTTTCTCTTCATTCTCAGACGCACTAGTGGCTGTTTTGAGCCCTAAAGAGTGTGGACGGGACTGTGAGTATCGAAGTTACATAATCGACAACTTTGCTACCCTCCTCAGAAGTCAGAGAAAAAAAATTAGATGGACAAGCTTTTACGAAGGTAGACGGTGCGCGCGCAGCACAACAAGCATTTGCAGCTAGCCTTGTCACTAGACAAGTGCCCGTCGAAATGCATGCACTCGAGGTGCGTCCGGTTGCGGCCACTTGATGAAAGCGTAAATCTCGGTCGGCGTCGCTGTGTCGCAAGACGCAGGTTGAGTCGCACGCGTACGAAGTGGTTGTCACGACTAGTAAGCGGTTCCAAGGTGAAAGTGGGAGTGAGCAGTTTAGAACGCAGTAACCGAAAGGACATGAGGTTTCCGTCGATTGTGTACTACACAGTGCCTTCAATCTCTGGTTAGTAAGACGTTAAGAAGGAGTTATTGAAGTCTGCTCTGTAGTCTTCATTCGGACCGAGTTATCCTGCAGCCCGTCACCAACTCGTTTTATCTACGTTTTTTTCTCGAATACCGCGGCTACGAAAGCCTATTTGGGGGAAGCGGCAGGGTAGGTTTTGTACCCCGGAATCATTCAACATCAGACGGAGTCAAGCGCCTGATTTGTTCGTATTAATCTCGAGGTTCCTGTTGAGCGAACTGTTGTGCAAGTGCTCACTAAATTTATTTCTGACTTCTTTATCGGCCGATTTCTTTCACCAGCACGGTCTGCAAGTTGTAAGTTCATCCTGGTCCTGTGTTCTGGAGGATTTGCTCGCAAAACCGACAAATATTATTCAATCAGAATTCAGAAGGACTAAAAGCCTGCATAAATTTGCACTTGGGTGTTAGGTTCCACCATTAATTTCATTTCGTCAGGTCAGAGTCCTGTTATTCTGCTCAAATCACTCCTTCTCGGAAGAAGGAGATTAAGGTATGTCAAATTCGCCACTTAAAAGGGTAGAGAAAGCCACGTTTTGATCAGTGATCGGCAGCCAATAGACATTGTAGCATCCTGGTTCTGTCCGGATATACTATTTTGTTCGGCATGAGACTATCGCTTTATTCAAAGGACCTAATGCGTCTGTCCTTTATTTTTTTCACTTTTAAACGTAATTATCACCTACTTTTAAGTTTTTACGTGCCATCACTATTTTCTTATCTGAAGGCTCCCTTCAGTACGATCTAATAGCTTGTGCTGTATAAACTAGCATTCGTAAGTGTATTGGTCATACTACAACTTCACCCATGTACAGACAGTCATCGAGCAGACTCTGGGACTTTTCCTCGAGTTAATATACCTTTAGTGTGCTATTCTTTAAAATCAAGAAACCGTTTTTATAGATTCACTCATTGCCATACGAAAAACAATCTATTTTTTTCTTTTAGTAACTGTGCTGCCCTTTCTACTTTTGCGTCTAAGCAAACTTCGATTAGCTAAAACATTTTACCCGGACGCAAGGTGTTCTACTGAGAAACCATGTGAGTAGTCCTATCGTCAGCGAGATTCATACGTAGAGACTGATATATTATAATTATTAGGAATTTGATCTTTTAGAAGATAAGGATCTTTACATTTTGAAATTGGTGACCGGCTGATTGACTGTCAGGTAACAGTTTTTACAAGCAGATGAATTTTAGAAAAAAAATATTGTATTCACTCACACCTTCCTAGAGTTGTCGTGCTTTCTCAATGACACCTTCCAAGCCTCCGAGCCACTTGGAACAAGGAAGTCCAAGTTTTCTAAGCTCCCGCGCCAGAAAATGGACAGAGGGGTCTTTAAACGTGCAGTGTCAGGTCTGCGAGTTCACGTCGCTGTCAGCCGGTTGGTCACTTCATCACAATCAAAAGCACCCCAGCTAATACCGAATGGCAGCGTCTGTGATGGATTAAGCTCATTTACGCGGTTGCTGTTTACTCCTTGACAGGCCTTATTTGTCTGCTTCGACATCACACGTCCCCTCAACCTGTCCTGTCCGTCTGTTTCCATACAACTCGCCGCCGCCACCCCCCGCATCCCTCCATCCACCACTCTCAACTCCTGGCAATTCCTAATACGGGCTCTACTCGCCTGCTCTTTGGAGTACGAAAGTGGGGTTAGTGCACGTGTTCATTTGCTGGAATGGACGCTGTAAGCAAAAAGACTTTCATTGAATGAAGCCAAAAATGGAAATAAGTAGGTAAATTTTAGAATAATAATGAAGAAAAGAAGAAGAGGAAAAGGAAAAAGAAAGAAATCAAATAAAAAAAGTATTAGTAGAATTAGTAGTAGTAGCAGTAGTAATAGGATTAGTAGTTATAATCTTAATCGTAGTAGTAGAAGTAATAGCAGGAGAAGTATTAGTAGTAGTAGTAGTAGTAGTAAAAGTCCTAGTCGCAGTAATATATTTAGTAGTAGTAGTAGTAATAGTAGTAGTATAAGTAGTAGTAATAGAAGTAGTAATAGTAGTAGTAATAGTCGTAGTAGTATAATTAGTACTAGTAATAATATTCGTAGCATTAGAAATAGTAATATTAGTAGTAGGAGTAGTATTAGTAGTACTATCAGTAGTATTAGTAATAATAGTAGTAGTAGTAGTATTAGTAGTAGCAGTAGTAGCAGCAGTGAGCAGTAGTAGTAGTAGCAGCAGCAGTAGCAGTAGCAGTAGCAGTAGTAGTAGTAGTAGTAGTAGTAGTAGTAGTAGTAGTAGTAGTAGTAGTAGTAGTAGTAGTAGTAGTAGTAGTAGTAGTAGTAGTAGTAGTAGTAGTAGTAGTAGTAGTAGTAGTAGTAGTAGTAGTCATGGCACTGTGGCGAGCTACAATAGCTGGCGTTGTGCATGAAGTGTGAACTGAAATTCTAAACTGTGTTCTCGAGTTGAAAGGAGTACTTAGGTGGAGATGTTATATTGATTATCGGACAACACAATTGCAGACACTAAATGTGGCGGGCCTCTGAATGAGCTTCCATCCGGCCGGCCGCCCGCAAACACTTCATCAACAAATATTTTCTACCTCAGATGTGGAAATTTTTCACAAAAATTTTTAATGCGATAGTAATCATATTTGGTAGAAGGCATGAAGTAAAATATTATATTTTGCACTAATTTAGTAGCTAATTGCGGATTCTTTAAAGATCCCACCTGCTTTTTTGAAAATGTTTTAGAACTCCCAAATAACTGCGAACCATATCTGTGGCGGCACTTGCGCTGCAAACTTTCCATGATTAGCACATCATAGATTTCTCTACTTATCAACAACATGCCCTACAGGAATAATAAAATCGTGCAGTTGATGTAGCTAATGTTGTATACCTGATAAGCAGCATTAATAGGCATTTCACGATCTCCAGAAACTCATAATAGGAAATATTTTCAAAGCTAAAGGATATGCCTACTTCAAGTGAAAAAAAAACGAAGGAAAGGTCACTTCTTGTCAAGCACTTCGGAAAATAATACATTTGCACATGCTCTCTATAAAATATGTATGGATTGATAAGGGTACTAACAACAATACAGAAGATTCAAAGATCGTGGTCAGTCAAATTTTAAACAGTATGGGTTTTGCGGGCAGCAGAAAAGCATCTCATTAAAAAACCGGAATTCTGGTGTGCGGGCATAGCTCGAGATTAAAATGCACGATAAGCAATAGTACAACCTCACGCACGTACTCCTTTCGAAGCAAAAAAATTCGGAATATCGGCTAACATCTCATGCAATCGACCAACTATTCTATGTGCACTGCCCAAGTAAATTGAAATCAGTAAGTAGGCTTCCAAGCAAAAAATACAATGCAAACGATGCTATAACACTTGCTAGCATATAAAAATTCTCAACTAACTCACTCTATACCAACATTCTTGCAGACAAAGCGCCCAGCCAGTGCTACCGCGGACAGCGCTAATGGACTGACAGCACCCATAAACAGAACACAGCAGGTAAATTCGGACTCGTCAAACTACAAACTGCGTGCTTCCTCAACTAAATATCCCTTATATTTGTTTAAATCAACGCATATATTCACATCCTAGTGGACTGTGGTGGCTGATAAAATAAGCCGGAAATGGTCATTTCAGGCTCTGTTGTTTTTATCGGAAACCTGCCACGACTACATATCGCTTGTTGCTATGCGACGGCCCGCAGTCCCTCCGGTGCCAGAACTCCAAGGTCAAACGGAAATGCCTTCTTCCGGGCTGCGCCCAAAGTACTTCAGCGACCGTCGCTGTCAAAGGCCTGACTATTTCCGATTGCAGCCAATAAAGTCTGGGTCCGTGATTCAGTCATAATGGCTGTCACCTGCAGCCAATAAGCGAATGGCGCACATTGATTGGCTGGTGCCAAGACGCATGCGGCTCCAGCAGCGAATCGGCCCGGAGTGTGCGTCGGACGGGAAGGCACGATTAGATGCTTTGTTTGGCAACTATGGGAGCTGACGGCCCAGAGCGATGTGGCTAACCGCTCCGCGTCCACGACTCAGATACCCTCAGGGCCGTCTTGATGACTGTCGCTCGTATTTGCGTGGCCGCGGGAAAGGCCTCTTGACCGGAGCCCTAGGGCAAAAGTCTATCGCCTGTATCCCGTCCTGCACCCAGGACACGTGGTTGAAAACCACTTCTCTGCTACTAGGGTAGGTTGGTCCTTTGTTATGTGGGGCTCACGATCGCGTTACGGGACACAATCGTCCCGTTGTGCCTTGGGGCTCACTCGAGAGCCCCACCCGCACCGTAGATCGGCCACTATATTAGGCTAAATGTTCAGGGCGTAAGAATTTTAACCGACTGTTTGCAGGTTAGAGCTCCCGGGGTTGTGACACCTACGGTTGGATATGGCTGGATGGTGAGGAATACCAGACCAGTAATGACCGTTTCAGTCTCCTTTGTCTTTTTCAGTAATGTAAAATAGTCTTCTTCTGTCGTAGTTGGTAGTTTTTAATATGCACACTGGCATGAGTTCTTGGTTTAAGGTCATGGCAGTTCGAAGGTCGATTTCGACTAGGTCCACCGTATGCTCCACACAAGGTGGTGCAGGGACGGTGACAGTAGCCTTGCGCTGCAGCTACCGCACTCTCTCCACCTCCCCCACCTGAGCCCGGTGTCAAGACAGAGTTAAGAAGACCGGAGATGGGAGAGGGCGCAGGTGGCTGGCGCGGCCGGAGCCGCCCCTGGTCGTGCCACCATACCTGGCTCGGATCCCACGGATTGGGAGTGCCATAAAGATCACATTAAGAAGCAGCCATTTCAGCCTGACTCTCAGTCCGCCAGTCAGCCACTCCACACAAAACACACATTGGGCTGACCACGCCGTCCGAGTTATCCCGTCAGTTGGCAAACTTCCAAGCCACGGCTTTTAGAGCACCGTGATAGTTTTAAGCGCGTCAGATTGTTTATAGTGAGGAACATGCGCTGAGCTGTCGACCTCAATCTCTCCCAAACCCCCACCATCAGACACTGTCCGAGCCGGTCAGTTGCCTGTGGGAGTGGGCGCATTGGCTGACGGATCGGCGTACCCGTCTTTGCGCGCCACAGCACGACCTGGCCGCCATAACGCACATCAGGATTCACAAACTCAGGGGATATGGAGCAGCTATCGCCGTCTAAATCCCAGTCCACTGGTCAGCCACTCGACACACACAGCACATACACTGAGCCGACGGCGTGGTCTGGTGGAAGCGTCAGATTGGCAGACTTCCCAGCCACGGTCTCTAGGAAACCGTGATATACTCTGGTAAATGGTGATTGTGAGGGTGTTGTCGGTGTATTGGTGTAGGTAGTGTGCGCTGATGTAGCGTAGCCTCCGGTGATTTATCGGAGGTTGTCGTGGAGGCGCATGTGTCCTAATAGGCCCATGCGGTGTGTAAAGGTGAGGGAGCAGTGAGGGCAGTGAAGGCGGGCGCGTTGACTGTATGTCGGAGCCCCAGGCACTGGTTCACCAGCCTCCGTGCGATGGATTCGCAGGCGACCGACCAGGCCGATGCGTGCGTTGAATTTGTGGGTGCAGTGTGGGCAGGAGACATCGGTAGAGGCTGGGGGATATCAATCATGGTAGTGGGGGTGGCAGGGGCGCTAAGAATGGCAGGAGCGGAGGGTGTGCATGGTGTTTCGGTGTTGTCCGCATTGTGGTGTATTGCGCTGTCATGGATGCGCATGTGACCGAATAGGCCCATGCGATGAGTGAATGCGCGAGGACAGTGAGGGCAGTGGAGGCGACGATCTCTGCTGTGTGATGGTGCTCCAGGCACTGGCTCACCGGTCTCTATACGATGTATTCGCAAGTGACCGACCAGGCCGATGCGCTAGGTGAATGTGCGGAGAGAGATTCCCCATCGCTGATGGTGGTGGTGGTGGTAGTGAAGGCGAAGGCGGTAGTGGTTGCGTTCGTGGGGGTAACAGGCGATGAGTAGATGGATGTGGTCTCTATGATGGTGGGAGTAATGGAATTGATGCCAGGAGTGAGTGTGGGGGAGTCAGAAGGAGGGTTGGCACAATTTGACGTAGAAATTGGAATTGTCGGATTGTTGGTGCATTGCGTCCGAAGATGTCCAACTAGGCCAATTCGCGTGCGGAAGATGCATTGACAGCGCGGGCATGTTGGCAGGGCCTGGGCATTGGCGGTGTTGGTCCGGGGCGCTGGTGACTTTCGTGCCGCTCTTTTAGCCTTGGCGGCGGCGATCCGGTTGGCCTCATAGATTGCTGAACCAGTCTTCACTGATCTTCTCCATGCCGGTCTATCCTGGGCGAGGTCCTCCCTGGTCACCGAGTTGATTTGCAGTTGCTTCAGCTATTTCTTCAAATTGTCCTTGTAGCGTTTTTTGACCTGCCTGCCGGCGAGAACCCGTAGCGACATCTATGTAGAAAAGTCGTTTGGGTAGTCGCTCGTCGTCCATTCTTACCAGGTGGCCGCTCCATCGCAGTTGCACTTGCCTCAGCATGGCATGGATGCTGAGGAATCCGGTCCGCTCCAGGACTTCCGTGTCTGGGATCCTTTCTTGCCATCTCAGATTCAGTATTTTGCGGAGGCAGCTGAGATGAAAGTGATTCAGCTTCCTGGCTTGGTTCGAGTAGACGCTCCAGGTTTCCGCTCCGTAAAGGAGTGTCGTCAAGACGACGGCCTTGTACATCTTCAGTTTGGTGTTCAGGTTAATACCGTGGCGATTCCACACGGAGGTCTGCAGCCGGCCGAAGGCCTGACTAGCTTTGGAGATCCGTCGGGCAACCTCGTCATCGATTCTCGTGTTGCGCAACATCGTGCTTCCTAAATAAGCGAAGGTTTTCACGTGTTTGAGTTGAGCACCGTTGACATTGATTCGAGGAGCTTTGTATTCCGCGCTGGGTGGCGGCTGGTGCATGACAACCGTTTTGGCTGAACTTATTGTTAATCCAAAATCGGCATAGCCTTCGGCGAAGAGGTCCATGCTCCTTTGCATGTCCTCCTCCGTCACGGTGTTAAGGGCGCAGTCGTCCGCGAAGAGCAAGTCATGGACTCTAGTCATAGACACGCGCGTTGGAGCCTGCATACGCCGACTGTTGAGAAGGTGCCCGTCAGGTCTGTAGGCGATGCGGATATCAGGCTGCTCATCACGGTAGGCGTCCATCAACATAAATGAGAACATGAGACTGAAGAGGGTGGGGGCCAGTACGCAGCCCTGTTGGTCACTGCGAATGCTTCGGATGCCATCCCGTTGTCCGTGACACGTGCCGTCATCCCGTCATGAAGCTGACGCACCATGTGCGTGAACCGCTCAGGACCACCGAATTTCTGCATGACTTTCCACAGTCCGTCACGATTCACCGCGTCAAATGCTTTCGTTAGATCCACAAAGGTAGTGTATAGGTGAGTTCGCATCTCCTGACACTTCTCTTGTAGCTGGTGGGCGGCAAAGATCATATCGGATGTTCCGCGGTTTTGGCGAAAGCCACATTGGCTTTCCCGGAGCAGGCCCTGCTCTAGGTGACCGTTAAGACGATTGAGAAGGATACGGGCAAAGATCTTCCCGGCGATGTTGACCAACAAGATGCCTCTGGGGTTACCACAAAGTTGCCAGTTCCCCTTAAACTTGTAGAGATGGACGATGGTCGCGTATTTGAAATCCTGAGGAATTTGTTCTTGGCGCCACATCTCCTGGAAGAGTGTTGTGAGTTCTACCATCAGCCGGGGCCCACCGTTCTTGTAGACTTCCGGTGGGATTGCGTCAGATCCAGGTGCTTTACCGCTGGAAATCTGCTGCATGGCTCGGATGGTTTCTGGTAGGGAAGGCGGCAGATCCAGGTCATTGTTCGTGTCCACTTGATGGAGCCGGTCAATGGCAGCATCGGAGAGCGCTGATGAGCAATTAAGGACATTTCTGAAGTGCTTGGCCCAGCGCTTCAGAATTTGCGATTTCTCTATCAGCAGTGTTTTACCGTCAGAGCTGAGCAGCGGTGCGAACCCCTTTATACACGGGCCGTAGATGGCCTTGATGGCTTTAAAAAGGTTTTTAATTTCATTGCGGTCCGCATACCCCCGGATTTCCTCAGCCATTCGGATCATCCAGGTATCCTGCATCTCCCGCAGCCGTTTTTGTACAAGGCGCCGGCATCTTAAAAAGGCTGCTTTGGTGGCGTCAGTCCGAAGGTCCATGAAGGCTTTGTGTAGTCCATTTTTCTCCGCGAGTAAGTTGCTGGTGTCAGCGTCATTGTCGTCAAACCAGTCCTGGTGTTGACGGCGTGCACGTCCGAGGACATCGAGGGCGGTGGACTGGATGACATTTCGCAGTTGACACCATCGTGTCTCCACGGTAGCATTATCATCTGGAGCATGTAGGTCCTCCAGTTTCTCGGTTATTCGGTTGCTGAAATCAAAACAGTGAGCAGGCAAATTTATTAAAAGAGTATTTAACTTACATGGCGGCCTCTTTTCTTGGGGCCTTCGTCGGGGTTGCAGTCGGAGCCTCATCTGGGAGATGACGAGGCGGTGATCTGTCAAACCATCGGCATCACGGATCGCCTTGGTTACCAGCACGTCCAGGCAGCGTGGTCCGTCCCGACGCGGGCATTGAAGTCACCAAGAACAATTAACTTGTCCTCTTTCGGCACAGTCGCCAGCAAGGCGTGCAGGTCCTCGTAGAATTTGTCCTTCGCCGCATCAGAACCCGTCATTGGGGGAGCGTAGGCGCTGATGATGGTGGCGAACTGGTCTCCCCGAAGAGTCAGGCGGAGGCTCATCACGCGATCATTGATACCCTGCGGCAGACAGAGCAGAAGTCCAACAATGTCGTTCCGGATGGCAAAGGCAACACCAGCGTCGCGTCGCTCTGCCTTTGGCCGGCCGCTCCAGAAGAAGGTGTAGCCGGCACCCACCTCCTCCAGTTGACCCTGCTCAGAGAATCGGGTCTGGCTGAGAGCAGCAATGTCCACCTTGTAGCACGCCAGTTCCCGAGCGACTAGCGCCGACCTTCGTTCTGGCCGGTTGCTCCTAGGATTTTCTAAAAGGGAACGAACATTCCAGGCTGCTAGTGTGAGTGGACTCACCCGAGCAGCCTGGGGGGTATGGCGAGGGGGATGGGGACGGGGGATATCGTTGTTTGTTTGAGTTTTAAGACCGCGTATTTTGCGATCTGCGAGCCGCGGCCGGCTGCAGAAGACGTGATACCCAGCATTTGTTTAGGGCACCTTTTATAGCCCTTTCCTCCGCGAGGAGGCAAGCAGTGCTGTCCCTAAATAGGGCTGCTCGGACATCCAAGACGGCTGCCGAACTCCACTATGGGTTACGGTTTCGTTTTAGTGGGAGAACGACCCGAGTTAGCCTGGGCCGCCTACGTGGTTGCTGTCGCCCCCACCGTAGGACTTTTTGAGAGGGGGGAAGTGGGAAGTTCGGGAGTCAGACATACCGCGTGTGGAGGCACACACAACACTGGAGGCCCTCACTTGGTTTAGCCCACCGGTCGTGACGGTTGCCCGGGGTGTGGCCGCTGGGAAGAACCCAACTTCGAGGAGCCACAGGTGAGAGTTGGGTACCAGTTAGAGGCGGCCACAGGAGCATTTACCACCTGCGCGAGAAAAATGGAGCGACCAAATGCTATCTGTGTGGTGCTACCCCTAACTAGTACCCCTACACCCCTTTAAGGCCATAATGAGGCACCGTATACTGCTTCAGCATTTAGTGCCCCATTGCGGCCCCTGAAACATCTGAACTATTGAGGTTTTCAACTCACGAATGGCATAAGCCGAAAAACTGGTAGGCACATTATTTCGCTGATTCCGTATGGATCCCAGATGTCGTAGAAATTGCAATATATCCCCGAATCTAGGTTCAGGTACTTTTCCCATCACAGAATAAACCTACAGTCATTGCACAGCCCCTGATATATCTAGTGCCTTAGTGAAAAGGAAATGTACTCTGCTAAGATAGTGATGATACTCCTGCTTAAAGTCCACCGTGACCGAGCCCAATTGCTCAAGTCAAAAGCTCCAACTGTAAGTCAGGTTCATCTTCTTTGAAATACAATGATACCTCCTAGATCTCGATGGTTACCTTCCAGGACCCTCAAAGAAAGGCGCCTATAAGCACAGTATAAATAATGTATGGTTAAATGTTTCCTGTTCTATATTTTAGGCCCTTTCGTACCCTCTGAAATTCTTGTAAAAATTCTCCCTTGGTTATATAGTATAAATTATTTATATTCTCTTAAATAATAAGCCAGATTCGTTAGAAATTACATATATAAACACATTTTCTATACCGACAGTTTAACCGGCGTAGTCAGTCGATGTTCACCGTACGCCGCACAGCACGGACGGTGACCGGCGCTGGACTATAGTGCGAGTGTACTTGCATTGCATCTAGCTTTCTCTCTCTGTTCCACTCCCCCATCTGGACCTGTTATCAAGGCAGAGTCAAGAAGACCGGAGGGAGGAGAGGGTGCAGGCCGACGCACAGTGGTCCAACAACATCAAGAACAGCACAACATAAATGAGGGCTGGCTCGGATGCCAGCTGATTGAGGGTGCCATAAAGATCCCATTAAGAAGTAGCCATTGCAGCCTGACTCTCAATCCGCCAGTCAGCCACTTCGCAAAAATACACATTGAGCTGACCGCGCGGTTCGAGTTATTCTGTCAGTTGGTGACCTTCTAAGCCACGACCTTTAGCGCACCATGATAGTTTTAGAGCTCGACAGATTGCTTATAGTGAGAAAAATGCGCTGAGGCTCACTCTCTCCCCCACCACCAGAATCAGGCCACCGTTCGAGACGATCAGTTGTCTGATGCGGGAGTGGGCGCAGTGGCTAATATAACCGAGGAACCCGGTTGCGCACGCCACAGCACGATCTGGCACCCTGGAGCCATTGCCATCTGACTTCCAGTCCACTGGTCAGCCACCCAACAAACAAAAAAACACTGGACTGATGGTGGGGTCTGACATAAAACGTCAGTTGGCAGGCTTCCAAGCCAAGGCTTCTAGGAAGCTGCAATATTCTCAGGTGCATGAGCTTGCAATGAGTGACATACGGGATGGTGGTGGGGTGATGTGTATTTGTTTGTGGAGGTAGTGTGCGTTGATGTCGTCTAGCATACGGTGCTTTACCGCAGGTTATCGTGGAGACGCATTGTCCAAGGAGACCCACGCGGTGTGTGAATGCGCTGGGCAGTATGGACAGTTAATTCGGGCGCGGCAACTGTACGTCGGAGTCCCAAACACAGGTTCGCCAATCTCCGTGCGATGGATTCGCAGGGGACCGACTGGGCCGGTGCGTGAGGTGAAGATGCGGGCGCAGTGTGGGTAGGTGGGCTGGATGTTTGTCTTCCGTGGTGATGGTGGTGATATCAGATGGCCGGCATTTGGAGGAGGTCCGTTCGGTGGTGGAAGTAGGAGAATTGGTGCCAGTGATGATAGTCGCTGTGATCGACGTGGGGGTTGTTGGAGGGAGGTTGGTGCCTGTGATCGAGGGAGGCGGGACATTGGTTCTTTTATCACCGGTGGTGGGGGTTGCCTGACCATGAGATTCGAAGCAAGATTGGCAAAAGGGAATTCGCTAACGCAGGCATTGATGTTGTTGACTTGCTGCAAACTGTCTGACTCAGCCGATTCGCAGCGTAAGGTGTGTTGGAAGTTTGGCCAGGTTGGGAGGGCTTGGCCATTTGCGATGGTGATCCGGAGCACTTGCGACTTTCGTGCCGCCCTTTTTTGCTTGCCGGCGAAGATTCCGGTTGGCTTTATAGATTTCTGTCTCTTTCTTCATTGTCCTCCTCCAGGGGGTTCGGTTTCGGGTGAAGTCCTCCTAGTTTGCCGGGTTTATCTGCAGTTGCTTCAAGGAAGTCTTCGGAGGATCCTTGTAGCGTCATGCTAGACCCCATTGTGGAAGAAAATCCATGGAGGCATCTCCATAGAATATTTGTTTGCGTAGTCACTCATCGTCCATCCTCACGAGGTAGCCTCTCCAGCGCAGCGGCATTTGTCTCAGCAGAGCTTAGATGCGTAGTAGGCTTGCTCGTTCCAACAATTCTGTGTCCGCGATCCTGCCATACCATCCCAATTTCAGTATTCTGTGAAGGCAGCTGAGACGGAAGTAGTTGACCTTCCGAGTCTGTTTCCTGCACACCGTTCATACAGCATCGTCGGCAAAATGACACCTTTGCACATCTTGAGTTTGGTGCTGAGTTGGAGTCCGTATCGATTCCAGGCCATGTTCCGCAAACGACCGAAGGCTTGGCTGGTTCTAGAATTCCGGTAGGCGACATCATCGTTAATTTTTGTGCTAATGGAGAAGTAACTGCCTAGATAGGTAGAAGTGTTCACGGATTGCAGTTGAGCGGCATTGAAAGTGATAAAAGGTGCGTTGTATGTGGTGTGGAGCAGCGGCTGGTGCATGACCATCGTTTTCTCCATGTTGATGTTCAGTCAGAAGTTGTAACAAGCGATGGTGTAGAGGTCCATGCTCCTTTGCACGTTATCTTCTATCGCTGTGTTGGGAGCGCAATCGTCGACGACGAGACGTTCATAAATGGCAGTCGTCGATACACGCGACTGGAAGTGCATCCGTCGTCTGTCCAGTTGGCGATGCGGATCCCTGGACGTTCGTCACGGTAGGCGTCCAGTAACATGGCAAAGAACGTGAAACCGATGTGGGTAGGTGCAAGAACGCAGCCATGCTTCACTGCGTTGATAACTACGAATGCCTCTTAGAAGGCTCCGTTTTCGATGGCACGTGCCATCATGCCATCATGGAGCTGACGCACCATGGGAGTGAATCGCTCAGGAAAGCCGAAATCCTGCATGAATTACCAAAACCTTCTGTGACTCACCGTGTCGAAGGCTTTCGTCAGATCTACGAAGTTTGATTAGAGCTGGATCAGCATCTTCTGACTCTTAGCCTGCAGCTGTTACGCGGTGACTATCATGTTGGTGGTACAGCGATGACATTAAAAACTGCATTGGCTTTCCTGAAGGAGTCTATGATCCAGATGGTTGTTGAGGTGATTGAGGAGAACGTTTGTGAAGATTTTCCAGGTGATTTTGAGCAGCGACATTTCTTTATGGTTTTCACAGAGTTGATGATCCCTTTTCCTTGTAGAGATGGAAGATAATGGCGTTCTTGAAATTCTGAGGGATCTTTACTTGGCACCACATCCCTGAAAGAGCGCTTTGAGATGATTCATAAGTTGGGGCCGCCATGTTTGTAAATCTCAGCAGGTATCACATCTGATCTGTGTGCTTTCTCCTGGAGTTGTTGCATGGCCCTGATGGTTTCCTGGAGAGAGGGCGGGGATGGAGGTCGGCATTGATCTCCACATGGGGCAGTCGGTTGATGGTGACCTCAGAGATGATAGAGGGGGTTTTGAGGACGCTTCTGAAGTACTAGACCCAGCGTTTCAGAATTTGTCTCTTTCCAGTGAGTAGAGTAGTTCCGTCAGCGCTGAGAAGGGGAGCGGTTCCTTTGGCTTGGGACCGTAAGCCTTGATCGCAGCGAAGTAATTCTTCCATTATTTGCGGTCCACGTACCCGTGAATCTCTTCGGCCTTGCCAGCTATCCAGTTGTCCTAAATTTCATGCAACTGCTGCTGCACAAGACGGTGACTTCGACAGAAGGCTGCCTTGTTTGCGATTGTAGGGCAGTCAACAAAGGCTTTGTGCAAGCAGTTCTTCTCGGTGAGCAGATTGCTGATGACTGCGTCGTTTTCATAGAACCAGTCCTGGTGCTGACACCGTACGCGGTCGAGGACATCAAGGGCAGTCGACTGGATCATGTCCCTCAGTTGACAACATCGGTTCTCCAGGGAGGTGCCCTCGTCAGCGACTGGAAGGTTGACTAGCCGATGAGTCAGATTTTTGCTGAAATGGAGATAGTGAGCAGGTGCGTTCAACGAAATAGTATTCATTTTAACTGGTGCTCGCTTAACGTGAGGTCTCCTGCACGGTTCTAGACGAATCTTCATCTTATAGAGGACGAGGCGCTGATCGGTCTATCCGTCGGCAATCGAGATCGCCTTTGTCACCAGCACTTTTTGCTGGTCTCGCCTCTGGACGTGGACATAATCGTGCAGTTACCAGTTCCTCGATCGGAGGTGTATCTAGGTCGCCTCCCATCCCATCGGAATGGGGAACAGGGTATTGGACAGGATGAGGTGGTATTATGCACTGGTCCGCAGGACAAGCAGGCCACTCTCCTTGAATCCTTCGAGGCCATGGGGGTCCAGTACTCCTCTCCACGTGACATAGTCTATGCCGTCACGGGCGTTGAAGTCACCAAGGGCAGTCAACTTAACCGCTTTCGGCACAGTCACCAGGAGTGCGTGCCAATCCTCGTAGAATATGTTTTTTTGCCTCGTCGGAGCTGCTCATCGGGGTGGTAGATACTAACGATTGCGGCGAATTTGTCTCGCGGGAGAGGCAAGTGGAGGCTCATTAGGTGGCAACCATATCCTCCAGCTGGCCTTGTTCGGAGAATCTGGTTTCGTTGATTGCGGCGATGTCCACCTTGTATCGCGCCAGTTCCCGAGTAAATAGCACGGTCCTCCTTTTCGGTCGACTTCTCCTTGGATTGCCTAAAATGGAACGAACATGCCACGCTGCTAGAGAGATTGATCTCAGCCAAGTAGCACAGGGTGCAAGTCACGTCCTGCTGCAGAAGTCGTGACACCCAGCATTTGTTTAGGGTACGTTTTCCAGCCCCCTTCCACGCGAAGGGATAAGCACTGCTCTAAACAGGACTGCTGAGTCACCCCAGGTGGCTGCCGAACTCCACTGTGGGTCAGGGATGGGTTTAGTTAGATAATATCCCGATTAGCCTGGGCCGCTTAATTTATCGCAGGTCGCCCTCGTCCCAGGACTTTCCGACCGTGGCGGAAGATAGTAGGGTGAGGGGAAAGGGAAGAATGGAGTTGGAGATGGGCAGAGAGGCCATTCCAAAATCAGACCACTGACCGGCTCTGACGGTAGACTGATCATGGGGGTGGGGGAGAGAGCGAGGTCGACAGCTCTGCGAATTTTCTTCACTATGAACAATCTGACGTACTTGAAATAATCACGGTGCGCTAAAGGCCGTGGCTTGGAAGGTTGACAACTGACGGGATAACTCGGCCCGCATGGTCAGTTTAGTGAGTGCGTTTATGCGCAATAGACGACTGGTGGACTGAGAGTCAAGCTGCAATGGCTCATTCTTAATGTGGCCTATATGACTCTCCCACTCATTTGAGATCTGAGCCGCCGCTCTTTTGTATTGTCATGTTCTTTTTTGGTGTCGGACCACCGCGCGTGGGCCTGTACCCTCTCCCATTTCCTGACACGAGGTCCAGGTGGGGGAGTGGAACAGAGAGTGAGGAAGATGCCGCGCAAGCTTACTCTCACTATCATCCAGCGCGATACACCGTCCCTGCACAACATAAGGTGAACATCGTTGAACACGATGGGTCGAACTATCATGTGTGTGTGAGAGAAAGAGTGAGGGATGTAGGGGGTACTAGTTAGGAGTAGTATAACACATATAGCATTTGGTTGCTCCATTTTTCTCGCGCAGGTGGTAAATGCTCCTGTGGCCGCCTCTTACTGGGACCCAACTCTTACCAAGGGCTGCTCGTAGCTGGGCTCTTCCCAGTGGCCATACCCCGGGCAACCGTCACGACTGGGGGGCTAAATATGGTGTGGGTCTCCGGTGTTGTGTGTCCCTCCACACCCGGTATGTCGGACTCCCGAACTTCCCCACCTACCCCTCTCAAAAAGTCCTACGGTGGGGGCGACAGCAACCCTGTAGGCAGCTCAGGTTAACTCGGGTCGTTCTCCTACTAAAACAAAACCGTGACCCTTAGTGGAGTTCGGCAGCCGTCTAGGGTGTCCGAGCAGCCCTATTTAGTGACAGCACTGCATGCCTCCTCGCGGAGGAAGGGGCTAGAAAAGGTGCCCTAAACAAATGCTGTTTATCACGTCTTCTGCAGCCGGCCGCGGCTGTCAGATCGCCAAATACGCGGACGTAAAACTCAAACAAACAACACTACCCACCGTCCCCATCCCCCTCGCCATACCACACAGGCTGCTCGGGTAAGTCCACTCACACTAGCAGCCTGGAATGTTCGTTCGCTTTAGGACAATCCTACGAGCAAACGGCCGGAACGAAGGACGGCGCTATTCGCTCGGGAACTGGCGCGCTACAAGGTGGACATTGCTGCTCTCAGCGAGACCGGATTCTCTGAGCAGGGTCAGCTGGAGGTTGGTGCTGGCTACACCTTCTTCTGGAAAGGCCGGTCAAAGACAGAGCGACTTGACGCTGGTGTCGCCTTCGCCATCCGGAACGACATCGTGGGACGCCTGCCCTGTCTGCCACAGGGTATCAATTATTGCCTGCCTCTTTGGGGAGACCAGTTCGCCACCATCATCAGCGCCTACGCTCCCCCAATGACGAGCTCTGATGCGGTGAAAGACGAAATATACGAGGACGTTCACGCCCTGCTGGCGACTGTGCCGAAGGTGGACAAGTTAATTGTCCTTGGTGACTTAAAGACCCGCGTCGGAACGGACCACGCTGCCTGGCAGGGAGTGCTGGGTCCCCACGGTGTCGGAAGCTGTAACGATAACGGCCTCCTTCTTCTGTGCACGTGTGCAGAACACCATCTCCTGCTGATTAACACCTTCTTCCGCCTTCCGACGCGGGAGAAGGCCACGTGGATGCACCCTCGGTCGTGGCGCTGGCATCTGCTGGACTATGTTCTCGTCCGGAGGCGAGATCGACAGGACGTGCTGGTAACCAAGGCGATCCGCGATGCCGATGGTTGGACAGATCACCGCCTCGTCATCTCCCAGATGAGGCTCCGACTGCAACCCCGACGAAAGCCCCAAGGTAAGAGGCCACCAGGTAATTTAAATACTCTTTTGTTAAATTTGCCTGCTCACTGTTTTGATTTCAGCAACCAAATAACCGAGAAACTGGAGAACCTGCATGCTCCAGATAATAACGGAACTGTGGAAACACGATTGGGCCAACTGTGAAATGTCATCCAGTTCACCGCCCTCGAAGTCCTCGGACGCACACGCCATCAAAACCAGGACTGGTTTGACGACAATGACGCCGAGATCAGCAACTTACTCGCGGAGAAGAATGGACTACACAAAGCCTACATGGACCTTCGAACGGACGCCACCAATGCAGCCTTCTTCAGATGCTGCCTTGTAAAGCAACGACTGCGGAGGATGCAGGACGCCTAGATGGTCCACAAGGCTGAGGAAATCCAAGAGTATGCGGTTCGCAATGAAATGAAAACCTTCTTCAAAGCCATCAGGGTACCTATAGCTCCTGTATCAAGGAAACCGCACCACTGTTCAGCTCTGATTGCACAACACTGCTGGCAGAGGAATCTCAAATTCTGAAGCGCTGAGCCGAGCACTTCAGAGGTGTCCTTAATTGCTTATCAGCAATCCGATGCTGCCCTTGAAGTGGACACGAACATCGACCGGGATCTGCCACCTTCCCTACCAGAAACCATCCGGGCCGTACAACAGATTTCCAACGGGTAAGAACCTGGATCCGATACAATCTCACCGGAATTCTACAAGCACGGCGAGCCCCGGCTGATGGCAGAAATCCCAACGCTCTTCCAGGAGATTTGGCACCAAGGACAAGTTCCTCAGGATTTCAAATACGCGACCATCGTCCATCTCTACAAGTCTAAGGGGAACTGGCAACTTTGTGGTAACCCCAGAGGCATCTCGTTGCACAACCCCGCCAGGAAGGTCTTCGTCATATCCTTCTCAATCGTCTGAACGATCACCTGGAGCAGGGCCTGCTTCCGGAAAGCCGATGGGGCTTCTGATGACACCGCGGAACAACCGATATGACCTTTGCCGCCCGCCAGCTACAAGAGAAGTGTCAGGAGATGCGAACTCACCTCTACACTACCTTTTTTGGATCTGGCGAATGCCTTTGACACGGTGAATCGCGACGGACCGTGGAATGTCACGCAGAAATTCAACTGTCCTGAGCGGTTCACGCTCATGGTGCGTCAGCTTCATGACGGGATGACGGTGTGTATCACTGACGACGGGACGGTATCCGAAGCATTCGCAGCGAACAAGGGAGGGAAGCAGGGCTGCGTACTGGCCCGCACCCTCGTCAGTCTCATATGTTCTGCTATGCTGATAGAAGCCTACCGTGATGAGCAGCCTCGGATCCGCATCGCCTACAGAATTGACGGGCACCTTCACAACAGTCGGCGTATGTAGACCCCAACCCGCGGGTCTACGACTACAGTCCATGACTTGTTCTTCTCGGACGACTCTGCCCTTAACAGCGAGACGTAGGGGGGGGGCATGCCAAAGACCATGGAACCCTTTGTCACAGGCTGCCCCAATTTTGGATTAACAGTCAATGCAGCCAAAACGTTGGTCATGCACCATCCACCATCCAGCGCCATGCTGAGGCAAATGCAACTACGATGGAGTGGTCACCTGGTAAAAATGGACGACGAGTGAATACCCAAACGAATTTTCTACGCCGATGTCGCTACGGATGCTTGCCGACTTAGAGGTCAAAAACGACGCTACAAGGACACTTTGAAGAAATCGCTGTAGCAACTGAAAATCAACCCGGTGACCTGGGAGGACCTCGCCCAGGATAGACCAGCATGGAGAAGATTCGCGAAGACTGGTGTTGCAATTTCCATCCATCAGCCGACCTTCAGATTTCAAGAAATCTAGTTAACATTCCGCTATACTCCACTTCGAGACCATTTTTTCCAACGTACTCGTCGCCACTTAAATTAAATCCAGTCATTAAGTATCATGCAATCATCCACCAGTTCATGGACTGTCTCCTGCATTCTGTCTTTGAAAAAACTTCCACTGGAAGGCACCCATAGCCTGACTGCTCTTTAAAATAAAACCACACTATTTATGAAAAATGAGCACTACCCGGTTTTTCTGATTATTCTTCAAGTTTGACAGTAACTAATATGTGTATCTGATAAAAGACTTATAACAACTCGGGGTTGCTAAGAAAGGCATCCCAAAACAGCCAGTACATACCTGTTCGGTCTTTTAACTTCATCGAGAATCTCCCTGACTTTGTTTATTTGTTTTAAAGTTGTATGTAAAAAGGTGCTTCATTTGCGGTGCCTTGTTTCTCTTTGTTTATAACGTTTTAATCTCTGATCGTCTCTGAGGCTGGGTTCGAGTGAGAACCCTAAACGCCAAACCAACGATCGCATCGTTGACTGCAGCGAATCTAAATAACACCAAAACTTGCATCTTATCTTTGAACACTTAAAAAATGTTTAATTTTGCTTAATTTTTCTACAAGCACTTTTGCGACACCCGCTCTTTCTCCTTCCCACCAACACTTCTATTCATGTGACAGTGTACGTATTTATCCGACGGTTTTCATTCTTTGTGAGTTCCTTAATCTCCTTTTTTGGTCAGCCACTCTACTTTATTAGCCTTGCCACGCCCTAAAAACGTTTCACTCAACCGCAATTTGACGGTCTTACCCTTCACTACAAGTTGACACCGCAACAACTGCTATTTTTCGCATTGTCATAGCAGCCATGAAGGTACATCCGTGTGTCGAAGAGGCGTTGTCAGCCACGACGTCTAACTAGGCAGCAGACAAGCCCGGAAATGCCACTGACGCAAGAGAAAGGAAAATGAAAACGAGGCCGTCGGTGAGCCTGATGGGTTTTTGAAATTGAGCCGCCATTTTTTCCCTTATTCATTTACATGTGAATTTTCTTATATGTACATCGGCTGGCCCATTTTCCTCATTAGACTTCGCCACTCTTTGTTTATTCTAACTACAAAAAAGAAGTCATTTACAAAAAAAGCCTGTATCGTTTTTAAGAAATTTTTTAAGAAAATCAAAGACGACAGGTCGTGATGCCGACAGTTGCAGCTTTCGGTTACTATTTATCTTCTGTCTTCTTCCAATTTTATCTCTTATGCGTACCCATTTTTGTCCACTTTGGATGGAGGTCTTTTTGCGGATAATTTTGAAATGATGCTTTCAAAATAAAGCGTATCTCTTTCTTTGCAACGCGTTCCCAACTATAGCATGAACTTCTAATGATTCGCTGACATTTGCGGCTGGGAAGGTTGGCAAATTTTGGAATAATTTGGTCCTACTCAGGACTGAGGTGAAAACTGCAATGACCACTTAATGAGGCCTTTATGGCGCCTTCTCGGTATGTGGTGGTGGTAATGGTGTGGTGGTGTTGGTGGTGGTAGCGTTAGTGATTACCTAGGCTCAGGAACATTGTATTGAACCTGGAAGCCAGGCGATCATAGTAAGTTACTGACAAGCAATGCGAAGCCTTGAAGAATGGCGCTGACATACACGCCAGACATTTGCCAAGCCTTTTGAGTAAATAAATCTCCTTCGACGCAAGTGTTCACTCGTACCAGTGCGTCATTGCTTGTAAGTTCCTACGGAAGGAGAAGCACGATTTACTGCTTTACTAAACTATTTATAACCTCCATTTCTGATTTCCGTTTCATTCATTTTTCTCGAGTATAATCGGTTGACGAATCCTCATGCAAATCTGACATGTTTTTAGAAACTTAAACAGCAATATATGAATTCCCTATCTCTCTTTTCTTCACCAAAAAGTGTTCTGAAACTGCACAGAGGCAAAAAAGTAGGTCTGCTTAATGGGCAATTCGTTTGTCCCCTGACCGCGGTGTACGCAATGGACTGCGCGTCGGTTTCTTACTCCTTCTCAGTTTCTGTCTAAAATCCGCTGTCAGTAAGTCGGTCTCATCAATGGAAGCGGCATAAGGGCTCAAAAGTGGCGGTTGCGAATTGCGTGGACCCTCTCGATCCCCCGAACTCCTTCCCAAGGCGACTGGTGACTTGGGTTTACTTGGAGACCGACTGACCATCAGTTTGGACAGGTGGTGTGATGGAGATTTCTGTCGTTGTATCTGCTGCTGTAATCGTTGCCGTTGCTGTTGCTGCTGCCTCGAGTTTGTGGCCGGTTTGGCCACCTGGGCTCCTCTAGCTGGAGCCTGTCGCTGGTCCTCATTGTCTCCTGCAGAGATGTAACCCACGCGTCGGGAATCGCGTCGTTTGGGTTTGTCCAGAATACTCTGCGACTGAACTGCCATTGTTTCTCTGCTGTTGGACTTGCCAAGTACCGGAGGCTTTCCCACTGCCTCGGGCTGCTCTGACTGCTTTTGCAACCTGACAAGTTGCAGCTTTTTGGTTTCCTTGCGGGCCAAGAATCGGGCAATCGATTTACTCACTTCTTTACGCTTGACTTCCTCTAATCTGGCCTGACGTCTGGCCATACGCTGCTCGGCCTTCTTGAACTCTTCCTCCTCGTCAGGCAGTTCTTCCTCCCAGTCAAGGTTACCGGCCAGGGCGGATGCTTCGCCGAGACTCGGCCAAGGGAATGTGAGGTGGGGATTGGCTCCTGCGGCTGAGTGCAGCAGCGTGTCTTTCAACTCTGGCGACGACCAATGTTTCAGCTCTCCCAGGGGAGAACTTGTGCGTTCAATAAGGTGTTTCCTTGCCACTGTGGTTTCTTGCGCTGGTAAGCCTTGTTCCTGCTTCTGTGGCTCTTGCTGAACCTCATTCAGGCGATAGGGTTTCTCAGGTGCAACGACTTCCTGGCCAAGAGTAACATCATCACCTTCAGAGGAGATTGGGCCAGAACTGGGCAGGTACTGGCCCCTACTCAGAAGTTCCATCATCTCTTCGCTCTGGATGTCAGTTAATATCCCGACTCCAGCCGTCTGGTCCTTTTGCGTAATCGGATCAACTTGCATCAGCATATCCATGATAACTTGGCAGGTGGAATTGAGGCGATTGGCGGTTATTCCCTGAAAAGCGTACTTGAGCTGAAGTTTGGCGTCTGTGTACTCCTCGATGGCAGGAAGGCGTGTACTTTCACCGTCTGCAGAAGTGAGCACACGTCGCCTGAAGTAGTGAGTTATTACAGCCTGCACCCCCTGGAAACTTTCAATGAGACAGGCCTTTACATGTTTAGCCAGCATGGCCGTACGCCTGGCTCGAACTCGCAGGTCGCGTCCGTCGAAGTTGATCCAATCCAGGGCGTACAGGATGGCCTGCTGCTTCGATCGCTCTATCTCCCCCAGACGGCGTGCAATTGACAGCGCCAACATCATGAGTTCGTTGCCATTTTCAAAGTTGTCAAGCTTATAACCAGTGCGTTCTTTGGACGTTGAAGTACGGTAGAGGCTTTTGGGAAGCACAGCCACTGAGTCTCGTTCTTCAATGGAGACGACCGCAGCAGCGGCGGGCATTACTGACCTCGGTGTGAGCCTGGCCAAACGCATTGATAGTCTCTCCTGAGCGTTACGAAGGAGGTTAGCACTGCGGCTGGGCCTCCTAACAAATTGGTTCTTGAAGGGGTGCAGGCGATCCCACCAGTGGGGGGCTATTAGGTCGAAGAACTGCAGCAGAGCTTGAATGCGCCTCCGATAGGTCTCAATCTCCGTTGCCAACGCCTTGCCCTTATACAGGGTAACGCCAGCGAAGCCTGTATGGGGGGTCGAAGCTACGCTTTCAGCATAAGGTGTCTCCGTCTCGGGTTCATTGTCGCGCTGTCTCCTGTAATCCACGCTTCTGTACTTCCGAAATACGTGTTCAAAATCCATCGTGTGTTAAATTGCCTTAACCCGGCTGTTGTTGAGGCATTACACTATTTCTTGCTAAAGCGTGTGTTGAAACCGGTTTCTGCCATGTAGGCACGCGAATTTAAACAACCGATCAATAAATTTCGATGAGTGTACAATCAGAAAAATGCAGAATAGAGTAAGATCTTTTCTACTTAAGGTAATCTGCTATTTCAACTGTCTGGGAAAGAATTACTTTGATCCACTTGTGAAAATGTCGACGGCCTCGGTGAGATTCGAAAAAACGTTAGCAAGGGAAAGACTCTAGTGCAGCCAACGAGCTGGCCAAATGGGCTACGAGGCCCCACTGGTAGCCGTGAGTATAATCATGCTTGGGTCAAGTTACCCAACCTATCTACCGCAACCTATTTAATCCACCAATTCTGATACAGTAATCTGACGACACAAGTAATCATTTGGCTCAGTTGGCTAGAGTGTTGGCTGTACTAAACCATCCCTTTGCTGGCGTGGGTTCAAATCCTACTTAGACCGCTGAAGTTTTCAGATGTGGGTTAAAGGATTTATTCAAATCTACCATAATCCTGCACTAAAAGTTTTATTATCGCATTTTCTAGCTCGCTGCTCTGTATACTTCCGTAATTTATAATGGTGGCAGAAGTCCAACAGGTATATAATGATAATATGGTGCAGTGTATATTCTGAAAGCAGCTTTGTCCCGCATATCTAATCAAAATCTTCGTTGGCCTGGAAAACACCCCTAGGTGGCCAGTTTTGAAAGGTAATAACGCATCTCTGCATAATTATCCAGCGTAACATAATAAGCTAATTAGTAGAGGATGTTTGCAGTTTTAAATAATTCCTTCGACCCACTTATGCAAAATTTGGCGGCCTCGGTGGGATTCGAACCCACGCCAGCAAGGGGAAGGCTTTATTACAGTCAAAGCTCTAGCCAACTGAGCTTCGAGTCCCCACCTGCAGCCATGAGTTAAGTCACACTTGGGTCAAGTTACCCACCCAGCCTACTGCAAAGTATGGAATCCACCAATTCTGATACAGTAAACTGAATGCCCAAGTAGGATTTCCTAAGCAATCAATCAAGAATCCATCAGATGACTACCAGGCGCAATTAATTCGTGGGGCCTTGTAGCTCATATGGCTAGAGATTTGGCTGTACTGAAGCCTTCTCCTTGCTGACGTGGGTTCGACTCCCACTGAGGCCACCGAGATTTTCACAAGTGGGTGAAAGGAATAATAAGCTAAGCCTCTAGAGTACTCGGTGCGACTTCTGGAGGTCGTAAGTCAGGGTCCATATTACCCAGCGTGGTCTAAAATTTCCAAGTACGTAATTATTTTCTATACTGACTGTGCGGATACTGGCTTAAAGCTTGGACACGCATGTTTCGATGAACTTGTGTCACTGCATGTCGCAATGGTGAGGAGTTCAACCCATCAGCGATCCCTGTGTGTTTTCTGGCATGTAAAACCCAATTTCCATGCTGCCCGTTTTTGATTTCTGAAGAAAGTAATGAATGAACGAGCACTATATAGTACCCGCGCTTTTAGTTTGGAAAATAATTACTTATTTGTATATTATTGACTACCCATCGACAGCTTGTGGCCCTTATGCGGGCATTTCACGGTAACTGATGAATTTCAGCTCAAATATTCGAACCACGTCTAAAAAGGTTTGTTCCGACAGGTTAACTTTAAGTTCACGCATTAATTCTGCATTTCAGTTGCTTGTACTGATAAACGGGCTGATAGCTGCGAATCTAAGATTTCCAGGAAGCATTTAAGAAGCAGATGCAATCGCTGGAACAAGAAGTTTATTGGCCTGACGGTTTGAATTATCACACGAACCCAGTAACAGAGATGGCCACAGATAAGGTTAATTGAGGCAGAGGAACTGTAGTATTTATAGGACGCATTTGTCATGCCACGACATGCTACTATAATTAGCAGCTCTCAAGTTCATCGCTGGAGGCTGTACTTGATGCGACGATGGCTTTTGAGTCCACAATTGGTCGGTAATATACATGATTTCATCTTCCGTGTTGCACGTTGGCGTGATAATTACTCGGCAATTTGGCTGGCTATCAATGGGACTGATGGTTGCCCTTGCCCTCGCTGTTTGGCTGATTCCTCTGCCCAGACAGCTTCTCAGTACAGAAAATTGAGGTGGGAGATCGTTGCGCTTATGGATGGACTATGGGCCTGAGAAACATGACGCAAGCTATGGACTGACAAGCAATCATCGCATCAAGTAGGAACACCCACGATGAACGCGTGAACTGCTAATTATAGTACGCATGTTGTGGCATGGCAAATGCGTCCTATAAATACTGCACCTCTTCTGCCTCCATTACCCCTATTTGCGACCATGTCTGTCAATGGGTTCAAGTGATACTACAAAACTTCCGTCCAATAAACGTATTGTTCCAGTGATCGCATCTTCTTCATAAAGGCTTCCTGGGAATCTTATATTCGCATCTATCTGTGTGTTAATCACTATAAGCAACTGAAATGTAAAATTAAAGCGCGAACTTCGCGTAAATCCTTCCTATCAAAGTTTTTCAACGAAACGTTTTCTCAATATATACAAGGAATGTTAGATCACATCAGGACTATATGTATCCAGAACAGCCAAGTCGAAATTTACCAAGACATAGTCTATTCAGGTGATTAAAATGGGTATGGAATTTAAAAAAAATAGCGCGAACGGAGATTTCCAGATGGAAATGAACACTTGCTCTGACAGCATGCGATTAAATCACAATCCACCATTCTGCATGCTACAGTTTTGATCCCCACAAATTTAGCCTGCATCAGGTATAGTATCAAAAATGCTACAGAATGCTGCCTTTAGGCCAAGCGAACGTCTGCGCACTAGGATGTGCTATTTGATATTAAAAAATTAAATTTCAGTTGACTTATGCACAGCTTTTCGCATCCAGGTTTGCAATGGGACTGCTTAACCACAAGGATGAAGCCCGATTTCTCCCTGGATATATATATATAGTAGTTGGGTGCTCAAGGATCGTTTACAGGACTCACTCGTCCCTTTGTGCCTTAGGGCTTACCATAAAGCCCCGCCAGTAGCCGCAGAGCGGCTAGTGATATAGGCAGAATGATATTATCGACAAAGACAAGGGAAACTGGAATGGCCATTTCTGGCTTTTTAGCCGTCGTTAGCCTGCCATACCCATCCCCAGGCGCTGCGGCGCCCGAGGCTCTAACTCGCGACCTGGTGGTGCCTTGGGGCTCACTCTCGAGCCCCGCCAGCTGCCTCACAGCGACTAGTAGTAGTAGCAGCATTAGTAGTAGTAGTAGTAGTAGTAGTAGTAGTAGTAGTAGTAGTAATATTAGTAGTAGTATAAGAAGTTTTAGATGTAGTAGTTTTAGTAGTAGTAGTATTAAAGTCAGTCTAACAATGCTGACAGGGACAAAGGAGGCTGGAATGGACATTTTTCGACCCATTAGCCGTCATCAGCCAGTAATACCCATCCTCAGGTTTTGCATCACCAGAGGCTCGAAGCCGCGACCTGTTGAGTAGAAGTCCAGCACTTTAACCATCGAGCCATGGGCCCTGTGTCTTGTCGATTTATATCGGAAATATGACCACTCGTTGACGAACACTCACCGATCGCTAAGAGAACTCATTCATTCCGCTCTGCCTTGGGGCAGAGTCCCAGCCAGCAGCCACACAGCGGCTACAAGTAGTATTAGTAGCATTAGTAGTAGTATTAGTAGTATTAGTAGTAGTATTAGTATTAGTAATCGTAGTATTATTAATAGTAGTAGTATAAATAAGAGTAGTATTAGTAGGAGTAGTAAAGGTAAATTAAAAAATATAAAATCCCTGTTTTTATTTGAGATAGGAAGACAGTTTGGAAGAAATACAAACAAGAAGTTGGTTTCAAGTAGCTACGGCAGAGCTGACGTTCGTGGGTTCAGCCACATCATTATCGTTAATGTCACGCATACTTAATCATGAAATCACTCTTATTAATGGTAGGAGATTGCTTATATGATTCCCCCGGTTGGACAGCGCAACAGGAACCACCCGTAATCCAGGTGACCTTCCATTAAATTTTTGGGTAATTAAGGTTAGTAATAAGTTTCCAGTGAAAGTTTGTGTTAGGTATAGTCTACAGTTTAGAACACGGGAATATTCAACCTTCCCGGAATGAAGCGCAAGACCCTGTATTCCCTAGAGCGCGCTCATATTCTCGTGTCTTCTTGGGAATGGGGCCGTATAAGCAGTTCCATCCCCAATATTCCATGTTTTGAATTGGGCAATAAGGTTAAAATTAGAATCGGTCACGAGCTTGGCAAAGTTTTTTCTTATTTTCTTGAATATGTTCATGGCGCATTGCGCTAGCTGCGTTGGAAACAACAACTGCTTAGCAGGAACGAATGCAATCTAGCATATGTTTTGGGAACTTTCAATGCTTGTGTATGTAATTGTCTCCTTTTATTGTAAGGCGCACTGTTTCAAAGTTGTTCTCTCTTTGCAGATTAAGTCTCCAATGACTCATCGATATCCTTCCTTCATGCTTCCAGCGGAATTTTTTTCCGCCATTGAGAATCAGTTTCACTGTTGTCGCAGCCTTTGTCAGGACGGAGACTGATCATCTGCTCGTAATCCTTCAACGCAAAAAGGCAGTGACATGTTCTTTGTTCAAAAATTATCTGTGATCAATTAGCGTTCTTTTTGGCTGGTGTGGAATATCCAAAGCTCTACCTTAGCTGATGCAGTCCTCTTCTACTCCCTGTATTGTCTCAGGGAATTGGTGAATTCAGCCCTTACAGTGGACCTCAATTTAAACTGATTTTCCCTTTTTTGCCTGGCATAAAGAAACTGAGTCTGAGCGAGATATTTTTCGGTATGCGAAATATTCAGCTTACTGCTAGTTCCGTAGGGGATCATTTCCATTGGATTTGATGGGAAAACTCTGCCTTGACACTTTCTTACTCCAAGATAAAAAACTTTAGTCAGTCTATTTTTGTACAGTGAAGAGGAGGTCATGCATTTAGTCACAGAATCTAAATAATACTCCCACGGTTTTACCTTATCTGATCTCTTTTGCCCTTTATGTTGCGTGCACACCAAGGATAATTCTCTATTTACCACTTAGCAGGCAGCTTGAGACTCCTGATTGATGGATGTACTTTGCCGGACAAACGTAAGGCTTCGCGAAACGAAATTGTGTGCTTCTCCGTCATCCAAATGTTTGTTATCTTTGCACAAAAATTTTGAAAATAACTTCAAAGAACGTTCAGACTGTATTTATCCAAACTTGCAGAAGAACCTGAACTCACTTTATAAATTATAGGTTGTCGGAGCAATTCCTGCTATGGTCGCTCACAACCCTTTCCCAGCTCCGTACATATAAAAATACGTTTATTAGCCCTATAGGCTCCCGGTTTACAGTTCTTGGTGACATAATCTTACTTTCTATTCCATTTTGCTTACTGTACCAATCATTATAAGCTACGCACACATTATTTACGCTCCTGAAGTTATTATTCCTGCCATATAGCAATAGTTAGATGTTAAAATTCGTCATTGAAACGTATTAAGCCATTCAACCTTAATCAGAACGCGCATTTCACTTGCTTTATAGCACTATATGAAGGCTTCTCTTCTTCCAACACTTCCAAATGACCCAAATCGGTATTGACTTCGGAGGTATTGTATATAGCACAAACGCAGAACAAGTAAAACTGATAATCACTATAGAACCACCCTTGTGCGGTTGATCGGAACTGCATAAAGCAACAGAATTCGTGAAGGCAGCCCTAGGGGAAAGCAAGTGCTTTAAGTAACAGTTTTCATGTTCCTTCTCTGTAATTAAAATGGTCTTCGATAGTTACGGTCCCGACTTTTTCAATAAAATAAAAAGCTATAATGTTCAGCAATATGAATCCCTCATCCCGTTAAATCACAGCGAAATTTGCATTTTATATTCAGAAGTATGGGCCAGAAAAAGTTGTACCAAGCTCTTCTCTCGCCTTCTTCTTTTCCTCCTCCTCCCCCTCCTTCTCCTCCAAAGTCATCCTACGAATTTGTGATTACGGAACAAAGTGCATTTCGTTTGCAATTTTTCATCATGTGTGTGGCTTGTTTCGGCATCTTTGCAAGTATATTCTGATTTGGTTACAGGCAATAATTCACTGTGATGCTAGAAATATCAAAACGACCTTCTTCGAGTAAAAAGCGTTTTATCCGAATTTGTATCAGCTCTGTTAGGTTGCAGTGTTCGCTTAAAGCGCACTTTCGCTCACATTTTATTCGTAAACAATAAAATTCATTTAAAGTATTGTTTGTATTTACTTGCATTAACAAGTAAATGTAATAATAACCTTACGTTTCAGCAGATTCGAATAATTAATTTGACCCAATCGTGTAAACCTTCGTCAAAAAGGGAAAGATTTGAGCACCATAAACGCTCTGAGCTGCAGGAAACCAACCGGGAGCTGTGAGGTTTTTCCTATTTACGTCGTTTCTCGTGTTTTTTGCAAGAGTGGGTGGAATGTGTAAACAATCTCAGTTAATTAATTGAGCCCAGTCGTCTTCTGGTGGATTCTAGACTGACTGCCGAGAAAATCTTTGCTTCGAAAGTCAGCTACCCGTATTAGAATTGCTGGCTTCCAGAAGCTGCAGCAGCCTGGGCATATGACTATATCAAAATCTGATTAAACTCACGGTTCCCGGTGGGAAGTGTTATCTTAGGTTGTTAGGACACATGCACCATACAAACCGGTATAATGCGACTTATATTCGCCGAAATGTGGACTAGAAACATCAACTTCTCATACCCTTACCAGCAACTCCGTCTCCGAATTTTCAAGGTAAGAGGTACGTTGTCTGACGGGAGCTTTTGAAATAGTCGGAAAGAGTCCGTATCATGGCGCACGTTTTCAGATCCTATGAATTTTCTTTTATTGTTTACGAACATATTTTGGCATTAGGCGAAAGCTTGAACATGCAAAATCTTATGTAGAATCCTTAGCTGCAAGCTTATTAGGGCCTATCTGAAGTATACAACATGACCCATATCTACTGCAACTGATATGAGCGCTTGATAGCATCTTCAGAAGATAGTAAAAGGAATGCTTTTCCTTCCATCATGTAATTTATAATACCATAACGCGAGTAGTTTTAAAAATACTCGAGAAATAGTGGAATTTACAAAAATAAGAGAAGTTGTTTCTTTAAAGCTAAATAAAGAATACGCAGTTTTTACAAGGGATCCATAGAAAGGATTTCGTGCACACGTTCGGCAACATTATGTTGGATTTACAAAAACATCAGAAATATCAAGACAATTTATATTACTTAAACAGTCACGGTTACCGCCTCAGATTCTCGCAGCTACCGCAAAAACGCGAATCGAAAAGCCAGCATCATCGGGTGCATGAAATCTGTACATACGTTTATGCTGCATGCTAATCGTTGTTTCGGACCCATATCTTATTATATTTTTTTAATTCTAGTTACCGTCTCATGCGTTAGGTCACCCGTAGCGTGTTTAAAACTTCTGTAGGAGTATATCTCACTTTTTATGGTGGGTTTTCTTTAAAAGATAATCGATTTAAGTCATTTTTTGGATTTCCAAGAACACACAACAGAATAATAATAATGTCTCGAAGTCCACCAGACGAGGATATTTTATATGCCCCGCCTCCTTGCCCGGGAGGACACGGCTATAGGAACGTACCCCACGTTATACAGGTGGGCGTGTGGTAAACTTCAGGAAGGTACGTTTTTTCCTTGTCCTAACACCTCAATATTAATCCTTAGCCAAACCTAACTACAAACCTAAAGTTACCACTTACCCTACACTTAACACTAAACCTGACTTTACATCACCGTTACAATAATTTCGCTGCGTACATTGGCATTAACATGGCCTCTTATGTGTCATTTACTCAAAGATTGAAACTTCAGATATGAAGTCAAATTGCCATATCTCTCACTTGTTTTGCGCTGAGAACCAACTCATCCTCATTTGTTCGATGAACTAACTCTTCAGTCCTTGGAAACTTGTGTTCTGTCCTCTTGACGACTGCATCGGTTTCGAATTGTAAGCCCATCCCTGCCACTGCATAACCGCTGAAGACGCTAGTGAAGTTAAGGGCCGGGATTTATCACCACTTTAATTTTTATGCTCGATAGATAGTTTGCGTGAATTTGGCGGGATTTACTAGCTGGGTTTTGCACGGTAAACACCAACGGCGCTGAGACAACAGTCCTACACTTCCCAAGTTTGGTGTTAGAGAACTCTTGTCAACGATATTGTCGGAGAATCAAGAACTGCCAAAAGTTTATATGGCGTTCGAATTCTAGCCTGCAGTTTCGTGGGCAAGCGTCGACATTCTTAATGTAGTGCTCCCAAGAGAAGAAAAGAGATCCATAAGTGGGGGCGCCTACCCTTTTTTTCTCTTGCTTGATGAATTTCAAAGACTGCACTTAAATGCGGTATAAGGTTTTTTGCAAGCACCAAACGCGCATAGGTGTTTGAAATGCACCTTTTCACGTGCTGACCTATATCTTTCGGTTTAAATTTTAAAAAATAAATATCTCCGAACCTTCATTTTGCAATGAAAGTACATTTAGAAGCAAGAGGATACGTATGACCTCTAAACATAGAACGGGCTATCGTTTTAAGCTTTCCATGTACTCATTGAAAAAATCGACAATTCCATGTGTTTAGATGGAAATTGTAGCGGACTCGTGTTTAAGTATTCCCAGTAGTAGTACAAAAAGCCTTGCAGAAAATTCTGGGGGTTGCCTACTCCCGTGTCCTATCGATAACTCTAACTCTAATACCCAGCGCCACCTCAAATCCTGACACTTACAGTCCTAACACAAATCCTAACCCTTACCTCCTCCAGATTTAAAACCGTAAGGCCACCAGTGATACGAGGATACTCATACCCATGTCCTACTCAAAATTTATTAACACCGGCACCAAAAATCCATGGAACTAAACCCTACTACCTGCGTTCGTACTTTTTAACGCACCTGATTTTTGCAGATAGCCGAGAAATACCTATAATCAAAATCCAGCAACCTGGCATGACTGAAATAGCTTGGGATTATGCTGCCTAGTTAGTGCTTTCTAACCCTTATCGTATTTCGGAATCTTATTTAACGATTCATGAGATACATGACTTTTTATATTTTCAAAAGCCGGCTATTGGAAGATGTTTCAATCACAATATCTGTTGGTTTGTTTTCTTGTACGGAAAAAGGCTGCAAGGCGGTGACGTTATGACACACGTGAATCGGACCAAACCCCGCCTCACCTACTTCCACAGGTAATCTTGCGTTATACTCGAAGAACGGCAACTATTCACACCCTATAATCCTACGCCTTATCCTAATCCAGACCCGACCCATGGCCCTAATATTCTTGGCATTTAGCGCAAAGTCCGCTTGCATTACGAGGGGTTCTCACTCCCGTACCTTACTGGTGGCGTAGCGCCAGGTACCCATATGGCAATATCCACGGCAGGAACGTGATTTTGATGCTGGTCGACGTTTGGAAATAGACAGCATTTGTTATTTTTCCTTTCGTCATTGGGCATTCTTTCTCTATCCACGTACAAAAATTATTATGTATTTCTTTGTTTATTCGGCATACATGATGGCGCGGCCTGCTAAATACTCACGCGCGTCCTTGAAGTGGGTTAAATTCTCCTGACAACTGCTCAGTTCAGTAGTTATAAAACAGTGATTTTACCTTTGAGTTAAACCACAGCACACATCTCCACATTTTGCCAATCTTAAGCCACATCAGTTGGATAGATTTCGCAGAAAGTTTTGCCTACTAAAACCAAAAACAAATGCACATCCCCCTCTCAAATTCAAAAAGCTGATCAGGTTTCCCAAAAGAAGGTCAGTAAGAAACAATTATTGGCACAAACTCTCGTGAAAGAATGATCCATTTCATTATAGACTATGCGTTGAGTTGTGAGGTCTTCTCTCTGACTTAAATTGCAGTTCTAACTGCCCACCCCGCAAGGGTTTGTTTGAATAGGGGAGTATGGATATGCATAATAGCGTGTTTTAGCAGAATTCCGAGGACATTCACCGCTAAAGAAGGATCATGCATTTAAATTATAGTTAACAGTTAATGATAATTTGGTACATCGGAAGGCGTTTACCACTGCAAGTGGCTGAAGCCCATGTTGATAAGTAACAAATTGGATACGGACTGTCAAGCCATCAACGCATCAATAACGGCCCCCAGCCTAGATAGCGGCAACTGTTAATAATAGTTCATATGAGGCCGAAACGTCACGCCAATAAGCTTCTTGTTCCAGCGACCGATATTCTTCTGATGTATAGATAAGTATTTTAATGCCTAAAGCATTGTAAAACAGCAGTCAGAGAAGGCTTGAGGTACACATTTCCAGCCCACTATTTCGGGAAAAAGAACCTCAACGTTGATCGTTTATCACAGACAATGAAACCAGCCGGAAGTTGTTTTACTGATTCGACGCCTCTGCATCAGCTGCATGGGACATTAAAATCAGAAGATTGTTCAGCTACTTGATTTCTGCTCCATCAGCAATCTTCGTTCTACTTATGTACTTTACCTATCGCACGCAAACGAGCAAAGGCTGAACTCACACGCTCACAAGTTCCAACGTTTCGAACCGGTCATTTATATATCAAGTGAACGAGACTCTACGGATTCGAGCCTAAATACTCTGTACAAAACTCGGACCCGAGAACATTTACTGGAAAGATAATTGTGTAAACAAAAAGTTTACATAGGCCGGGTAGGTGAAAGCTACTAGCCATTAAACCACTGCGATCGATAGTGTCCACCGTGTGCCGAACAGCTTGGTGGGCGCAGAACGACTAGTTGCTCGCAAACTCGTTGATAGTGATTGCATGCTTGTGCAGGATTTGCGCACTCTTGCCTCCCTTGTCCGCCTAGACCCGATGGTAAGACGGGAGGAGAACTCTGGAGCAGTGGCTGAAAAGGCTAAACTGTCCGTCTACGCATGCCACACTGTGCCAGGTTTACAAAAACAGGACGATAGGAGTTCACCTACCTGCGAGTGCCCTAACAGCCACATTTGAAAGGAGCCATTGAGCCTGACTCCAACCCAGGCAGCACGCATACACAAGCACGCACTACTGACCACGAACAGCAAGTTAACCAGTCAACTGCCAGCCTCTTAAGCCACCACTCTTAGCGTTACGTGATTGGTTATAGCTAGTAGGAGTTAGAGTTTAGCCTGCACCATATGCTGTCCTATCATACAGTGGCGTTAGTATACGGGATGTGTTGAGTCACTTTTTAACGGCAGTAGATCAGGCGGTAGGTAACGTAACCGCAACGGGCGCCGACACTGTCTAAAAGACTCTAAACTCTTTTTAACCCTCCGTCACGCGCTTGTTGTCATTTGATAACAAATGCTTAATCAGCATGCCTCTGTTTTTCATAAACACACCAGTCCAAGAGTAATTTATTCTGCCTGATTTCACTAAGACCCAACAAAAGTCTGCCATCAGACTTTCAGCAAGCGTTATCCGAACTAAAAAAAAAACATTTTATGCGACAGGGTACAGATTGCGTTTTCTCACGAACAGAACCCGGTTCTGTCAGACAATGGATTGCAGCCGCGTTGTTGGTTTCGGTCTGGCGCACAGGCTACCCATTTAACTGAATTGTCCGTGACCTGGAACGTACAACTCCGGATGGAGGGGCGATGATTATCCAGTGTCTGCTTTCGTCCTACTTGACGGCTGAGAAACAAAGAGACGCGTTTTCGGTCGCTGCTGCGAATGCGCCCATCTCACGGGGAACTGACCTCTCTCTCTCTCTCTCTCTCTCTCTCACTGAACTACACTCAGCTGAGCCCGAACAGCTCCTTTCCCTACTCATTCTCCTTTTTTTCGTCCTGTCCATCTGCGTTTATCGCAACTGGACCATCGCATAGGCTCTCACGCCTGACCAGTTCCCACCACCATCACCACCTGCCGCTCTAAAGGTAGAGCAGCCGGCATCCTTTGACCAGAGCACTTACGGGTTGCGTGTGGAAGCTGTGCGGAAGCTGTGCTCCCCCAGCCCAAAAATAAACGACGGCGAGCGACTATTTCGGAGGGGTGGGGGGAGCGTGACGAATTATCGTTACCGTCGTCCTCAGTGACCAGTGTTCCCAGGAATTAATGCATTTGCATACGAGCGCCCTATACCCTATGTGTCCTTCCTTCTGAAATTACAGTGAAGACGTCGCGTGCAGTCGTGGAGGGAGTCTGAGGTGTTCTCATTTGAGCTGTGTATCCATTAGTTGGCGTACCAGAATGCTCGGGTTCATTGTTACTTTGGGAATTCGAACCGTTTCAGTTTCGAGCAGTACAGCAGGTTTGCCGTTAAATAGATTGTTTGTAAGGAAGGCAAACACGGAGTTTAAATCTTCTCAATGGTCTGACGCTCTGATTAAGACAACGATAAACAGTAAGTACCATGCCGCTTCTATCCTAAAGTAAAGCCTTGATCAATCCACAAGGAAGCACTGATTATGTGACAGAGCACCTTAGGCACTGGAGCTGACGTCAAAGTGGTGAAGTTACCCATCAGCTGACTGATGAGAGCATTTACTTTACCACATTTTTTTAATCAAAAGACTATGGGTCATCACTACAAGCCCCATACGTCCAACCAGACAGTTCTAAGAACGCCGTTAAACTGAGTATAAGGATGAAATCAAGCCAGAAGTTCCCGATCACTAGTGCAGAACTTTCAGTAGTTTGTGCGGTCATATATTAATCTCATTGCATAAGCAGCCCGTTGCCCAGCTCCTATGATAAAAACCTGGCTAACGGCGACGGCAGGAGGAACTCTTCTCCATGTCTATGAGCAAAAGAGCAGTCTCGACCACCCCATATGCGTTTCCGGTGACCGGCTAGAATTTGAACATACTCTCCCAGCCGCGGGGCGAGCTTGAATGACCCTAGGTCGTTTACTATGGAGACAGGTTGTGTGTTTGTGTAACACCGACAAGCTCGCCACTTGTCTCATTTATATTAAACTCAAAATGTCTATATCTGCTTCGAGGGTCGTAACATATAATCCTGGGTGTTCTTTGAATGATCATTAGTTCATGAGTTACTTCGGATAAAGAAAGCGAAGGTTAAAATGGGAATTTTGCGGTTCAACTTTAAGGACATTTTATACGATACCACTGACCCCAACTTATGGTGATAACTGCAAGTGTAGGTAAAAATCGACAAAACAAAGGGTGTGTGGCTCAACGTCAGAAAATTGGGGCTAAAGCATGCAATAGCCAAAACATCTTGGCAGTTGACGAAGACAATTAGACCAGAAGAGAACATCCAAATCTCACTTGCCTTTTCGACACTGCTACCTGCTGAATGACTTTACCGACAAAGACAAAGGAGACTGGAATGACCATTTCTGGCTTATTAGCCGTCATCACCCAGCCACACCCAATCCCAAGTGGTGCACCAATTCAGGCTCGTACCCGCGAACCCACTGTGCCACGAGCTTTGCCGGTTTCATTCGGGCGCTCACCGATCGGCTACGAGTCTCACTCATCCCGTTCTGTCTCGGGCTAACTCTCGAGCCCCGCCAGCAACCGCACAGCGGCTTGCAGCCCAGGAGGGCTCTTAATTTAGTTCCGAGGTGCCCAGGTTGCAAGGCTGAATCAATCGCAACTACATGCAAGTGCGCACTAGTAGCTGTCTCGTTCTCGCCAATCCCGACTGTCCAATTTGGCCAATTATCTTCAAGGCTGACTCACAAGTGGCCGTGCTGGAGGCACTGCGATGGCTCCGCAAGGTCTCACACTTCGAACGTCGCAGCCGCGGCGCGGCTGTCAGCTTCTTCCAACCTCTTCTTCGTTAGTTGTGCACAGAATACACTATCCACTCAGATGGAGTCCCACGTCTTCTCTTCTTAGACGGAACCGGGCCTGAATGTCGTAGCGGCTTGGCTCTTTCTTTCAACTTAGGCTGCCGGTATAAGCATATCCCGTAACCTGCTCACGACAGTAAACACAATTTTTTATCGAGGACTTGTAAAACCACAAAAAATTATGCTTATGCATGGGAAAAATAAAACCAGCGTAAAATATGGAGGAAGAGGAATTACAACCGATGAAGTCGTAAAAAACATACCTTTTTGTCCGGGCTTTTTCCTGTTTGCCTTGAGTGTTTTACATGTACTGACAATAAAATGACCTGCCAAAAACAGGCCAAATTCACCTATAGGAAAAGAGAGGACAATGATGCAGACTGTGAAAAGTTTGAACCAGACCTGTTTACGTCTTATTTCACCTTCATTCAGCCTCTCAGCACCCTGACTACCAGCTGGGAAAAAACACAAACATGCACTCACACGCAGCACAAATGGTTCGCAGAAGGCATTTTAAGTCCGCATTCTCTGGTGTCGTCGTCCGGCTGTCATGAGAAATTGGCCAAATTCGGCCTGGCGGTTGGAAGCCTGTTCGTAACCTTTGCCACCCACACGGAACTCGTTCGATTGGGGAAACCGATGGATCGCTGTGAACCAGTTGCTGATCGAAAACGTTAGTTCACCTAACTTAAAATAAGGACCAAAGTACCGAACCTGAATATTCATAAATCGCCAGAACCGCATGAGTTTCCAGTAGAACTGTTAACAGAGCTTACCAAAAATTTAGTTCTATCATCGGTCACCGTACTTCAACGGTCCTTGACTGCTGTAAGCGTAGAGACACATAAAAGGATCATTCCCCGCCACAAAGTCGCTCCACAACCGCTGGCGGGCAAATCCAGACCAGTCAGCTTCGAAATGGCAGAGAGGATCGTCAAGAGTAAAATGAAAAGCAGCACTGTCTCTGTCAAAACCGGTCATTTAGCATTTTCCGGCTAATCGTGACCTCTGACGATCTCTTAAGGATGAAAATGACATGATTACCTTACAAATGAATATGGATTAAGCATATTGTTGAAGCAAGCAATGGTGCATACCTCGAACAAGTACTGACGTAGAGATCGAGAGAAGAAGAAGCAGAAGCGCTGAAGTGGGCGATGGGGAGGCGAATACCAGCGCTACTGAGGAAAGGAATATGGGCCATCTCCCAGACATGCGGTCAAACCAATCACATCTTGGATCGCCAACAAACGTGGCTCACATCAATTCAACCAGCACATTTAGCTCGGTGGTACTTCATATTTAGGATAAGCAGGGTTGCTTTGCAGCAGAAACTCTTGTGAGGAGCTTGATTGACCTTGAATTATTTAATTTGCCAAGCCATTTAGGTGCTGCTGCACTGTGGCGGACTGGCATAGAGAATGATAATGATTATGGTGATGGTGGTGATGCTGATGACAATGATGATGATAATGATGATGATGATGATGATGATGATGACGACGACAACAACGACGATGACGACGACGTAGTTTGCCCCCTCAACATGGTCCACATCGAAGCTTTATTCAAACTTACAAAGGGGAGAGAAAACGTTCCAAGCAAATTTTTCTCAATAAAGTTTTTTTTAAATCAGCCACTGATCAATCAGACTGCAGCATTAACATAGAAGATACCCTAATTAGCACATTACGGCCCTACAATTTGCCGGCATGCAGAATGAGGACTGTAGGGGCTTTACGTGGTTAATTTGTCTGGTCAAACCTTTTTAACATTTCCGTGGCCTCATTTGGAGCATGTAGTTATAGTTTGAAGTTAAGTGTTTAAGAGGTGCATGCAAATTCTGAAAGAAATCCAGAAACACAACACAAAAAATTGTGCATCTTGTATGCTCAATTAATTTCCGTTTTAACTGATTTTCCTCTTAGAGACAGAAGTGATCTCATTTCAAACTTCCAATTACTCCAAATATTAGACTGTGGCGCCGACTACAATTAATTTTCACTATTGGCGCCGTGGTTTGCTTCTTTCTCGGTTGAGTGAGCTCAATGCCGGTGTGATAAAGACCAAAACGGTCGGGTTGTCAAATAGCGCCAAAGCACAGAATTAAGGATTCCCCGGAATACATATGATCTTGCGCTAAATACCATGATGCCACACACTACCTCAGATTAGCACACTGCTATGAGTTTTCTGTAAGCGTTTGCTATCTTAACCTGCGCCTACAGAGAAGATCATTATCTATCGGGACCCATGATCTCCTCCAAGGAAATATTGCAAACATTAAATGTAGTTATCAGATTCAACGATCCATCGCTACAGATATACTTACCTATTCTGACTGAGCATGAAGTTCCCTCCTATGACTTTTCTGACGCACCCTCTAAACCCCTATCCCTGACACAAAAACAACTAAAATAAGGTAGTTAAGGCATGCAGTTTCGATGTTGTAATACGCCTGCTAAAATTAGCAGCTCTCGTATTCAGCGCAGGAGTTCATCCTTGACCGGATGCTGACCCGATCGCCCGTGTCCGAGTCGTTCATAACCTCAATCTCTTAACTGTCTGGCCCATCATTACTGCTATCAGATACAGTTTCCATTTGCACACGTTTCTGCATGACCAATTATTCTGCATGACCAATTATTTTGCCTGACAAAGTACTTGCTTTGAATTGCACTGGAGGCGTTTTTCGGTGGGCGCCGGGCTGGAGAACTGAAACCTCAAGTCTTTTTAACCCAAATAGTTGTCACTTTTCTTGAGGCTTTTACGCTTCCCGTACAACATAGCATGACCAGGTTCCGTTGAGGGAGTGGCGACTTCAAGGTTAACATCGTTCTTCATTTTCACTGCTGGTGCACCTTCAGTCATCCGTTTCCAGAGTGGTTTTCCCTCTTCTGTGGCGTAGAGGCGTACGCCAACTAATGCAATACGATGACTTAAATCCCCAAAGTTTTATCCGATAAACTCGTATGTTATGCCTTTTAGGTATTAGCTTACAGCGTTACGCAACTTGTATTTTTATCTGCAGAATACATTATTGCAACACTTTAAACTTGATTTTAACCTCCAAATAATTTATTTAAAGCAGTTTATGAAGATTTCTTTCTCAAAAAGCAAGAGCATGTATTTTTTAAAAAAATTTTGGAGATTTAAGTCCATCACATAGTGCGTCTTGAAACAAAATGACACCGAAAACAGTCATTTTTTGAATCATATTCGTAATTTCCAGGTTAAACAAATATCATTTTCTAACCGAACACAGGCCTCCACTAACTTGCCAATCACAATTTTCTATATTTTGTACTCTGTTTTGGTGTCGTTTTTCCCCTAATGCATTATTTTAAAAAATCGTAAAAAATTAACCACATGAAAACATATTTGAAATGTGCTTACGGCAAACCCAAGAATTAAGTAAAGATAAGGTAAGGGATTCTTGACTTAGGAGGAACATGCACTTTTTTATTTTCCAGCCTAAGCACCTTAATTAACGATCTTCGAATACACGAATGGGTAAAATGATTTAATTTTCAAACTCGAATTTGCTTTGAATAAAGATGCAGAATATGCACATTCTTCTGCGAAATAGCCTAACAAAGCACGTGTTAAAGAAGCAACTTTTGAATGATGCGTTTATTTGGGCCAAGAGTTTATTCATCAGGGGGTCGTCATTATGGCCATCCGTGTTTTTCGGCCAGCACATGGCACCGAGATCGGATACAGCAGGAAGATGGCGATCTGGGCGGAAAAAAATGTTCATTCGTTCTTTCAATTGCTCCTGTAAAATGGGATACATTGGCCGTACAAAGAGGCCCGTGGAAAAGCGGATAGGTGAAGCAATACCTGCCTAGCTAGGCAAAGGCGAAAGTAGATCGATCTCGCGTTCTATTCTTGCCTATCTAGTCGATAATAATCATCGAGTCGATCCCAAAGAAACCTTTTAGTTTGCTTACCGCACACCAGCCATCTTCTCTAAAGGTCGACGCAAACGGGTGCTAGAAACAGCCGAGGCAGGGGCAATACGGCTAGCGATACCAATGCGGTTCTGTCAGAAGACGCTAATGTAGGCGCTCCCTTCTCCGTGACCGACGGCGACTTCGAACGGTGTTCACACGCCGCCCACCACCTGATAGTAGATGTTCACTCCGCGTATTTGACAGTGATGTTCACTCCCCGTTCTCGACCTCCGAAACTTCGCTTACACCTTACCTTACCCCCTTCCCTCTCCCAGTCCCACTGAGCTGAACACGCAGACCTCGTCATACAGGCGGCGTGCGAATGATTGATTTTAAGCAAAAAGACGTTTATAAACCCTGTCAATCTCTCTTATTTTCACTACCTGTGTAATTGTACAGTTCTGATAACGAATTTCCCAAAACACGTGTTTTTCGACTTGACTTTGCAAGTTTAACATGGGAATATTCGCAGAACAAAACATTAGAGTCGGTAGATCAACCAGCGTGAATACGCCCTAACACGATGCAATCATTATCTTTCAGAGGTAGCTGAACAAAATGACCCCTTTTCCTTGTAAATTTGTTTTTAGGGGACTAGGCTGAGAGTGACCCGCCGATTGACGCGTCCAAACGCACTATAACCCTATTTGGCTCACAGCGGTCGGTTAAGAACCAGATAGGACTATTGACGGAGGAACTTGTCATATTTGAGTGATTCTACAACTTTGACCCTCCCGTATATCAAACCCGAGTTGTGCTTATGGAAGCCTGATACATACTAGGCAAAGGCGAAAGAAGATCGATCTCGAGTTCTATTCTTGCCTATCTAGTCGATAATAATCATTGAGTCGATCCCAAAGAAACCTTTTAGTTTGCTTACCGCACACCAGCCATCTTCTCTAAAGGTCAACGCAAACGGGTGCTAGAAACAGCCGAAGCAGGGGCAATACGGCTAGCGATACCAACGCAGTTCTGTCAGAAGACGCTAATGTAGGCGCTCCCTTCTCCGTGACCGACGGCGACTTCGAACGGTGTTCACACGCTGCCCACCACCTGATAGTAGATGTTCACTCCGCGTATTTGACAGTGATGTTCACTCCCCGTTCTCGACCTCCGAACTTCGCTTACACCTTACCTTACCCCCTTCCCTCTCCCAGTCCCACTGAGCTGAACACGCAGACCTCGTCATACAGGCGGCGTGCGAATGATTGATTTAAGCAAAAAGACGTTTATAAACCCTGTCAATCTCTCTTATTTTCACTACCTGTGTAATTGTACAGTTCTGATAACGAATTTCCCAAAACACGTGTTTTTCGACTTGACTTTGCAAGTTTAACATGGGAATATTCGCAGAACAAAACATTAGAGTCGGTAGATCAACCAGCGTGAATACGCCCTAACACGATGCAATCATTATCTTTCAGAGGTAGCTGAACAAAATGACCCCTTTTCCTTGTAAATTTGTTTTTAGGGGACTAGGCTGAGAGTGACCCGCCGATTGACGCGTCCAAACGCACTATAACCCTATTTGGCTCACAGCGGTCGGTTAAGAACCAGATAGGACTATTGACGGAGGAACTTGTCATATTTGAGTGATTCTACAACTTTGACCCTCCCGTATATCAAACCCGAGTTGTGCTTATGGAAGCCTGATACATACTAGGCAAAGGCGAAAGAAGATCGATCTCGAGTTCTATTCTTGCCTATCTAGTCGATAATAATCATCGAGTCGATCCCAAAGAAACCTTTTAGTTTGCTTACCGCACACCAGCCATCTTCTCTAAAGGTCGACGCAAACGGGTGCTAGAAACAGCCGAGGCAGGGGCAATACGGCTAGCGATACCAATGCGGTTCTGTCAGAAGACGCTAATGTAGGCGCTCCCTTCTCCGTGACCGACGGCGACTTCAATCGGTGTTCACACGCTGCCCACCACCTGATAGTAGATGTTCACTCCGACCCATTGGTGGCACTTGCCGACGGTTTTTTTAGCCTTGTCAGGTCCCTGTACGAGTCCTCTTCCGCTCAGCTTGACACCTTCTTGCCATCGGAACCAGATGGGTAAAGAAGAGACTATATTTTCGGGCCAACAAATGTGATGATAATTTTCATTTCCTTTTTAGATTTGAAGTTTCACTTACCAGTCATGTTATCTGACTATTTTGGTGCCTCTGGGCTGATTGCTTTTTGTCTGAAATGTGTGGTAATAGGACCCCATCATGTGTGTGGCACAGACAGACTGGCACTCTCGCTCTCTCAGCCACCCGGCCCCCTCTCAGCATCATTTGTTAGACCGGCTCGGACTATCAACTGTTGCAAGAGGGAGAGGGAAGGAAAAAAGAGTGACGTCAACCCTCGCTATAAAGAAGCCTTCAAAATTATCATGGCGTGCTAAAATCAGTTGCTTAGAAGGCTATTAACTGACAGTATAAGTCAAAGAGTCAGACTGCAATGGTTCCTTTTTAATGTTGCCTTTATGGCACCCCTGCTCAGTTTGATCTGAGTATCCCCTTTTCCTGTTGTGCGAAACTCTTGTACTTTTTCCGCGGACTTGAGGGTATGATTGCAACCTCCTAGACACGAGTTAATGCCGTGCAGACCCTCTTCGCCCGATCAAGCCTCCGGGCTTCTTGACTGTCATGCCATCGGACTCAGGTGGGTGAGGAGGGGCGATTGCGGTAGATGCTGTGCAAGTCTCCTATCAGCATCAGGTAATACACGCGTAAGCCACCGCGCCTGTGCTGCAATTCTGTAAGGCCCTCAGTGAACATCGTCGGCAACGGCTGTTGAACTCTTAGTTAGGTTAACGGATTATTAGAGGCTCTTCGTGGCTTTGAACATATTTAATGAGTAAAGTCACGTTTTGTATTGACTTTACCCTTAGACACACTGGAGCTAGTAGAAGACTCCAGAATTTTCTTGTAATGGCAGGTTTTTATCGCTTTCCCAAATATTTTAAAACCGAAAATTATGTGGTTTAAAAAGGCAGTTAGTGTACGGGAGTATTCGCCAACATCCGAGCCCTGTATGGTATAGTCTCCCTTGTCATCTTTGCATGTATCATCTGGCAGAGTTGTACGAGTAGCTAGTCTCCCGACGTAGGTGCGTTGTTGGAAAATGCACCGGATTCATTAATTGGCTCCATAGATTTGCATTCGGTGATGAACACTCACCGATTGCTAATGGAACTGACTGTCTCCGCTCAGCCGTGAGGCTCACTCTCGAGCCCCACCGGCAGCCGCACTGCGGCTAGTAGGTTTTCTGCCCCTACGATGCTTTTCGCAGGCACCTAATAATTAGCTTTCGGTCCGCGTGCAACCCTAACTCCAGGCAGATTAGAAAGCGGCTGACAGCCTCTGCAATATAAAGGTGCAATTAATAAAACTTGAGGCTGCTGCAGCTTGATCTCTCATCACGTTTGCATATGCACCGGTTGATAAAGTTGTAAGTCAGAAACCAGTTACCCATTTCACTTCCTTGTGTCTCAACACGCCCATACCGCAGTCCCATTAAGTTGAGTTTGTCGTCTTTTTGGCAATTTCTCAAATGCTCACTTCTTACGTCACTTCGCATTCATTAATACTTTCATTTTGAAATGACCAAACCTTTTTGTGGCAAATGAGGAAACAGTAAGTAAGGCCCTTTGAAGGTTACTTTCTATCTTCATGCTAAACTGTATATTCGGGAATACCAGTAGTTACATATTCTTTCAATCAGTTTGCCAGAATGTCGTATTGTTACTAGGGCAAACCTCTGACTTCGAACATTTCAAAATTACTATGGCTTTCGAATCTGGAAATATTTAAACTCTTAGGTATGCCTTTCATCTGCTCCTGGATTTTTTTTCCTCAGGTAATAACCACTGAACGAAGCAGCTCACAAGGATTCGGGAGATTGAGGGCATCCAAAACTATATTTTGTCTTCAAGCGTTACTGGACAAACAGGCAGCTATACACCAGCCCCTAATACAGGTAGCCTTGCGATTACTTACCAGAGTTTACACATGCCCGTGTCCTAAATATAGCTCTTAAACCACTGACCTTACCACTAACCCTTACCACATCGGAATTTAACGCGCTGGGGCGGTTCATATTGCCACGCCTTAATGTTCAATTTAAAGGATTTAACTGTTGATCCTGAGCAATACCATTAACCCGCAATGTGATCCCATCAAATTCCATGTCCCCGTTTGGAAAGAGAAGAAGTAGATGCGATCCTCAGAGTCCAAGAACTCCGATTGATCCTAAAGGACTCAAGGACTGTGTTGGTGAAATGATGATGGTTTCTGAAATAGTGGACATCATTTTGAGACTGCAAAAGAACTGCTTCTCTATTTCAAAATTTTGAGAGTGCTGATGACGGTTTTTATCAGCCGTAGTAAAGTGCCCTCCTTATACATATAGAAATAGCTGTAAAACAAATCTAAAGTCCTTTTTGAATCACCGCGATGAGATGAATAACAGAGCTACACCTTTTGATGGATAGGTGGCTGTCCTTTGTGGATACGCAGCCTCCATCTTTTGCCCCAACTCTCGTTTAGTTTGAGAGTGGGTCCAGAGCATCAAGCGAGTAATATTTGTGGTCCAGTAGGCGATTTTCCTTATTCCTATTTCTCTCCTTGAAGTATTCGCGCGTGTTTAGGAAAATCCTGGTAGCTGTGTACTCAGGCTTGAGCGTAGCTCACTCATGAAGCTCTAAAAGTACTCTAAAAGCAGACCGCAGTTAAATTATTCAAAAACTCTCAGACGTTTTTTACACCGTAAATTGATTAAGAACAAACCATCAACTAGAAGCAAAAGCAACCCTCAAAAAGAATGAGTGATAAGCCGGTACCCTCGATTCTTTATAATTTACTTCGCCCTTACCAAACATTTATATCTGAAATTGGTGGGGTTGCGTTTCTACTGAAGCAGCGAAGATGGTTGCAAGGAGAAGAAGAAGTAGACGAAGAAGAAGAAGAAGAAGAAGAAGAAGAAGAAGAAGAAGAAGAAAAAGAAAAAGAAGAAGAAGAAGAAGAAGAAGAAGAAGAACAAGAACAAGAACAAGAAGAACAAGGAGAAGAAGAAGAAGAAGAAGAAGAAGAAGATTGAGGGCAGGAGGAGGAGGAGGTGCAGGAGCAGGGGCGAGGAGGTAGATGCGGAAAACGAGGATCTCTTTGGAATCAGCTCCGCACAAATTGCCCTACTTATTAACAACTTGTTCCATGGAACGAAGCACCGGCTAACTGAATCCACAGTTGTAACAACAGTGACGAACACGTGTCTAAGGCTGCCTCTGGAGATGGGTTCGAACTGGAAGCCGAAACTTTAGGCAAATAAAGTTATTACCTCAGCAATTTCGTCTGCGTTTTCGCAATGACTGTACAACAACGATTACCGGCGTTTCTTTTTTCCTCTCGAACGCCATGAATCCTCATATCTTGGCAGAATGTCCTACTTTGCCGTTAAAACTGGTCATGTGGTTGATGCGTTTGACCAACAATGGAGCCAGGTCTTTGCACGGCAGCCGTTACTGGGAATGCGCTCCCATAACGGTATATCAGCTGCCTGTGCCGGTCACGCCTCCGGCTTACTTGACTCAGTACGGACACAAGGCCTAGAAGGATGAGGGAAGAGAGAAAGAGAGAGAGAGTGCGGTAGATGTCGCGCAAGCTTCTACCACTATCGTGCGTCAGTCACCGTCCCTGCACCTACTGTGGGGCACACCGTGGACATGGTCAGAAACAACGGTCGAACTGCTCTTCTATAGAGAAAATCCACAAGGTAAGGCGAACCAGAGTACGCTCCAGACGGCGTTTTGTGCGTGTTCTGTGCTTTTCAATTCCAGAACGTTAACAAAACCTATTAACCGTTCCTCTGTTTATTCTACTACATCACAAACAGTTAAATTTAGAGGTAGCATCTCTCTCTTTAACATCTTCCATCTCTGTCCGCACATTAGCTGAGTGCAGGTGCCGTAAATCGTAGGAGGTCTACCTGTGGTTCAGTAGTGGAGCTGCCAACGCTTTTCTTCCTCAACCCTTTTGTCCTTATAACAGTTGCTATTGTGGTTATTACCGTAGTAATACATTTCTCCTGTTGCTATTGTTATACGCATGTGAGTTCCTAGGCAGCACATACTAAAAAAGCAATCATAAAGATATGCTAGAGCTGCTTGAATCATAACAGGGTTTTTAGCATTAGAAGAAAAGGTGGAAACAGGGGCTGTGTACAACTAAATTTTTGTATTAAGTCTGCTTTTGAGACGTTTTGGTTCTGAAGTTATTGCTTCTGTGGAGATTATTTGGATGTTCGCTACCGCAACATTCTCTCCCCATATACTGGTAAAGGAAGAATTTAATGATCTGGAGGATCCGACAATTGCTCCTTTAGTCATCTAAACTCGCGGGCGCAGCCGTCCTCTTGAGGTACTCTCCTTCTACGTCAAGTGGTTGCAGCTGTACAACCTAATACTGGGAATAAACTGTCAAATCTCAACATCTTCGGATTCTAAAGTATATGCATATTCAAATCCATTATTTGGAGTTAACTGGAGCATTCTGAGCAATGGCATTTTTGAAACGTTTGAAAATGTGCGTGTTACTTCATTGTACTTTTCTCAGCAGGATAAATGTCCAGGCTGACTAGTGGATTTGTTTTCTAAGTAAAACACACGTTACTGTAATCTAGTTAGTAGCATGTATTTATTGTATTCAGTTTATAGGTATCGTAAAAGAAAATACACAAAGCAGGACTCGAAGGCCTGGGAACAACAAAGCCCTCAACGCAGTAAGCCACCAGTATCCGCAGATGAGGGTAAGTAGTTTTCTTCCTCGGGTCATAAACCACTTACACACTTAGCCAAAAAGTTGTTGCTATCACCTCCGGGGCCCGCTTTGCGCCGAACGCCTCTCTCACCATCCCCCGGTTCACCCAATAAAGCCTGGTTTTAGAAAGAAGTGGAAGTCTTTGGATTGATCAGCAAATTTATTTCACGGGGATCCGCCCGAAAATTCAGTGATAATCGGTAACACAGCAAGTAATGCTCACTCCACGCAATTCAGGCACGACTGCTCTCAGAAACACGTGTGTGCGCGCGTGTGTGTGTGTGTGGTCTGCTAACCGGGCAGTTCAGGCGCAACTACTAGGGCCACACCGACTGCAAGCAGGCAGATGGTTAGAAGAAAACCAAAAATTCTGGCACACCTGCCATTGCCTAACTGTACAAAAAACTTGATTTGACTCGGCAAAACCAGTTAAAAGTCAAGGAGGGAGGTCGGGGGATGCGACGTGTTAGTAGCACCAGCGCAGCAAAGGGCGATTGAAGAGGGAGTAAGGGCAAGAGGGCCTTGAAAATCGGCTGTTGCAGCAGCCAAATATAAGCGCACATTTGTTCTGATGAGGGAGGTTTTGCACGATGAGGCCTCACAACCGAAGGCAGCATGAAGAGACCTTAGGAGAAGCAGACTTCGCCCACTTCGATGCCGAATGCCGGAACGCTGAGGGCACCAGCCGGCAACTGCACATCCCGCAGAGGCAGACGTGCTGGTCGACCATCCACGCGCACAATGGTCTCACCATCTTCAGTCTGTTCGGAAGATGGGAAAAGTATATATTAGGCGAAACGACCAGTTCGACCTTCGATTTTTACGAGGTCCATCGTGTGCCCCACGGCATGTTTGCAACAGACACGGTAACTTGCGTGGTAATTAGTTTAAAGTGAACGTAGACTAGCCCCGCATCGATTGAATCCACTACTCTCTCCCCAAGTGGAACGGGTGCCATGACCAAGTCAAGAAGACCGGATGCCTGATAGGGTGCAAATGGCTGGTGCGATGGAAGCCGGCGCCCTGATGTGCCATCACCCCCACTCCCCAGGTGCGGAAGTTTTTGTTAGTGCGCATCCCAATAAGACATGCCATGGCTTGATCTGGCCCCGTATTGCTACAACCCAGCTCGTGTCCCGTTCTACGGGGGGGAAGCACTCAATTCACAGAGGTTGACGGTGGTTGCTTTGGCCTGAATGCTCACCCTAACGGACGCGCGAGACTGATCGTCGAATTTCCATCTTTCAGGTCTTAACTATTTTCAGGGAACGCTTATCAGAAACCCATAAATAATATCAAATATAAAATATCATTTAATAGCATGTAGAGCATTAGTTTGAGCGTGGTCCTACAAAATAACTAGATGTCATCTACACTCAGCATTAAAAGGAATTTGCTGCCAGCGGTCTGAAGGATGAGGAAAGGGAATATGAAGGTTGTGAAAAGACATCTACCACTCAACGATCCAATGGACACACCTACCAAATTATCCGTCCACTGAATGGGTAGAGAGTTGTGAGAACAGAGGCACAATATGAAATATGTGAATTACAGGCTTGTAAACGGACGGAAAACAGGAAATCTAAGGTTACTGGATAAAGAAGGTTGGATTGGGTTGCACTGTATGCGCAGGCAAAATAAATTCTAACATTCGTCTTAACTCTAACCATTTCCTTAACCTTTATCTTTAACCTGACCCTAAACCTAAAATTAACCTTAACCTAACTTGTAAGTGTTTACTTTAGGTTAACTGGAAACTTAATCCTAATATAACATGCCTACCTACATGAAATAAGCAGACATTTTACAGTCATAAAATCTATGGAAATGCATTTTTGGTCGTCGTCGAGACACCTTCCTTCGTGGCAGGTATCGACAGATAGTTTAAAGGGTATTGGAAAATATACCACCATGGCCCAGAAAAAGTGTATAAAAGAATAAAAACATTTACCGACACCTGAAAACTTTTTCAGCTTCTCATATCGAAGGGACTGTTTGCCCTTTCGCTGTAATTTACCCGATTATTGATCTGATGTGAGTTTAGTAAAGCTGTGTCTGTTGAGCCATCTTCTGAATGTTGATATTATGACGCCTAAATAGTATATGCTGCTTGTCCAACTCTTAGGCAGTCGATGGCTATGCTAATGAAAATCAACTTTTCCATCTGTTTACCTGTCCACAAGTTGACTTCTCCAGTGTGAACCGCCTCTTGGGATGACGCATTGTCAGGATAGTGTCATCGTCACCAAGAAGACCCAAGTCCATGCTTGTAGAGTTGGAGGATTGTGCCAGACCCTTACAGTTGATGTACAGACTCTGGACTGCCCGGTTGCTGAAGATCTTTAGGTAGTTTAGTTGATCGGCATCGACTCCGTAGTCAAACTGGAGGAAGGGGGGGTGAAAGCCAAAATGAAGCGTTTACGACATAGTTCCGTACGCTCCACAATTTAAAAAACTTGGCTACTGGCAACTCACCTCGCCAAATTCGTTAACCTGCTGGAACCAACTGGGCTCTTCTGGAGCCACCTTGATCCATTTGCCGATCTCAAAAACGCCGCGTTTTGGCGAAATGCAAGTCTCCCTACTTTGGATTTTGCATTTAACCTGGACAGCATCGAAGGGCAGGCCACCGTTGGGGTCCAACCAGTAGAGTCCTGCGAACATAAGGAATTCATAACGTATTGAAATAAAATTTAATGTTAGGATTGTCCAAAGGTTTCAAACAGCCGTATTATAATCAACGGCAAAAATAAGAATTTTTCATTTAGTTCACGTATTTTGAGCCATCTGCACACATTTTTATGGGGTTAATTATGGGTGTCATCTGCAGTAAACAAATGAAATTATCTTTAGGCTTCTCAGAGGGCCCGCATTTTGTTTGGGGGAACATTAATCAACGTAACCTTTGTCACATGATTTTGTCTGTTTTAGTTTGTTAATCAACCTTGTCAGCCTCAAAGCTGATACCTTCATTCTAATGAAATTTACTCACCGTCTGGATACTTCGGGAAGACTTGGGCCAGTTGGGCGCAGGTTCGCGCAGGAACCTCACGTGTACCACGCGGAATCTTGACAGCATTCATGCCTATCTTCCTAGAGGCCTGAGGGTCATCACCATAAAGGAGACCCTTGGTTGGCGATCGGCGTGCTTGAACGCTCATAATCTGGCCAGGTGGGCCCGGCGGGCCAGGAGGACCAGGTGGACCCTGGACACCAGGTGGACCAGGATCACCATCGTTTCCAGGAGATCCCTGTGGGCCTACCTCGCCAACCTCACCGGTCTCTCCTCGTCGACCTTGCGGACCCTGGGGACCTCGCTCACCGTCGGGACCAGTTGGACCACGTTCACCCATAACACCAGGATAACCAGTAGGACCATCGTTGCCAGGAGGACCAGGTAGACCAATGGGGCCTTGGCCGCCAGGGCTTCCCTTGGCACCATCAGGGCCACGTTTTCCTGGCCTTCCTTCCCTGCCCCGTTGACCGGGTTGTCCCTGGGGACCCCGTGGGCCGGTTTCACCATCACCTCCTGCACGACCATCCACACCATTTTCGCCCCTGGCGCCAGGTTCGCCCTTCGGACCAGCGACTCCACGTGGGCCTCTGGGACCCATAGGACCGGGTGAGCCTTCGTGTCCGGGAGGACCAGTTGGGCCAGGACGGCCTTGTGGTCCACGTGGACCAGAAGGCCCGGAGGGGCCGCGTTTGCCGGCGGGACCAACGCGGCCGGGGGGTCCAGCGTCTCCAGCCTCTCCAACAGGGCCCATTTCACCAAAAGGACCCTGAGGACCCTGTTCACCGGCGACACCTTCGATGCCTTCTTTACCCTCAGGACCCTCTGGTCCGGGTTCGCCCGAGGGACCTGCAAAACCAGGATGCCCGGGTGGACCCTCGGGGCCTTCCTTGCCCGGAGAACCGGAGTCACCTGCAGGACCAATGGGTCCAGACGGTCCGCGTCGGCCCTGAGGTCCAGGACGTCCCTCCCGCCCGTCAATACCATCCGTTCCAGCAGGGCCAGTCGGGCCTCGTTCACCAACCGAACCGGGAGGTCCAGCCGGACCACGTTTTCCAGGTTCACCAGCCATCCCAGGAAGACCAACGGGTCCAACTGGACCGGGTTTGCCGGACATGCCGGGTGGGCCCATAGCGCCGGATTCTCCAGCAGGTCCAGGAGGCCCGGGTGGTCCAGCCTCTCCAGGTGGTCCCTCTTGTCCATCCTCACCATCGACTCCATCTTTGCCATCTGGGCCAGGATCACCAGGGGGTCCAGGTGGACCTCGTTCCCCTGCCTCGCCATTCATACCGGGATGACCGACTTCGCCAGGCTCACCCTTCGGTCCCACCACACCGGGAGCCCCGGTCTTTCCTGTTGGTCCTCTGGCTCCGCGTGCACCCAAACCACCAGTGACTTGTTTGTCTGAACGCTTCACTCCAGGGAGACCGGGAGGACCACGCGTACCTTGAGGCCCGCGAAGACCCTATAAGATGAAAATGCTCTTTAAGCCATTTCAAATATACTGAAAGTCGTTTGCTCGTTTTCCGGTTGCTATAAGGAGCCTCACCGGCATTTAATGGCAGTTCATGGCATAATGATGCAGTCGTAACCGGCTGGTCCTATAACATATACGGGGTTTTTGCAATTTGTCACGAGAGAACAATCGGATAGCAGAGCACCCATTTCAGTGTACAGCAATACAGATTAACACCCATAAAGACTAAGCGTAAAGGTCATGCTAGTGGAAACACCGGTTTTCAGTGCTGTGCACAATAGGCAGTATATTACCAACCAGTAAATGATAGCTAAGTGCAAAACAACTGTCGTTTTAGCCCCCTTGTATTTGTCAGTCTACCTCTGAAACAGCAAAAGATGACTAGGCGGTCCCTTAGGAGGTAATGCTGATAAAGTTTTAATTATATACAGGGTGTTTTTCATGAACTTTTCTCACGCCCTCCTCCATTTTTTTGGATTTTATTTATGCTCGATCAGTTATGTCCTCACCAAGCAAGGGAAAGATGGGAGCTTTGCGTTTGCCCCAAACTCTTATTTGAATATTTTCATTTGCAGCCGTAAACGGAGGGTCCTCCAATGCGCTTTACGGCCAGGTGTGAATAGGTGTGGTTTGGTCTAACACAATCAGTTCGAGTTTCAAAACTAATCCAACAAGTCAGGATTTTTGAGTATTTTCAGGCCATTGAGGCGAAATCAGACAGTAAGGCCCTTTACTTGGATAAGTTCTCTGGAGGATTGGTAAGTTGACACATCTAAATCAACTTGGCGACATGGTACCGCGTTGTATCCCGACGGTGGGGTTAGCGATAAAGAAGGTGTATACAGCTAACAAACTCTATATTCTTCCACTAGCGTAGCATGTCGTTTAATTAGTTAAAACTCGCCTTGTTTATCTGATTGCCAACCATTCTATAACATTTTGGTAGGCTTGCGCTGCAGCTACAGCACTCGGCCTTCCCTCACCCGTATTTGCCCGGTGTTAAGACATAAAAGAAGACCAGACTCGAGGTCGGTGCCGGCGGCTGGTGCCGACTCCCGTGACCGTGCCTTCACGCCTGAATCAGATCCCATGGAGTGGGAGTGTCATAAATGGCAAGAGTGGTCGGTGCGGCATGAGCCTGCACGTAAGCCTGTCACCACACCTCCCCTTCCATTTTCGGCATTTATTATAGAAGCGCAACCCGAATATGCCTGCCGGGCCCTGATCTGCCCCCCCCCGTGATGATCCATCGCATCTATAAAGTATCCCATTTAGGGGGCACATACACACACGAGATTATTTATCAACCGTCAAAGTCCAAAGTGTGTTCAAAATGCAACAACTTCTTAATCAAGCACTCCATCGGCGCAGGTATGGACAAAGAATTGACTCACATCTCTTCCGGGGAAACCACGGGGACCGGGCAATCCTTCGTCGCCAGCCTCGCCAACCTCACCGTTGTCTCCTGTTTCACCGGTCACACCAGGTGGTCCAGCAGGCCCCTAAAAACAACGTCAATGGATGGGATAACTGATAGCATCTTCATCTTTATTCAGGAGTGTTATGATGAAGGATATGAGTGACTTACATGAGGACCTGGCAAACCCATCGCACCCTCATCGCCGGGTTCACCGGAAGTGCCCTTCTGGCCAGTCGGACCGCGTTCACCGCGAATACCGCGAGGGCCTGCGGGTCCGGGCTCACCAGCGGCTCCGGGTGGACCCTGCTTGCCATCCTTGCCACGGGGACCCTGCTTTCCATCTTTGCCGGCAATTCCGTCGAAGCCAGGAGGACCTTCCTCGCCATCTGCTCCTTGATTGCCAGCTGGACCCTGATCTCCCGGAGGACCGGGGAACCCGGGGGCGCCTATTGTGCCAGTAGGGCCGGGTGGTCCATCAGCACCGGGGGGCCCAGCACTACCGGGTTCTCCAAGGTCGCCGGCTACACCATAGAACCCTCGAACGCCCTTTGAACCCTGCTCACCAGCTGGTCCACCAATACCCTAAAGAGGTGGGAGAGGTCTTGATAGTCAACTTTCTGAAGAATTCTATTTTCAGTGGCCAGATATAGATAACGAGTATTCGTGAAAAAAAGCACTACGGTTTGGGTGAACTAATAGACACTAATTATCCGTTCTAGAAGTTTAGGCTGGCTTCAGACAAAAAGAAGTCGTTGTAGCATTCATCTGCGGAGCCTTCCTCGAATGGTAGGTCGCTATATAAGGCCTACTCAGGGAGAAGGCAGCCTGCCCTTCTAAGGCACCTTCGTTGAATAATCTGTCACACAACCACCTAATCGTTTCCTCGCAGGAAATAGTTGAACGTCCCCACGTCTGAGCAGCCTGCCCCAAGACCAGTCGTGGGATGGAAGCCACTATCCGTCGTTACTCTTCTTGCCTTTTAGCGGTACTGCGTAGGTTTTTTCACTCGGGATGGGCGTGCACCGATCTGCTCTGATGGCAGTATGGAAAAAGTTACTTCTGCCTTGCCTTGCACTCCAGGGCCTCCAGCTTGCACACGCAATGGAGTGAAAACTGGCAGTCAGGGCAATAGCAGACATATCCAACTGATAGCCCATGTAAATACCAATCATTGCCCGATGAGACACCATAATACATATTTGTCGAAATCATACAAAGACGGTAAGAGTACTAGGCCACCTCGCAACTCGACACTTCTCCAAAAATCATCCACTGTCATGCACACAGCCGTTTCCTATACGAATTTTAGCTGATCCTCTCGCGTTATCACACGAAGCCGTAGTCCGCCCTCCGATGGATTTGCGTTGTCCTCTCTAGTTGGGGATACAATCCGTATCTTATCCCACAATGTTGCTGGTGTGGGATCTGAGTCGTCCGTACAGTAGTGTGGTATATGAGGTAGGGACCAGGTTGTGCGTGACCGGCGTAGATGGACTATTTAAATTCGACGGTCACTGCGCCCACGCTCAACTCTGCTCGTCTTGATGTGTTATAATGGGTAGCAGGGTGGGTAATTGAAAAGCGAGTGCAGTAGACGCTGAGCAAGTCCACCTCTCTATAAACTAATTCAGGCACAAGTCACCGGCTTTATGCCGTGGAGCATGGGTGGACTTCGTTGCCTACGACGGATGAAATGTCGTCGTCATCATCATTGAATCTGGGAAGATGTGTCAATGTCCCAGTTCTGACTTCTACACAACATAGCATTCCAGATTTCTTGGCTTTTAACATCAGCGAGCCAGATCTTTTATTATGAATAGCTATGATGACACCTTGATCAGCAGTCAGTAAAGGGTGCCATATGAAGACAACCACCATAACGTCAGTCGAATAAAAACGATAGATTGTCAGAGACAGTTGTTGCAACAGACCCCAATAGCTTACTTATTAGCAAACATGTTCACGCTTTATGAAAATATAGCATTTGTAGGCATTTTTCCAGATTTAAGTGAAAAAGTGCTGCGTAAAATATCTCCGAAACAAAACTGCATTTTTAATATTGCAGAAGATACTAGCAGATAACGATTTGCTTATGGAAGCGAAAAGGTGAGTTCCAGGATGCAGTCATGAAGAAGGAGACACGATCACTGAAACAAGAGCTTTTTAAGTCTGATGTTTCGCTTTCGCTTTCGAAGACATCATCAGAGACAGGAGCACAAAAGGGTAATAGTGTGGGGGCAGTGTTTAGAGGGCGTGGTGGTCAGGCAACCACACGCTCCTATATTTGACAGTTCTCGTGATCCTTGTCGAGGGTCCTGGCTGGTGGAATGATTGCTCGTCGGTCCGCGCTCGAGTCGTAACTGGCTGTGATTTCATCCCCGTTGTCGATCTTTGGCGTGACGATTACTCGGCAAATCGGCCCGCTGTCACCCGGACTTTTGATCACCCGCACTCTCCACGCGTTGCTGGTAATTCTTTGCCCAGCAAAATCGCAACATAGAATATGGAGGTGGAAGATGATTGCACATCCGGTACGCATTCAATTAACAGGTGCCATGATCTTCCGCCTCCACATTCTGTGTAACGATTTCGCTGGGGAGAAAATTACCAGCAACGCGGGGATGGTGCGGGTGATCCAAAGTCCAGGTAAGAGCGGGCCAAATTTCCGAGTAATAGTCACGCAAAAGATCGACAACGGGGATGAAATCACGGTCATTAACGACTCGAGCATGGACCAACGAGCGATCGTTCCATCAACCATGGCCCCTGGCAAGGACCACAAGGACTGTCAAATATAGTAGGCGAGTGATTGCCTGGCGGCCATGCTCTATAAACACTGCGCCCCTTGTGCCCCCTAGTACCCTTTTGTGCTACTGTCTCTGAGGATGGTTTCGAGAGAGAATCCGAAACATCAGGCTTATTAAGCCCTTGTTCCAGCGATCGCGTCTCTTTCTTCGCAGATAAACATTTGCACAAAACACACAACCAACCACGCAATCAACTCCCAAGTATTAGGAAGAAAACATTGACGTATTTCTTACCGGTGGACCAGGAGGTCCAGGTGGACCCATAGCGCCTGATACTCCAGGCATTCCTGACTTTCCGGTGGGACCAGCTCGGCCGGGTGGGCCAGTAGGACCACGTGCGCCTTTTGGACCAACCCCTCCATCGACACCGTGGCTTCCCATTTCTCCTCTAGCGCCAGGTAGGCCATCAACACCGGGTCGACCCATGGGACCGGGTGAACCGGCGAGACCGGGCTCGCCTTGGGGACCGGGCTCACCGTTAGGTCCATCAGCGCCTGGGCGACCGTCGAGGCCTGGGGCTCCAGAAATGCCAGCCATTCCAGTCTCACCACGAACACCCTTGAGGAAGAAGAAGATGTAGAATAGGAGGAGGAAGAATAAGAAGAAGAAAGGTTACGATTGTGTAGGTTAGCTAAAGCCAAGCGGCCGCAAGATCTCACAGAATGACAGGACAGGAGAGGCGGTGATCTTACCTTGGAACCGGGGAGACCCATTGGACCGCGTTCACCACGAAGACCGGCTTCACCCTGGTCACCAGCACGACCACGCTGGCCCTTTTCGCCTTTTGGACCGATAGCACCGCTTTCGCCGGACACACCGATGGGACCTTGATCACCTTGGGCGCCCTTCCTGCCCGTTGGACCCTGGCGACCGGGCGCACCTCTCTCGCCACGGACTCCTGTTGGACCCATCGAACCCTGAGGACCGGTTACGCCGGACTCACCGCGTGGGCCAGGTCGACCGTCAATGCCAGGATCACCCTAAGGAAGAGAGAAACTCCTGGCGCTTACTTAGAATTAAAATACTAATGAATATAACTTTTAAGACTCTGTTGGGTAACTTACAGGACAAAATTGTGTCTAAACGGTAAGACAATTTCTCTTTTATCGGATAACGAATAGGAGCCACATACTGGGGATCAAGTTCGAAGATTTCGGGGTCCTCTTAAAGTAAACTGGCAGACTTTCAGTTTGTTCTTCATTTAATCAGTCATACCGACGCCCGCAAAGAAAATCAATTTATTGTCCACTATACAACTTAGTATCAATCAGCTTGGCTTTGCTCATAAACGCAGCGTTTTTGTCGCTGAGCTAGAATACAAGCAGTATATTTCCCTGAAACGGAAAGCCAGAAACTATAAAACTTACGATGGCAAAGGTAGGATATGTAGTCCTACTGGGAAAACTGTTGTTGTCTAGAACTCTAACGCCAACCATAGCCATGTCTGCAATAGGTAGACTTAGCTCTTACCTTGAAATCATATTAGGAAGATTCAAACGTAAACGTAACCACATCTCAGGTCTTAACACTCTAACCCGAACCTCAATACCATTCTCTCACTTCTAACGCTCAAATCTTACCCCTTTGGCCTAACCTTAATTCCAACCCTTATCCTAAAACCAGAACCCTAAAGAAAAAAAAAACTGGCATTATCCCCAACCCCAAATCCAAACCACAATTTTAACCTAGGAATAAATCAACAGCTAACACCAGGGCTGAGCCTAATCGTTACTCTATCCCTCACCTTGAGTCTGATATAGACAACTTCAAAGTCAGTAGCTAGAGTGGAGGTCAAAATCCGCGTAACGCATAATCATTGTGGCAATCTTTTTCCAGACAAACCGTAATGAACTTCATCTTCCTAAATAAACTAGGAAGGCAGATTCGTGAACAACCACGAAGTGGGCTTACGTACCCTACACTCACCCTTACGTTTATGTAGTTGACGTCCTTTGCAAGTACAGCAGATCTTGCACACATACTGTGATGTGGTATCTCTTCTTCACGCTGCCTTTGCATGCCAGCCGGGCTAAAATTCCTTACCGGCCTCCAGACGGCCCGTCAGTCAAACAAAATGTTATGGTTTAGTGACTACAGCATACAGTAGTTGCAATTATTTTACTTTTTTCTGTTGAGGATACTTCCGTCTGAACTACTACGGCAGATTCCTCCGTCGTAGAGCACTTACCTACTCCTTCCAAACCACTTTGCTCTACATCCTCCTGAATCGGAAAAGAAACTACCCGTAATACGAGTGGCTCTGCGCTAAATTTCAGGCAACTTTGGGCCAGAGTTACGGTTACGGTAAAGGTAAGTAAGGGTTTAGGTATGGATTAATGTACCCAATTAACCCAAGTACACTCATCATTACTGAAACAACTTCTAGAAAAAGCAGTGGGTCGCACCACACCCCGTGAACATGACAACATTCGCCACTACATTCCAAAATTATTCTCGAATGCTGTTCTTACTACCGGCAAGAACGGCGCCTGCAGAGTCAAATTCCACTATGGTTATCCAGTATTGGGGTGCAAACTTTTAAACTCTGCATTTAATCCTTAAACCCAAATAGTTGGATTACTGCATCTTGTCCGTTAAAGCCACACGTGCGTAAGGAAGGCTGCCGGCAGACGTGATACCTGGGTTCTCTTCTCAGGATGCAGAGTCAGGCTGTTATGGCTCAATGTGGTCTCTATTACAATTCACCGTAGTTTATTACAGTATTTTTTAAATAATCTGCATTCAGGGAACCAATATTTTTCTTTGACAGCAACAAATTTTTGTGTCGTTTGTTGCCTCAATGCTTATCATGGTCAGTAATTTTCAAAAATAAGGAATACGGCCTGATCCTCTCAGCAAACCCACCTAAGCGCTGCACAAGAAATACCAGAGGAGGGAAGGTAAGGAACTGTCCAGGACTGAAAATCTAAAACAGGCTCTCAGGGTTACTAACCACAGGTCCGGGTTCACCAGCCGGTCCAGGCATGCCAGCAGCACCGGTAGGACCGCGAGCACCCTTGGGACCCTTTTGTCCGCTGTCACCGCGCTCACCCTTCGGCCCATTTCGCCAGACATACCGGGAACACCAGGAGGGCCAGGTGGACCCTGAGAGCCCTGCAAACCAGGTCGCCCGTCAGCACCTGCCTCACCACGAGGGCCCATGGAGCCTTGGTTACCGGTGGGGCCCATCTGGCCGATAGGGCCCATTGGTCCAATTGGACCTTGCGCACCCATTGGGCCTTGGGGACCCTATAAATAGAAGAATGTCTTGTTAATACATCTACACAAATGAGTGCTTAGACACAGGTAGATAGAAAATGTAAGTGATAGTCGGTGGGGAGATGTGGACTTACCCTCAATCCGTCAAAACCGGAATCACCCTTATCACCAGGTGGTCCCATATAGCCCTGTCTTCCAGGTTCGCCAGTAGCACCAACATCTCCAGCGGGACCAGGGGGTCCTTGCGGGCCGGGGGGACCAGCAACACCGGGAAGTCCATCACGACCATCCCTACCAGGAAGACCAGGTCGTCCAGGTACGCCCATATTGCCAGGAGCCCCATCAGGCCCAGGAGGTCCCATCGGACCACTGGGTCCTGGAGGACCAACGGCACCCTCCGGGCCCTGAGGACCGGGATCACCAGGAGGACCAGGAGGACCGACGGCTGCGGTAGGGCTTTCAACTTCACCTTTAATTGAACAAAGTATCCACTTATTTATTTATGATCGGTAGGCTGATGAGTAAAGAAGAACTGGTTGCCCAAATATAACCCATCAATGAAAGAAAAATCCATGAATTCCAATCTATTGTCTCAGGACATTCAATAATAATTGCCGAACTGGGATTCCTTCCGAAACGAAGCACTTTACTGGTCAAATGCATGAATCCTGAAGTAGGTTTACATTTATATAAGCCGCTGAATTTTGATTAGTCAATTTTAAAATCAGGCATTTTTGCACCATTCAGGACTTGCATTGCAATTTGAGTTGGAGCTCTTGTCTTTCCACAAGTGGGCTCTTTAGTGTAAGCCAAAGCTACCTCCTTCATAAGGTTTAGCTTAAAAGGGAGCACTACAGCCGGAATAAGCAGGATTGCTGTCGAACACAGACTGTTCACTCTTGCCTACGGATGGCGAAATACCTACAGTGTTTCACGAAATTGGTAGAGCGGTTTCTTGACCGTTGAGTTTCTCGGAATCCTTACTTGCTCGAATTTTCTAGCATTTTTCAAACATGTTTTGTCCAGGTGCAGCCAACAAAAGACTATGCTCTTATGGGGGAGATGGTGAGTCAGTTATCCGAACTTATGCGTCAGACAAATGCGCTGTTCGTAAAAGAAGCGTCTCCCCCACCAATACACAAGCGGGGAAGGAGCGTACCATATGCTCTGAAACTGATTTGTTTTGCTTAATGCGCTAGATATGATATTTAGGTAGGGATGGAAAACTGACTACAATTATACATGATACCAACTTACTGCGCATTCGGTTACATAACGGCTTTTGGTCAGCAGGTCCAGACATTAATGGAAACCACTCTTAGAGAAACCTTTTTATTAAATCGAAATACCGGAATCCCAAGAAACATAATAAGAAGGCGAATGGGTTCTTGGGGACAAAACAGGAAACTCTATTGGCAACCTTTCGACGCCAGTTCCTCAGGTCATCGTCGAGTTAGGGTAAATGGCCAAATGTAGTTAAAATGTCAAAAGTGCAAATTAATCGATACTCAATTCGTGTTTGACGCTAATAAGCGGCCTCTTTGCGCGTCATTCTTTATTGATTAATTGATTGCCATGTAAAAAAATCTCAGGGAATATTGGAAGAGAGGACAAGCAACCAATAAAGACTGACGCACACAACAGCTGCTTATTGCGCATACACGAAATGAGTATCAAGTGTTCAACAATTTCGAAATTTTTATTGTTTTTGCATATTTACTCTAGTCTGACGACGATCTGGGGAAACAATGTCGAAACCGAACCAGTAAAGTTCGCCTTTCAAAGGCATATCCACTTTAAATGGAATCCAATATTTTACTCGGTCCGGAAGTTTTTAAAATATATGTCATGCATTTTTTCATTAAAAAATCATGGATCTCTTCAGGTTCCTGTCAATAAGTCACATTTTGAAAAGAAACTGTTTTACTTAAAAGAAAGTATATGACATGTCTTAGGAGCGACGTTAATAAATGTTTTCCTAGTAGATTCCAGTAAAAAGTATTACGACCCATCATGATTAGATATTTTTTTGTGATATGTGAAACACTTCTTCACTTCAGGTTAGAGCATTAATGAGGACTTAATTTTTCGCTACAAAAATGTTTACAATGAGTGCTTTAGGCCAAACTTCCTGGAAATATTATTGTTACTCTTTAGGCTTTACACATGAATAGTAAATAAATAGTGTAGTCAACAGTACGATGCACTAAAGGAATCAACTAAGGCTCACGTTCCATGCTTATCAGTATTGTAAAATTAAATGTTTTTTTTTCTCGTTTAAAGTCTAATTGAAAATGACGATTAACCATTCATGCATTTCGGTGACCCTGCAATGTCTGAGTTCTTAAAACCGGTTTCTCTACGTTTATTTGTCAATGGGAAGGGCGTGATCACTCGTGGCCTGTTACCGTAACCTCCGAGCTAATGCCAGACAATGAACTCAAACAAACTGGATATTGTCCTACAAACGATGACTGAAATTTGCCCCAGTTGCGTTATGGATAGCATCAGAAGTAACGGAGTGTCTCGAGGTCTTGGAGAGAGGTCTTGTCGTTAGGGAAGGGGGTTGTGGAACAAATATTGCGAATGAACGTCTTTTACGGTTAAATACTAATTGGCGGAATCGTAGAAGTCGAGAAAACGTGTTTCGATCTCATTGCAAAATATCGGCGTTAGAGGAAAATTCGACACAAATGAATCTCATTGTTCGGCCTGGCTGACTACCACGAAGGACAAACTTTTCGAGCACGATTTTTTTAGTCCATTTCAATGAATGACTTTTTCAGTTTCATGTGTTTTACAAACTTAAAACTTCAAGTTCATTTGTTTGGACTGAAAATATTCCTACTTGATAACCATAAAGTTATATGCGAAGAAAGCAAGTACTTTAGTATCCTTCACTTCCGAATTTTATCAATATATAGGTCAATAACCGAGGCAATAATAGGATCTATGGAAAATTACCAACAGTATTATCTTGATGACAAAATTAGGGATCTTTATATTAACGGGGCACAGAACTTGCCTTTTCAGCTGTCGGTAACCAAGAGAAGAAATAGCGCGTTGATCAGTACATTAAAAAATATGCAGTAACGGACTGGTCGTGGTTTTGAAACAGCGAACAAGGCAGTACTTTCATAAGATGTTAGGGCAAAGCCCATTCTAAAAATGTCTGCAGGATTGTATACAACTTTAATCCTGAATTTTACGGAACTAAGTTCGTTCAAAATCAAAACAAAGTTAACGCCTACGTCGTTCAAGGTGGGTGTAAAACTGGCTCACCTTGGGCTTTGGCGAGTAGGGAAGTCAATTGGGAGAAGACAAAGGCCGACGAGCCACATGTGGCTCCAGCTCCCATGTCTGTACGTCATGACTGACCGCCAGAGAACAGAAGGTGGATAGCTCTCTGGGCGGAATCAACGCAGTGCTCGCTTGACTTGCGATACCGCACTGATCCGACGATGTGCGGGAAGTGTGCGCTCCGCTGCCTAGAGCTGTCGCTAGCTGTTTGCAGACTTGTAAAGCAAACGCCGAGCCCTCCACTGTCAGCACTACGGCTCGGAGGTCCATACCACCCCCACGATACCGGCTCCCTCCCACAGGCGTCTATTGATCCACCCCCGAATTGTACCAACTGTGGCAACTGCAAGGTATCGATCGATCGCATGCGCGCAGGCACGCGTGAATATGTTAGCGTGACTTGTTCGAAAGCCGGGCCAGCGTAGGCTACCGGTGCGCGCGTGGCCGCGGCAACCTACAAATTAGCCCTCGGATTGGCCAGGTGTGACAAGGCGCGGGCAAGGTTTCAATGTAGCAAAAGAACCTAAATTAGGCCGGTTGGCCTGGGGATGGCAGGAGGAAGAATTCAGGGGCTAGATAATGGGACCGCAGTAGCGTGACCCGGTTTTTGGAGCTCGTTTTCACTGTCTGTTGGAAGACACGATCGTGCGGCCTTTCACTCGCTGGGGCTCAAAAACCCCAAATAGCAGGTTCTTTTGTGTTCTTAGTTGTTTTGCCGTTTTCAGTGTGTCTATTTTGTTCCCAAATATTTGCACCACCTATGTTATACACTCCAGGTGGTGCCGTTTTCATTGGCGATTGAAGGGGGGGGGGGGGTTAGCAGACATCTCAGCTGTTAGAGCTGACTTGGAAGTTATCGATCGCTCAGCAACCAGAGGATACCCTCGGTAGTCAACGTATATGGCTGTTGAAGGATAAGTCAAAGTGAAGGTGGGCATACATCAGCTAACATTTGGGAAATAACTTGGTCTAAAATATTTTAAGCCTGCTTCTTGTTCTAAGTACTGATATGTATTTCATCAGATGCCCAATAGGTGGAAGACCGTGACCTTTAATCAGTGATCGAATGGCATGACATGGGACTAGGAATCCTTCATAATAGAGGCGGCCGTGAGCTGAATACGCGAGAGAATAAGGTTAACAGTAAGGTTAAAACTATGATGAGGCTAAGCAATGTAAGAGACATTAGAGCACGAGTATAGATACCATTTCTGGAATTAATCGTAATTGCACCTGTAATCCGGAGGGTTTCCTATATTCGCCCACTCTGCAGAGGTTGGTCAACAAAGACAGCAAATGCGAAACATTATTCCCTCTGAATAGCTGTTAACAAGGCCAAGACGACCATATATTCCGAATTTAATACCATTAGATAGGTAAGACTCTTTTTTTATCCTGCACCCTCTTCGGTCAGCCGTATTGACGACCAAAGCCTCTGAGTGGGCATCACATTTATAAGTAAAAATACAACACGCCCAGTGCCGACTGTTGATACAGCCGATGGGGCAATAACGTCGCAATTTCGAGGTCCCACCAAGTCTCACTTGGTGTCCGACCCGGTTTTTGGCGTATAGTCAAGATATTTCCGCATTAGCCTCGGATTACAAAACCCCGGAGTGTCTTCGTACATTGTAAAATGTGTCAACTTGTAAATCATTGAAAATTACTTTTGCTTCATCATTTTCCAAAACCTGGAATGCAGTTTGGTTGGCTGATGACTTCTAATAAGCCAAAAAGGCCATTCCAGGCTTCCTTGTTTCTAGTAGGGGGTTTTGGAAGATTTCCTCAAATTGTGAAGTTTTCGGCGGCCTCGGTGGGATTCGAATCGATGCCAGCAAGGGGAAGGTGTCCAGCCAACGCTCTAGCCAACTGAGCTACGAGGCCCCACCGGGAGCAATGAGTTTAATCACACTTGGGTCAAGTTATCTGCCCAGGCTACTGCAACTTATGGAGTCCACCAATTCTGACACAGTAAGCTGACTGCCCAAACAGGATGTCCTAGGCAAGCAACCTGGAATCCACCAGATGACTACCAGACACATTTAATTAGTAGAGGATTTTGGAAGATTTGAATAAGCTCTTTGACCCACTTGTGAAAATCTCGGCCGCCTCAGCTGGAATCCGAGCCCACGCCAGCAAGGAGAAGGTTTTAGTACATCCAACGCTCTAGCTACCTAACCGAAGTTTTAGTGAAATCACGGCTCTCGGCGGAGTTTCTTAGGTCAGTGGCTAGAGCGTAGGCTATACTAAAGCCTTCACTTTGCTGTCGTGGGGTTGAATCCCACTGAGTCCACCAAGATTTTTACAGGTGGGTCAAATGAATTATTAAAATATGCCCAACGCTCTATTTAGTCAGTAAGCCTGGTTGTCATCTGGTGGATTCTAGATTGATTTCTTAGGAAATCCTGGTTGGCCAGTCAGTTTACTGTATCCGAATTGGCGGATTCCATGCGTCGTAGTAGGTTGGATGCGTAACGTTTCCCAAGTGTAAGCAAAATCACTGCGCCCTGTGGGGCCTCGAAGCTCAGGTAGCTAGAGAGTTGGCTGCACTAAAACCTTCTCCTTGTTGTCGTGGGTCCGAATCCACCGAGGCCAACACGTTTTCCCTTGTCTTTTTAGTAATGTAATTCTCCTGGCAATTATGAGTTAATGTGGCCAACTTTCAGCCCTAACATGCAATTTAACATTAAAGAGTTCATTAAACTATTTTTCGACCTAATTAATTATTTTTATTTGTATTTTTGAGAAACCTTCAGCCCAAAAACCCGCTACCCTCTGGGAACAAAGAACCCTCATAATTAATACCCAAAGAGGGTAGGCGGCTACTTGTATCGAGCCTGAGTGATTGGTTTGTTGGACAATATTTTAAATGATATCCCAGAAGTTGACACGAACAGACAGTGAGTACTGTGGCAGCAACTGTTTCGGGTTTATTCAATGCCCTTTGCACCCAGTAACTCTACTTACCAGCACGTACAAGCGGTGGGTAGTTGAGCAAAAACTGGTGGACAAACGACCCCATGCAAGGATGACAGTCGCCTTGCAGCCAAAAATGACGAGCGTAAGTCAGCAGGCAACTCTAAAGATATCGCGAAGATGAGGACGCAAGGCAGTCGTAAATTGATCCAATTAAGATGGCCGACAACTTGGAAGCTCAACCATTTGAAGGCAGGAAGACATTTTGGTGGAAAACATTTTACTAATGGAGAAGATACCCAACTCAGTAACCAGTACCAACTAGCGTCCGCACCATGCAAATACTGTCGCTAGCTATGTACGCCGCTTTTACAGTTCGTTCAGTCTGGGCGGCTGCAGCCGATCGATGAAAACATAAATATCGATCGGAGTAACGGTGTCGCAGGCCCAGGTCAAGTCATGCGCTTGGGCGTACGTTGTCACGTGAGAGTACTCCAGGCTTGTCAAGCGAAGGCAACGAGAGTCAGCGGCATTGCTGATACCCGCGAGAGCTCTTCAAGATATGCAACAGAGATGAACGCAACAAAAAAAAATAGGCGAGAATGAATGACTGAAATTCCTAGAATCAGAAGGCCGACATAGCTGCACGTAGCCGGGATAATTCACATCATATTCAAAGTTACCTTACTGCCGTTGGTGCAACGTCGTAGACCTTGAGCTTTCATTATTCCGACCAGATCGCTGCTTCCTACTACTCTTCCTCCTCCCTCTCTCTTATTTCATGAATTCATCAGTAGAAGTCTGGGATTATAACACATAGGAGGAACATCTCAAAGAGCACTACTATGGGGATTATGTACCTTCTCTTTCCGGAAAGCTGGAGTCTAGCTTTTAGTGTAATGCCCATTAATTTTGCAATAGAATTCTCAGATGTGACCCTCGTTGGGGACATTTTTGTCATTAGAGCCCCTGGGTTTGAAAGTTCAACTTCTCCTCTTCACACCACAACGAAAGCGGCTTTAGGTTAGGAAGTATTTGTGTTTGCACCCACGAAGCCCTCATTCGCCGGACCCGACATCGATATCTTCCACACCGAATTGCTGGATTGTTATCACTACTCTGAGGATTAATGGCTGCAATGGCCTCTCCTTAGTGTGCCCCTATGACACTCAAACTCGGCTGAGATCCGATCCGATCACGTCTTGTTTCTGTTAAAACCCGATCCCATGTGCACAACCCGGGTCGTGTGTGCAGATGGGTTGTTTAATCCTGTCCATCACTGCCCCAGATTCCGCTTCCGGTCATCCTGAATCTATCTTGTCACCGGGCCCAGGTATGTGAGGGAGGAGAGAGTGTGGCAGATACTGCGTCGACTAGTCTACTGGGCTCGCAGTGGACATCACATTTTGCGACGGTCAAACGAACATTTGCATTTGTAGTAACGAAACCTTATTTCATTCGATCGGGTATTCCCTTGGTATATCATGATCTATTATTCATGCAATCTTTTAACTTCGCCACTGATGAAAAATCTAGAGGGAGCTTATCATGAATTCACGGTCCCCGGTGGAGGCTCGAAGCTCAGGCGGCCAGAGCACTGATTGGACTTAAGCCTTGACCGTGCGATAGTGAGTTCCAATCCCATCTAGACCGCCAAATTATTCGCAATATGGATGCGAACGTTCGAGTCCCAGGATATTGCATGAAAAAAGCGAAATCTGTTCGAGCACCGAAACTATTTGCTTATTATTGCTAGCTTTCAAACTCCTGCAGGAGTTCATCGTTCGAGATAGCAGTACACCTTCGAAACGGGCCACGAGTTCAACTTCGCAGCCATCAAGATAATCATTCAAGTCAGAAACAAGATGAGCCGCGAATCGATTGAGCATGATCCACGGATAGGAACTCAATCAATCGATGTATCGATTTTGCGCCGGCGCCGAGAGCCCCGCGCAGTCACTTTCACACTTGCATAAGTGGTCATTGATTGGTTTGTACCCCCGATAAGGGTCACCAATTTTGTTGCTACTGTTCCCTCTGACGATGTACTCCTGCAGGAGTTTGAATGCGCAGAATAATAAACAAGCTGTATCGGCACTCGAACAGACTTCACCTTTTCTCAAATGAATTATCATAAATTGCCTGAGGGGCCAGCGGGATTTATGTGAGTCACTTTAGTTCGTTACCGCCACAGCACTGTCAGTAATCGCCGTTCAGTCCTTCCTCAAACGCAGACACACGGTTAGTGGTACCTCGAATTTCCTCCTCTCTAACGTTCCTAGAACGAAGCCACTTCACCCTATGCCGAATTTCAAGGGTGGCCAAACATTGGCTTACTTGACAGGCGTGCACTTACGCCACGGAGCCCTTGGTTTCGCTCCCTTCTCTCTCTCTCTCTCTCTCTCCCTCTCTCTCTTCTTCTTCTTCTTCTTCTTCTTCTTCTTCTTCTTCTTCTTTTCTTAAGCCTAAACTGCCACAAGCTATTTCCCGCCAACGGCCACTATTTACACTTTTAGATAGAGAACGATTGGTTTTTATTCCTTAAGTACTAGATGACGTTCAGTTAACAGAGCCCAGAGGCTGTTTATGAACTTCTTTTAACCATGGAGATGGGGGTCCATAGAGAGAAATTGGATGTAAGGGTGCCTTGTGTGGCAACCTTAACAGGCCACTGGAAAAGGAACAGCAACAATAAATGTGACTTTACACTAAATTCTAAAGAAATTATGTTCAGTAGTACAGTGGGATTTAGAGTAAAGTTTAAGGTCAGGTAAAAGTTTGAGGTTGAAATCAGAGTTGGGGTAAGGGTCGTGATTAGGCAAAGGATTAAATTTATTAGCGTGTTTAGGGTAGGGCTATTGATAAGTTGACATTTTAAATTTATTTTGATGTTTGTGGTGGAGTTAAGAGATGAGTATATGTACCCTCCCTGACATTAACGGTAAGGCCATCTATTTTAAATGGCCAGGGCGGTTCCTTTTCTCGTGTCCTGTTTAGGCGGTCACCTAAGGCATCCCTACCAAATGGGTAAATGGTAAGTTCAGCAGCCTACTTTGCTGATCAGACCTTCTTGGATGGGTTAAATCATTTGTGTCTTCTAAATTTTGTTCGATTTTGGCTGCCTTTAAGATATAATCTTCTGACCAAGTGGGCTTACTATCATACGACGTCGATCAACGTTCCCATTTAATGCGCATATCTTTGCATGACGCTAATGACTACATACTGGTTCGTCTGATGCTTAGCGTTCGAAAATGATGTTTTGCGGATTTGCTGGACAGAGCTGCAATTGAGAATTATTGCCGACGTGAAGAGGGGAAATCGGTACCCTTGCCGCCACCAGCTAGCAATGGGCCAACCCCACGACAGAAAAGTTCGAGGTAGGGAACTCTTATGCGCTCTCCCCACCCCCGGCAGGACATGGACTACGGGTAGTTTTGCACTAAGGAAATAACCGTTTAGGATAAATATGTGCATGGGTTAATAGTAGGGTAACAATAAAGGCTTGAGTTAGAGACAGTGTAAGAACACGCGAATAGTTCGCCTTTCGGTAATCTGATTGAAGGCCAACTGAATTACATTCGGACTGGGGGGAGGGGGAAGTGGCATATAAGCCATTCCGACCAGATCCGAAAATTTGGCCACACGTCAGTTGGCACATGCTCTACCCCTGGAGTCATTAGTGATCACATTGCTTCACTCTTTAGCTACTTATGATTTCTGGTCTGTCTCACCACGCGACAATATGCCGCCTCCTGAACAACCCTGTGTGAGGCCTGAAGGTTTAAATCTGGTGTCTCATTTTTCACCGTCTGGATGTCCGTCGACGGATGCGATAACCGAGTTGACCTACAGACCTACCGCTAACGCAAGGTCAGCCCTCAGGCTTGCTCGAAGGCGTCCCCTGTCACGGATATGTCTACAAACAAGCGACAAACTCGCATGTGTGTTGGCCGGCGTGGTTTGACATCCTCAGTATCTTCTTATGAGTCCCCGGGCTGAGAGGCTCAAAGGCCAACAAATCACATGTCTAACATCCCTGTGATTCGGCTTCTCTCCAACTCATGCTGAATCCGGCATATCAGGTATGCATACACAAGACAGCTTGAACGGTGCAAGTGACGAAGTCTACCATGTACCCCCACGGAGCAGGTGCATCAACGATAACTTGCGCGTGAATTAGCTTACGGTGAGAGCAGACTTGAGCAGCATCTAGCACACGCTCTCCTCTCAAATACAATGTCAAGATTACTGTGGTACAGGCCCGGGCGCGATGGCTAAGAAGGCTGAACAGCAACTCTACGCGTGCCACGCACGACCTGATCCGAAGTACACGTACCACACTGCAATAAGAGCAGCTCGTATCACACACAAGTAGAAGAGCCATAAGGCACCAGTCGACCGCCTGCATCCGTTAACAAACGGGTGATTGGATTAACAGAATGGATGACGGGGGGTCAGGACTTATGCCTTAAGTGTGCCACCACATCCTCATGTACGGCAGTTGCTGTGTCATCACACAGCATAAGGAAAACCCGATAAAAGCATGCAGTGAGCCAGTCTGGTCCCCGTTTTGTTGCAATGCTTTCACAGAGCAGATCGTTATGGAGAGCATTCATACGCAAGCAACACACCGCACCGCACGCCGAGTTACGATGCACATAGAATAAACTACCAACTCTCACATGTGTAGTTCTTCTGATGTGAGAGGGAACAGAGCTTACTGTGTGTCACTGTTCATAAGTGTCCTTAAATCTTTCACTACTTTATGGCGAATGGGTATCATGATCCGGAAAAAAAGGCAGGGATTGTAAACATGCGTTGGATCCCAGTTTTACAGTGGAAAGGACAGCGATGGAAAAACATAAAAAACTATGCAATATTTGCTGACACAAGCTAACAGGCGAGTTCCAGAAAATAGCAAAGAAGCAGAAGAGGCGATCACTGGAATATCGTTTTTATTGGCCTGACGTTTCGGATTTTCTCTCGAACACAGCATCAGTGACTGTTTCAAAAAATGGTACATGGGGAACAAGATGCGCAGTATATATAGGACGTGGTTGCCAGGTCACCACAAGCCTATTATCGCTGGCAGTCCTCGTGTTCATCGCTGGAACGTAGTTGATGCGACAATTGCTTCTTGGTCTGTTCCCGAGTCGTTAATGGCCATGATTTCATCATCGTTGTCAATTCCTGGTTTGACAATTATTCGGCAATTTTGCTCGCTGTCCCCGGGACTATTGTTCACCCGCATCCTCCCCACATGACTAACAATTTTGCCCGCACGAAATCGCATCACAGAATATGGAGCCGAGAGACCATTTTGCTTATTAATTGATTGTGGGCCAGAGAACCATGACTAAAGCAGTTCACGACTCACGCGGTTGTCAACCCTTGCGAGAATTTCTGCCTCATCGAACTAGAAGGTGTGGTCGGGTTCCGTAGCATGAGCCGCGACTTGAGAGTTAGTGTTTTTCCTCCTCACTGCTGCCGCATGCTCGGTCATTCACGTGCGGAGTAGTCTTCCAGTTCCTCCGACGTAGTTGATTTGTCCGCAAATGCACCAGATTCGGTAGACGACTCAAAACGTTTCTTGCCGTGGTAGCGGGTCTTTTGCCCTCATTATTTGGCTCCTGATAGTTGCGTCTGGTCGGTGAGAACAACTCAATGGCGTCTTCCTGGATATCCAATTCACGATGGATTAAGGAGAAAATCACAAGCCAGCCTTCCTAGATGTCTTCGCCTGTCGAAAAGATTGTCGGGGTCTAAGAACGTACTTATTCAGGAAAGTGACATATACAACGCAAGTAGTGAGCTTCAACAGCAACCACCCAATCAGTCACAAACGAAGTTGCGTACGGGCACTATATCAGCAGGCTGCGACCCACTGCAGCGAACCAGAAGACAAGATTACCGAATCGCAGTACCTTCGACAGGTGTTCAGAGTAAACGGCTATACGCGTAACTTTGTCGACAGTTGCATGCGCAACCAAGCCGAGAGACCGAACTGCACCAGCCACACATTTTGGCGAGCACTACCGTTTGTGAAGAACCTTCTCATACCGCTTGGAGTTGGAGTTGCACACCAACCAGACGCAACTATCAGGTGCAAAATAATGAGGCCAAAAGACCGGCTACCATGGCAAGAAACGACTGGAGTCATGCGACGGAACCCGGCCACACCTTTAAGTTTTATGAGGCTGAAATTCCCGCAAGGGTTGACAACCGCATGAGCCGTGAACTGATTTAGTAATGGTTCTCTGGCCCAAAATCGATTAATAAGCAAAATGGTCTCTCGGCTTCATATTCTGTTTTGCGATTTCGTGCAGGCAAAATTGTTAGCCATGTGGGGAGGATGCGGGTGAACAATAGTCCCGGGGACAGCGAGCAAAATTGCCGAATAATTGTCACGCCAGGAATCGACAACGGTGATGAAATAACGGCCATTAACAACTCGGGTACGGACCAAGAAGCAATCACCGCATCTACTGCGACCCAGCGATTAACTTGAGGACTGCCAGCTATAATAGGCCTGTGGTGACCTGGCAACCACGTCCTATAAATTCTGTGCAAATTGTGCCCCACGTGCTTCGTCCTCTCTGCCTGCACGCACGCCGACGGTCTATTCATGCTACTGCGATCATCCATCGTTATGACACAATTATCCTCAAACCAATCAGTGAAGTCACGCAGCTGTTGGCTCACATGTCATGCCTATTTCGGCATAGCGTGTGCGCATAAACTAAAATGACGACTGCATTGTATTAATCCCAGCGGGTCTACTGTTTCATTTGATAAATAACGTATATTATGCTTACTGAATCAAATCAAGTAGCCATTATTAAACTTCGGACCAAACATGTTAGTTCAGACCTGAATCTTATTTGCAAATGCACGTATGCATCGCTCGATTAGGGTATGGCGCAGGCACTAACAGTGTTTGGTGACTTTCAGAAGTCCAGTCGAAAAAAAGGTAATGCGACTTTCGAAACAAGTATTTTATTCGCCAAACTTGTCGAATACCCCTGAAGCCTTTTGGCCATTTGGTGTCGACTTCGTAAAGAAGATTGAAGTAACTGAACGTTCGTTTCTAATTTCACAACGTGGGCGTTCAACCTAGGACCTATGCTTCTGAATGGAAAGCAAATTTAAGTGGAACATACAAAGTCGAGATGATTTTTGAACGCATGTCAAGCTTAAACATTACCGGATGAGTATATATGCTATCTAGTTGTGTGCGCATTTGGAAAGAGTTTTAGGCGGGATATCAGCCAGTTCAGTCCAAATTGTATTAATTCCAGTGGGTTTGCATCTCCAACTGTTGGTTAAATTATGGTATGCTTACTGAAACGATTTAATTAGCCATGATTACGCTGTCTCGCAGTCTCGTGCTCTTAAGGCGAACTTTACAGAAAGCCAAATCAGGAGTACCGGCAATCATGTTCAGTTTTTCAGGTTTTTCAAGAACCAACTGCAGCCTAACATGAAAAGCTAGTCGCTGAAGGCCACGATTCTTTTCATGGCCTACAAAACCAACTGCTCCAGTGAGGCATGGAAGTAAAAGGTCTCAAAGTATTTCTGATCTGCAAAAGGGGTGAAGGTAACCAAGGCAAACCACGACCGCGATCTCTGAAAATCACGCTATAGAGCAAAAAGCAAATCAATGCGATCTCATCCAAAAAATAACCTCCGTCACTCTCACAAACAGATTTTTTCAACCGAATAACTCTTCAGCGGAAATTCTAAAAGGCCGGGAACTTGTCTCGGAATCGCAATCAAGAATGAAGAGTGGTGACCACAATCTGGCAATCTTCGAGGGGAAGATAGCTCAAAATAATTTGCCGTTTCTGTTGAATAAATCAATTATATTAAGGACGATGGCAGGCAATCCGAAAAAACCAACGCCTTCAGTGAACCAATAGCCAGTAATGCTCAGTTTTCTGACGAAATAAACCAAAGTTACGTTATGTCATAAAGAAACTGGACAGGCCTATATGATTGACGTCCAAGGGGACGAAGTAAGGTTTATTACATTTATACTTATAAAAGCTCTCCAGTTGACCTAACGTCATGATTATGGGTGACTTCAACATATCAGGAAGTAACTGGAGCATGGTTCAATCGTCATGCCCGAAATCGAATTTTGAATATGGTTTTCTGCATAAAACCTTGAAGTCAAGTTCCAAACAAGCACACGTGAAGTACAAAGAGCTAACTGTCTTGACCTAGTTTTTACAAAAAAAAACATTAGGCAGCGTTAAAGAGATAATTTATTTGGCCACATGCGGTTGAGGTGACCATATACTGCTTATGTGGGACTACACCTTATTCTCTGTTTTGCCTACCATAGACGAAAAACGGCGCAAAGTTTGCCGAGGTAATTTTCAGGAGATGCGAGCAGGGCTAACTGACCTCAACCGGACCTCAATGTTTTCGGGCACTGTGAACGAAGATTGAGGGCTGTTCCGGAATGCTCTTCTACAGCTCATCGAGAGCCACTGCCAACTGACAAGGGTCTATCCGAACAAGCATCCTGGGTGGCTAGATAGCAACCTGAAAAGGAAATAAACAGGAAGCATTACTTGTGGCGATAATACTGCTAGGCTAAACAAGTCCAAATTTCAAAATGCATAAAACACAGAGAAACGAACTACGAAGCCTAGTCCTTAAACGCGCTGGGAATTCGAAAAGACCTTGTTGCAAAAGGCAACGCAGAATCCAAAGTAAGTCTGCAGCTACCTCCGCAGATGTTCAAGCAATAGGCATCAAAACCCGATGATTAAGACTACCACGCGTATCAAAATTACTGAAAACAGGAACAAAGCCGGGTTCTTTCCACAGTTCTCCACTCGGTCCACACAATTGATGCAAGGTTAAATCGTCCCTCAGTGAAGGACCTGCTGACTCAAAGCATTAGTCACATGCATTTTTCGGAAGTTATGATCAGGAGAGAATCAAAGGAACGAAACGAGTTAAAATCTCAAGAACCGGATGAGATTTCACCCAAGCTTCTCTAATAACTCGCAGATGAGCTTTATGTACCCGTTTTAGTACTATTTCCAAGTTGATTTGACTCTGGAAAAACTTCTTACCAATTGGAAGCTGGTGCATATAACTTCCCTTTACCAAATCGGCAGCCGAGGGTTAGTGAAAAATAACAGGTCCATAAGCTTGACATGAATCCTCGACATCGTGATGGAAAGGATCATTAAGAGCAAATTGGTAAATCTCGCTGAGACTCATAACTTGATATCAACCTGTCAACACGGGTTCTGAGACGAAAGATCCTGCAAAACTAATTTGCTGCAATCCCTACAGAGCTGGGTTCGAGATTTTGAAGAAGGGTCCTTTGTTAACATCGTCTTCATTGACCTTCAAAATGCATTTGACACTGTACCACTGTCTCGAGTTTGCTAATACTACTTTCCCGCTGCCCTCATGAGCATTGGCTGGTTCCAGAGCAATGCGGCGTTTCCCTTTATCACGCGTCCCTAAATATATTTAGGCTTCTTTCTCTAGCTGCAAGTCTCTTCTTTAATTCCATCACTAGTTCGTGGTGTTTCAGACGTTCTGCTGGAGAGTATTCCGGATGAATAAAACCTATTTATGAGAGTTTCGAAGGTTGGTCTTTCTAGAGAGAAAGCTTAGCTTCTTCCTCGCTGCCCAAGACAATTTTATTAGGCCATGGTCTCAGATTTTCTGACTGTTAGGTATCCTTTTTTCTGATCTTGAAGGCTGCGCGAACGGGTACCTTCTCTCCCGAATGAAGTTTATCGTTGAGCAGGTGCTGAAACATAGCAAGGTCAGTGGAGATCCTTTCCTGGCTAACTACGCAATTTTCTCGGTCTTGGGAATTCTTCGATACACTGCTGACCATATTTTCCTCTGAATGACCTGATGGATTCATGAAAGTTGTTTTTAACTTTATACTACTATCTTGTCACTCGTTGGTTTTTTCGCTCTCAACTAAGGGCTCTTTAAAACTGCTGGGATGGCTGACAGAAGTTGAGTCTGAAGTCGGAACTGCCTGTGAAAGAGGCATTATTGAAGTTGTCTTGATATAATTGTTATCCAATTTGGCAATTACCGGGTTGCAATCCTGAGCAACATGATGGAAAGGATCATAAAGAGCAAATTGTCGAAACTCGTTGAGACTCATAACTTCATATCGAACTGTGCAACAACAATTGAAATTTGCCATAAAAGCCTGGAGACCGTGGTCTGTCAAAGACCACAGCACTCTCGAGAAGGTCCAAAAACGTGCAACCAAGCTCGATCGAGGTCAAAGTTGCCTGATTTACGAGACACGATTGTCCAATCTTGATCTGTTTTCTCTGGACTATGGATAGCTACACGGTGACCTAATACAAGCCTTTCACATGCTGCGGGGTCAGGATTGTTGCCTTGCATCTGGCGACTTCTCTAAGCTGGTCACTACCACTACTTTGCGAGTACATACTACTTAACTACGTGTGACTGGTGTGAGACTGGACACAAGAAGATTCTTCTTCTTCTTCTTCTTCTTCAGAGTGATTAAGGCCTGGAATGCTCTGCCTGCGGACATAAGCATGTCCTCATCCGTTGACACTTTTAAGCGGAAATTTGACCAGTAGTGCCACAAGTACCAGCACGAAATCAGAAACTAACACATTCCCTGAAACCTATTCCTACCCACAATTTTCACGTTATCAAACAAATTACTCCTATTTTTGATTCATATTATTTTATAATTGATTTGTCCGATTGCCTGTAGTGTGACGCAGAGATACCCTTTTGTTCAACGTCCATTATATGTCGGCCTTTCTTAATTTGCAGTGTCATTGAAATCAAAAGGGAGTTCAAATGCTTCGCCTATATTCCCCTTAATAAAACTGAACTGAACTGTCAACACGGGTTCAGAGATAGATGGGCCTTCACAACTACATTGCTGCATTCTCTACAGAGCTGGGTTTGCAATTTTGAAGATGGGCCCTCAGTTAACATCGCCTCCATTGACCTTCAAAATGCTTTCGACACTGTCACACGCCAGACAATGTTGTACGAGCTAGAAAGAATAGGAATCAGATGCAATCTCAACTGGATTGCGAAATTTCTCGTGCGTCAGTGCCAGGTCGTGTGCATCGGTCAGAGAGATCAGGTTCTGCTGGGGTCGAGAGTGGAGTTCCCAGCGTTCAATACTAGGGCTTATTCTGTTCTTATATACGTGGACGATCTTTTCAAAACTCTGGACTATGAAGCAGCAATGTTTGCCGACCCCATGAAAATCTGGAGTGCAATTCAGAGTCCTGGCAATGAAGAAAAACTGCAGATCAATCTGACTTAGTTGAAGGAGTGATCGAGTCATTAGGTTTTGCAGTTGAACGTCGATTCAAGTAGAATACATCACTATGCCAACCCAACTTGATCCACCAACAGTGGAACCTACTTTCTCAACGATGCAGCCGCACAAGATGTGGACATTGAAAAGGACATAGATGGACAGATAACCACTACTTTAAACCGTTTTCTCACTGCTCAATAGTGGCGAACAGTGCAGTGCCTCTGTTGCACGACATCAAGAGGGTCTTTTTAGATTTAGATGATAATCGCTTAGATACGATTTTGGAACATTCATGAGGCCGCCGTTCAAATATGCTATACAATCCCAGATACTCGAAGAGAAACATGTCCTACTGACTGATATCATTGCGGCTATTCTGAAGGACAGTAAGAGAAACAGTCATATTCGTCAACTCCCCAACCAACAAGTAATGAATATCCTCAAAACGAAGGCATATTTGTGGGAAAAACAAAGCCACTCAGGAAGATGAAGCGAAATACGTCTCCAGAGAAGACTCTAGACAAAATAGTTGCACTTAATAACTAGGCAGTCAGCGCTTAACAATAGTGATGAGTGAAGCTTTATTTATACATTTGTTGCCAGTTTACAGGCAAGGTTAAAAGAGATATACAGTTTAGGATTGAGCTGAAAATGAAAAAAAACTCCTGATCATGCTTTCGAGGGTTTTACGGATAAAAACTGCAGCTCATTTCAAGATTTATGTTCGGGACGGAGGTGGGTTTACAGAGGTGCACGGTATGGTCCTTCTCCCTTCAGTGTTATGGATCCGGTACTCTGCACCAGCTTAAGGTGAATAGGCGAACGGTCGCTCACTGTCGACTGAGAAATTAGCCGATTTTGGATTGCTGAGCCAGCAATATTGCCCTCTGCATGAAGCCTGACACATGATGCAGAGTAAACGAATACCATCAGAACAGAGGAGAGATTCTAACGTTTTGGCAGCCAAAATTCGTGAGAGGTATCCTGAATGTAGAAAATTACTGACAGCTATCTTAAACAGAGGAGGGCTTTGCTGTATTTTGATACTTCTGGGTAGCTTTTTCTACATAGCTATACCGTTTCTGAAAAAAACCTTGCGGTATCTAACTGTGCACGCGAGAGGAAGAAATAAAAAAGACATCTCGATAATTGGTGCGCCGATAGCGGTCGAGCTGCGTCAGCGTAGTTAGATGGTTAAGGGTGCAAATTTTTAAAAGTTTACACAATAAAATTAGTCCCTTCAGTAAACTGCGAAGATAAAACGGGTCGAGGTTAGTAAGCTCACACGTTTTTTGGTAAGACATGTTTCAGTGTTCTAAAGAGAAAATCTTTTTAGTAAAGAAATGCGGTTGAGTAAATAGTAAGTTTCCTTTAGGAGAGGTCGGACCGGACAGCTCTCTTCTACCATGGTAAATTGACAATAGTCTAACGGCAGAAATTTAAGTGGTTGCCTAACGTAGATACAGCTTCCTCCACCAAAGCCCTCGCGCCAATCACTCTGAGTTTAGGCGTAGCCTAGAATAGAAAGTTCGATGTTGGCTACGCAGGGTGTTGCCTATGTTCAGTTCAGTTCAGTGTATTTGAGGCAAATGGGCTGCCGCCTTTGAACTCCCCATTTGTTACATTATAGTCGCAACGCTTAGGAGCAATGTAAAGGAGTTATATTCAAAAAATAATGCACACATATTTACGTAGTACACTGGTATTGTTAAAGTTAAGTAGTCACATAGTCTTCGTGATTTTTAAATGTCTCCACATGCTGGTACATTACAATCATCTGAGGTAGGGTATTCCGCGGTTCCACGACACGATTGGAGAAAAAATACTTCCTCAAATCAAATATTGCTTGAGGCACACGCAGATTGAATGGATGACCTCGGAGATTAGTAGTAGGGGCAAGTTGGAAAATATAATCAAACAGAAGGGCGCAATCCATACAACACACAAAACGGAAGATTTGTATCAAATCTCAGCACAATTGCCTATAACTAAGAGGATAGAGCCTTAGGTTATTTATATGGACCTCGTATGGCAGTTAAATCTAAACTCCTACTAATTTTGTGGCTTACCGCTGCACCCTTGCGAGGTTTTTGTAATCCTGCTGGGTCCACGCTCGCTGGGCTTGGGTCGCATATTCAAGATATTGACTTAAAAACGTGCAAAAAACTTTAGAAAAACAGTCTTCATTGTAATAATAAAATAGATGATAGGTTTATTGCACGCTTGATAGAATGCAGGATTGAATTGGCGGGTTATACCACTTTGCAACATTGCGTAGAAGGCTTCAGGTTGTCTGTCACGCAAAAGCCGAGATACTTCCGGGCTTCTGCTTCTCGGAATGGCGAACTGTTCAAAGAGTAGGGTCGCGTATAAGTGACCTGATTTTGATTTCGCGGACGTAGCAGGGCACATTTGTTTGAGTTGGAAGACAATAGCCATCTGTGGGACCACTCGTCCAATCGACGAAGATTGTCTTGGAAATTGTCTCCATCGGCTGCATTGTCCATGACTTTCCAGATCTGTATATCGTCCTCAAACATAGCAAAGTCACATTCCAATTCCTGTACACAATCATTAATGAACAAGATAAATACGATCGATTCAAGCACTAAACCTGGTTGGACTCCACTGTTGAGAACTTTGCGCCTCGTGCGCTATCCTCCTATGTGGACCACTTGGGAACGACCAACAAGAAAATGCTCGATCTACGTATGAAGTTTCCTTCCAATACCAACATTCTCAACTTGCAAAGGAGATGATGGTGTGGAATACTATCGAGGCCTTCTGGAACTCAATGTAAGCCAAATGCACAGCGTCTTTTGTATCAAGTGCTTATGCCAGCATTGTATCGTATAAAGTAAGTTCTTAACAATCGATATTCCCCAACGAAATCCATATTGTGCATTGGATAAGAGGTTATTGGTTTCTAAATGAATCAATAATTTCTTTTCGACAACCTTTTTGATAATCTTGCAACAGATTGAGATCAGGCTGACAGGCCTGTAGTTTGTAGCAAGTGCACGACTACCACTTTTATGAAATAGTTTAATATGGGCTGTTGTGCAGTTGTTTTGAAGAATTCCCGTATAGAACGATTTCTCGCACAGAAAGGATAGCAGCTTGGCTAGCTCTCGAGCAAGTTCGAGGAGCCACCTTGCTGGAATGTTATCAGGGCTGGGGTTTTACGTGCCTGCAGACTGTTAAGTGCCTCAAAGCCCGCCTCTTCTCGAAAGAGCATACACTGAATAATTGGTGCTCCCACAATCTCGTAACTAGATGGAATGAAAACAGCTTCTCTGGTGAAAACCGAGTGAAAGAGCCGAGAAAAGTGTTCAGTTATATCTCGAAACCGTCATTGTTTCTCAAAACAGCAATTGGATTCTTGTAACGTTTATTTTATTAAATAGCTGTAGAGCAATTTGGGATTGTGAACTGCTCCTGGAGCTAATCCCTTTCGTAATCCCGTCGTCCTTTGAAGCTGAAGCTGAATTTTGTATGCTTGCAAGGCGAAATTTTCCTTAGATCGGCAAAATGTCTTCCAAAGCCTTCCTTTCCTGTTAACCTCTCTGTTTAGATCTCTTGGTAGACACTGTGGTTTGTGAGATATCCTAAATTTTGAGGACGGAAATTGGCATTTTAGTAGATTCAACAACCACTCCTTAAATAAATTCCAGTCCTCAATGAGGTTCCCGGCGGAGAGAAGATCCTAGTCTTTTCTTGATGCCTCAGTTCTCATTTTGAGAAAGTTTCCTTGCCATAGATTGGGCCTGGTTCCACTTATTGCAGATGGCACATAATATAAACCATAATCTCATGCAAGTACTGAATGATCACCTCAACCAAGTGGAGGTAGACAGTGTACCTTATCAAACTGTCAGCATCTTTAGTGATGGCGAGATCTAAACATCTAAACTTGGGTCCTCTACGCACTCTCGTTGGAACTAATACATGTTGTGTGGTAAGAGCTTCAAGTGTTGTCTTTAGCAGATGGTGATTGAATGAATAAATAGAGCAATGCACCTGCAGATCATTCCATCAAATGCTGGGTGCATTAAAGTCTCCCATGAGAAAAACATCAGGTTAACAACCAATATCCGTGATGTTCTCCGGCAAACATGTATTAGCGACTGTGTCTGTCCCCGGTGGTCGCTAGGGAGTCATGGTTTCAAGGGACTGCCATCCATGCGTATTTATTGTCAGCAAAATAGACCCCATACCGTTAATAATCTTCTTTGTCCTTTCACATACAGTGAAATTGCTCTTTACATACACCGCAACTCCTCCATCCTGGCGGCCTGTGCGGTCCCTATCTGAACAAATAGTACCTCAATAATGCTACTTCACAATCGTTGATGTTCTGTGACAGCCATGTTGCTGTGCTTGCTATAATATCAGGAAACAGAATGGTTACCTGTATTCTCAGTTCATCAGGCTTCGAAAGCAGTCTTTGGGCGTTGGTATACAGAAGTTTAAGTTGGCAACACTCAGCAGAGCCAAACTCCATGTGTCTCGAGTTTACCAATATTACTTTGCCGCTGCCATCATAAGCATTTGCTGGTTCTAGGGTAATACCGCATTTCTCTGTATCACGTGTCGTTTGAAAATAAACAGGCCGTTCTCTCCATCTCCGAGTCTTCTCTTCAATTCCATCAATAAATCACGGCGTTTCAGACGTTTTGCTCGAAAGTAGTCCGGCTGAAATAACCTTCTTATGACACATTCTGGGGTTCATCTTTCTAGAGAGAAGTAGCTTTGCCTCTTCCTTGCTGTCCAAGGCAATTTTGATAGGCCGTGGTCTCAAAGTTTCTTACTGTTCAATATCAATTTTTCCGATCCTGAAGGCTGCGCGAACGGTTATCTTCTCTCCCAAATGAAGTATATCGTTCAGCAGATGTTGAAATAGCAAGGTCAGCGGAGATCCTTTCGTTCGTAACTATGACAATGTCTGGGTTTTGGATGAAAAGCAGAGTCTGGAGCAGAGGCATCGTATTCAGCAGAGATTGGGCATTTAGAACGAATATTTTACTGGAGCACATTGTTGGTTCCTGAGGCGGGACAGGCAGGTTTTCAGAGTAACTGCCTTCTGCCAAAGAAATGATCTTTTCACTTGAACTATTTGTCCGTCCCTTTATTTGAAGATGTGCCTCGACATTGGTCCTTCGTCTTTCCAGTTCTATTATTAATTTTCTTATTTTTAATCGATTTTTAGCCTGTATCCTGGCTAAAAACCTTCAGAATGTAGACTCCATAAGGTTGTATTTCTCTTTAGCAATAATAGTGCCTGGGCTTCCTTTTCCAAAATGATTTTAAGAGGTCTTGGTTGAGGATTTGAATCGGGTGCTGACGGAGCCTTCCTTATTCTATATGCCTAGATAACGTGCGTGGACACGCCGTCCGTTAGCAAAGTTTTTACATACAATTTAAGGAGATCTAAGTCATATGCAATTTGCCTCATTGGAATTATTGACACGGACTCTGGAACCAGTTTTATAACTGCATTCTGTTTTCGACGCAATCGGGCGCCTGTTTTTAGCTCAGATCTTTCAAACGAGTGAGTTCTTGTTTTCAAGTCACTTGGTCCGATTGATCCAGATGGCCCGGGTATTGAGCTGGCAAGATCCAAATCCGTGAACGGCTTGGTATTCTTAGAGCTTTCCCTCTTTGGCTTTACAAACTCACCAACCTCTTCAACATTGCCTTTTAGTGCAGCGTCCAGCAGTGATGCGGTTCTGGGTTATAAAGTCAGATCATTGCTGATGCTCCCTGAGCTACGTGACGATGGCTAAGAGCATGGACTTGCTAGGACTCCCTTTCGAACGAGTGAAACGTCCTCTGGTTTACTGGGTTCAGCATAAAAGATGTCTTTTATCTGAGTTTTAAGTATTCTTTAAGAGGCGATAAATACATACGAACTTTTCTTTACCGTAGGTTTTGCATGGACAGGTGGTTTTTTAACAAGTGAACGACAAAAAGATTTTGTTAACTTATCTACGACTTGCTTTAAATTGGTTACCTCCTGCTCTATCCCTAAGAATTTCTGGAGGAGGCTGAAACACCACATACAATTTCGTCTTCGTAAGCTACATAAACTTAGCTTACTAGACGTTTGCCCGTTTAGCAGAATAGCGATAGTTGTAAGTATTTTCTCCTTTTGCATTAATTTCTTGGTCGAAACCCCCTGTCGATATGACCAAATGGTTAGAGTCGTCGGTGGTCTGTCCTACGCGATTTTATGGAGCCGGCTCGAAACCAGGCCACCGATTAATTTTTTTTGTGGCAGTATATTTAGAACACCTGCGTTTTGCATAAGTATGGGGATACAAAACAAATGCATTTGATATTAAAATCTTCAAAAATTAACGGAGACTCGGTAATGATACTCAAGAATATGACTATATGAGGATCTGAAAAAGGATATAAGAATAGGAGGATATAACGACTCAGTGTTTAGTTCGAGTCCCTTCCGCGATTGAAAGCAGATTCAGGGAGCACACATCAGGCGTGACTTTCGGAAGTGAGCGAAGATCGACGCTTGTAATTCCGGTTGAGATAAATACTGAGACAGGGAAGAATCTGCAGCAGAGGATTTTTTCGAAGCCTAAAAATCTTCATGTCCAAGTTGCTATGTCCGATCTCGGGAGAAAATACAGACAATTCTTTAATAATTTCAAAGCACCATATCTTCTACACTGAGGTTGAGACTAAAAACTCGTAGGCCCGAAGGACTTGCAATTTGAAAGAAATTTAAAAAGGCCACAACTTTCAATATTGTTGGCCAATTAATTGAAGTGGCCTCTTCTCGCCCCGCCACAGAAAAAATGCACAGGGGACGACGCGTTGTGTCCCTTGATGAAAGTTATTTTTCCTGCACGTTTAAAGCCCCCTTGCGCAACTGGTAACCCGGCTTTAAGGGTCATACGCAGCTCCCACTATCTCCCGACTTAGGACAAAAGCCAGAAATTATTGGTTAGAGATGATTGAGTAATAAAAATAGATTTCAAAATAGATTTTACAGTCATAAAAGTCATCCACCCTCCTCGGTCAAGGAACGTAGGCAGCATCGCTTCTGCAATCTACAGCCGGTTCCTGCAATAGAAGAAATCCGTTCATTAGGAGTGAACTGGTGCTATAGGCCAACATATAATAACTAATATATAATACCTACACGTAAGACGTATTTAAGCATGCATGCTTATGTCTAAAAGAAGACATAAACCTGACGTCGCGAATGACAGTCACACTACTTCAGTAGTAGCTACATATATAAATTGTCTACTATAATGATATCAGTAGATTTGAAAGATAACACAATAAACTTACTTACTTGTACTTGTTTCGGCTGCTGTCATGCCTGACCTAGCCGGTCTTGATGATGACATGTATTGCACCTCTTCAATCGTGACGATTCGTGGCAGCAGACCTGTAAAGCTCAATTAATTATTTTCTACGGCGACGGACGCTGAATACCGAAGGTCTAAGCATCGCCTACAATTCGCACAAATGGCGATTTCGTTTAACGCGTAACTATAAGCACAAAGAACTGTAAGTACAAAAGTCATATTTTGCAAGACTAAAAATAAAGGTATAAGTGCTTATGAGATATGGGAAATTAGCCTGCCATCGGATGGCGACAAAGTTGGGCACATGTCGGCATAACCGGTAAATAACGGTGGCTGAATATATATTGTAGAATTATTCAAAGCTTTTATTTTACGTTGTCAGCAGTTTTCCGGCGTTTGGTTCTGTCACCATACCAGCCTCTCATCCCATGGAACCATTCAATGACCATTTGATATACTTCGTCCACTGAGCAGTTACTATATGCGGTGTTTTGTCCAATTGTATATGTAAACATCAGTTAAAAAGTTAGACGTACCTGTGAGGACGACGTTAAGAGGGGAACCGAAAAACGATAACTTTTTGAAAGATCTACCCCAGTAGGAACTGAGGAATAAAAGTGGATCAAGTAGAGCTCTAAGTAAATATCAGACATACTCTTTCTGATATCGAGCGATGCTTTCATTGCTGATAACAGTATTTGCGTCTTAAAGCAGGCGTCTTGCAAATCGGTAAGAACGCACCTACTTATGTCTCTTTCGTTTCTTTCATCACTACTGCAGATTCTACAACTACCATTCACTTATTCCATTGGAATAACTTCCTGAAGGAACTTCGGTACATAGTTCTGGCATTTCCAGTTCCGGTAAAATGATTAAAACGGAGGACGTAAACGGACCAGAAAGTTCCACTTGCACTGTCCTCACGGCATAATAAGCTCTCTTCGCACGCAAAATGCGCTTATGATAATACTTGAATTGATGTCTTAATACCTACGTCTCATGCTGACTTAATACCGATAAAAACGATATAGAAAAGAGTAAACCTTATTTACTTTTAGCTAGTCAAGAAAATATATAATAAATTTTTGCCAAGGTTAAAAGTAAGTTCCTAAACCATTATAAAATTATGTACGGGAATAAATCTGGAGTCGGAAATCTCTGATCGTTCGGATAGTTTGATCAATTTCACCATGTACTTTAAACTTACGAAAAAAGCAGCTGTTTAGATATTGCATATGGCTAGCTCTTATGAAACTTAGGCGTGCAGTGCGAGAGAGAGCGTTGGCGCACCCTCAAATAACTCAATCCTGCCAAAGTACAGCTAGATACAGATTCTTCTTATATATGTCGAAGGCCAACGGAGCAGATTTTCGAGAAGACCGCGTCCAAAGCTCCCCGTTGGAAAGAGGTTTACTAGTGCAAGTCCTTACGTCCATTGGTAAGTTGGGGTGAAGCGCTTACCTCAGCTGATTCTACAACCGACCTTAGCTTACGTTGAAGAACCTAATAACCTTAGTTTGATGAAAAATTTGCAGAAAAGCGATAGTTGCAATTACTTTCTGCTTCTCCATTAATTTGCTGGTCAAAAAACCCGTGTCGATGTGACCTATAGAACGATCTGCTTCTGCTAACGTCGCAGCATACATTTATAGCCGTAGCTCGGGTAGATTGCGTAATGCTTACAACTCATGTTGACTTAATACTGATAAAAAAATAAATACACAAAGGATTTTAATAGCACCTTTGAAAACTAAACCTGCTACAACAGATGCCTTTCACCTATTAAACGAAGCTCTTCCTTACGTAACTTAAAATCATACAATACAGACATAAATTGAAAAATACTCCTAAATAACATGGAAGTTAGGCAAGATCACGTAGCAGAATAGAAACAGCTGTTCAACCTTTGGGTGTAATGGCAGAACTGGCATCGATATTCCTTCAGTACGATAGTTTGACCGCTGATTTCGACAATGTCCAACGTATGCTCCACGAAAGGGTGGTGTAGGGACGGTGACTTGCACGTGATTTAGTTTAAAGTGATATTAGACTTGCACTGCATCTACCACACTCTATTCTCTTCCCCCACCTGACCCCTGTATCATGACAGAGTCAAGACGACGGGAGATGGGAGAGGGCACAGGTGGCTGGCGCGGCCGGAGACGGCCCTGGGTGTACCACCACACCTGGCTCTGATCCCACGAGTGAGACTACGATAAAGGCCACATTAAGAAGGAGCCATTGCAGCCTGACACAGTCCGCCAGTAAGCCACTCCACACAAAACTCAAATTGGGCTGACCACGCGGTCCGAGTGTTCCCATCAGTTGGAAACCTTCAGGCCATGTCTTTTAGCGTATTGTGATAGTTTCAAGCGTGTCAGATTGGTTTTTAGTGAATAACATGCGCTAAGCTGTTGATCTCACTCTCTGCCCCACCCTCACAGTCAAACCAAACCACCCGAACCGGTCAGTGGGAGTGAGAGTGGGCGCATTGGCTGGCGGGTCGGCGTACCCTTCTTCGCGCGCCACAGCACGACCTGGCCCCCATAACGCACACACCAGGATTCACGTAATCAGGGGATATGGAAGAGCCATCGCCGTCTGACTCCCAGTCCACTGGTCAGCCACTCGACACACAGCACATACACTGGGCCAACGGCGTGGTCTGGTTTAAGCGTCGGATTGGCAGCCTTTCAAGCCACGATTTTTAGGAAACCGTGATATTCATGGGTATATGATAATGGTGAGGGTGTTGTCTATGTATTGGTGTTGGTAGAGTGCGCTGATTTGGCTTAGTCTCCGGTGGTTTACCGCAGGTTTTCATGGATGCGCTTGTGACCGAATAGGCCTATGCGATGAGTGAATGTGCGAGGACAGTGAGGGCAGTGGAGGCGGCGCTCTCTACTGTGTGTGGGTGCTCTAGGCACTGGTTCACCAGCCTCTGTACGATGGATTCGCAAGCGAGCGACCAGGCCGATGCGTGAGGTTAATGTGTAGTCGCAATGAGGACAGTTTATATGAGAGTGCCCATCGATGATGGTGGTGGTGGCGGCGGTGGTGGTTTCGGTGGTGGGAGTAACAGGCGGTGAGTATTGGGATGTGGTCTCTATGATGGTGGGATTAATGGAAGTGATATCAGGGGTGAGAGAGAGGAGGGAGTCCAGAGGAGTGTTGACGGAAATTGACGTAGAAATTGGAATTTTTGGATTGTTGGTGCATTGCGTCCGAAGATTTCCGACCAGGCCGATTCTCGCATGGAAGGTGCGTTGACAGCGTGGGCATATTGTAAGAGCCTGGGCATTGGCGGTGTTGGTCCGGGGCGCTGGTGACTTTCGTCCCGCTCTTTTGGTCTTGGCGGTAGCGACCCTGTTGGCTTCGTGGATTGCTGTCCCTGTCTTCACTGTCCTTCTCCAAGCAGGTCGGTTCCAGCCGAGGTCCTTCCAGGTCACCGGGTTAATCTGCAGTTGCTTCAGGGAAGTTTTCAGACTGTCCTTGTAGCGTCGTACTTGACCCCCTTGTCGATGAGACCCCATGACGACATCTCCAGAGAAGAGTTGTTTGGGCAATCGTGCGTCGTCCATCCTCACAAGATGACCGCTCCATCGCAGTTCCAATTGTTTCAGCTGAGCATAAATGCTGAGAAGGCCTGTTCGTTCCAACACTTCCATGTCCGGTATCCTGTCTTGCCATGTCAGTTTTAGTATTCTGCAAATGCAGCTGAGGTGGAAGTGGTTGAGCTTCCGCACCTGCTTTTGGTAGATCGTCCACATCTCCGCTTCATACAGCAGCATCAGCAATATGACGGCTTTGTACATCTTGAGTTTGGTGCTGAGGTGGAGACCATGTCGATTCCAGACCACGTTCTGTATGCGTCCAAAGGCTTGGCTGGCTTCAGCGATCCGATTGACGATCTCATCGTCAAATCTGGTTCTGCGGGAGAGATTTCTGCCCATGCACGTGAAGGTTTTCACCGATTTCATTTGGGCACCATTGAAATTGATGTGAGCTGCGGTGTAGATGGTATTTAGCGGTGGCTGATGCATCACAACCATTTTCTCAGTGTTGATGCGAAGTCCGAATTTGTCACTGGTGGCAGCGAAGAGGTCCATACGCCTTTGAATTTCCTCTTCTGTCGTCAGCGAGGAGAAGTTCGTGGATGGTGGCTGTGGAGACGCGCGAGCGGAAGTGCAGGGAAAATGGCTGCCATTCCACCCAGTTTTAAAAGTTGCGTACTTATTCAGCTTATGCGAAGTACCATTAAAAATGACAAAATTTTGGCAGGCAGATGACTCTCCCGTCCCCCATCATATGCAATTATTAATCGACCAACGATTTTGACGATGTCCACCGTGTCCTCACAGTAGGATGGTGCAGGTATGCTGACTTATGCGTGGATTAGATAATAGTGATACTAAACGTGTGCTGCGTCTACCGCACTCTCTTTCCCTCTCCCTTCCGGACCCGGTGTGTAGACAAAGGCAAGAAGACCGGAGATGGGAGAGGGCGCATCATATACATAGGGCATATTACGAACGTCGATGGGGTTTTAAAATTGCTATTGGCTTTCAAAAATACGGATCACACAGATATGTTGAATCAATTAAATTTTCTTCGTTGGGTCTCTATGAAACTACAACTATTTGTTCAGAACCTGGTATCAGAGATAAATAACTTTGCGCACATTTAGCAATTGCTGTTGATAGACTTGCACATATTGCAGCCCATAACCAAGTGTGTTTTACATCATACCTCACTTTAATAAATCTGCCTCACGCAACTCCATAAAATTTACGGCAACCAGAAAAAACCCTCAAATTTGTTTCTGAATTAGTACAAGTATAAAAGTGCACTAAATCAACTTCTTACATAAAGAAACTTTGCCTCCTGGATTTGAGTTGAATGGTTTTGGGAAACGGGGCCCCGACAGAGCTTCGAAGTTATTTTTCAGACAATTTCACGGTAACTGTTGAACACTCGAGTGACTACCATTTTCAATAGAGAAACACATTTAAGTCTTTTGATGACTGTTCTGAAATTATTGGCACGTTGGGTGGGATTTTAATGCAGGGAACAAAATGAAAGAAAATTTGCATAGGTAAATTTATTATGAATCTGGTTGGTACATCAAATAGTTTTCTAGAAGACTGAGAGCTGATGATTTCCAGTCTTAGCAGTATGTTGAGGAAATCAGGATCAGTTTGCGCTGGTACCACATAATTCATATTTTTCCAAATTGTGCTGCGCCAAAATGCATTGAGTTCTTTCCCGCTATCTGAAATTTTTATCTTTTATATTTTCGAGATATATCTATTAGGTGGATTGTGTATTCTCCATTTTTATTGTATTTTGGTATCAGTTCATGTGTCGTGGGTGAAGTAAACCGGTCTGTACTCGTAACCCGGCCTCTGTGACGCGTTAGGCCGTTTGATCAATCGATTTTGTTTTTCGACATGACCTTCTAACAAGCAGTTTAGATGACAGAATGGGAAAGCTATTGTGTTTTTTAATTTTCCAAAAAGTCATTGCCATGGTGCGTTTGAGTTTGATGCCATTATAGTTGAAAACTTCAGTTATTCGAAATGAAATAGTTGTTATCAATTTTTGTCATGCCATCCGCAAAATTTTAGTACAACATTTACAAACGCGATTTCAGCCTGGCTAACATAAGAAAGAACTAACTGACTAGTAAATATGTCTGAAAAGCACCAGTAAATCTACAGTTGATCAAGAAAATTATGTTATATTTTTTCATATTTCTGCTATTTCCCCAAGGTTTATTTACGTGAGACATTTTGAGCAAAAAATAATCGGGTAATGCATGGTATGTAGGATGCATCCACCATTCCCGTAAAGAATCCAGTAGCACCATGCGTCCAACACGCGAAACCCTGCAGTACACTGAAGGCTGAAGTTATAAAAAGATGGCTGCTGAAGTAGGTTGAATCGATGGGAGGCTGAGCACAAAGTGATCAAAGTTTCGATTCATTTGCATAACGTTTTCTCCTATGCCTCAAGACTGAACTTGGTGGTGCGAAATGGTTTCTGCTTCGCATTCACGCATTTCCCAGCGAATGTTTCCTTCACGTTGGCTGCCATAATAATAAGATTGGGTGGATAGAGCTTTGTGGTATCACGCAGTGGACAAAGTTGATTTCTGTTAAATTGATGTTTCGAGTAATTGCTGACCTTTCGAGTTTTCTGCGCAAATGAATCGCATCGTGCAAGTACGTACATAACCCTTGGTTAAACTTAAGATTTTCGCAGGAATGTTCATAAATTCGCAAAGCCACATCTGAAGTACTTTACTACGAAAGGTTACTGGGCTTTGCAGCCGACATTTGGAATTTACCCAAAATGTCGGCATTTTGGTCCCATTGCAAATACTCAGCAACCTTACTTGATAGTTCTCTGTATCGGTCAGTGAACATGACCTCGCACCTAGCAGTCGCCGATGCATGAACTGCTCATGTAAAGGCACTTGACCTGACACTGTCTGATGGCGATTGCTCCAACTGGCAGCAAATTTAGACAAAGTTAAAAATGAATAATCGCAGAAGAAAAACTTCAAAAAGATCTCACAGCTCTACTGAAAACTGAATTTTGAAACAAACCTTGCCATGAGCGTCGTTAAACAATGATAATTGCCTTAAAACTGCAATTAATGTAACCCTTTTCATATACTTTGGCCTGAGTTTGTGTAGCGATTGTTAGTTTTCGGAATTCAAATTATTAAAACAAGCCCAAACAATTCAAAAAAATCATAAAGGTGATTTAAACAAAATGTTGCATATAAAGTGTTGATATTTCCTTGACTTACTCTTGGTACAGGACAGGTGAACCCGGATAGACTGAGGTAGCTGCTTCGAATAGTTGTTCCCCTATTAATTACTTCAAGCCAAATCAGCGGCCGTTGGGTCAATCCGTGTGGCAGAAGTTGGACACCTTCTCTCGCTATGATGATCGAACTAATTTAATGCAGACAGAAACGGGAGTTAAACTGAATGCCCGAAGTAAAGATATTTGACTGGTAGATTAGTATATGAACTGTCAAAATGTTCAATGAAGCTATACGCAAGTTGCAAGAAAATACAGTCATCAAAAATAGAGATTACATAAGTAGCGCCATTAATCAACGATTAATTTCTTCAAATTCTCTGCACAACAAAATGCTGGGTTCCTAGCAGCAACCCTGCAATCTTGAGTACTTAAATTTGAATTTTCTTGGCTTAATTTCTAAAATTTAGCACTAATTTATTAATGAAAAAAACTACCGTTTACAATATAAAAAATGGTCACATGGGGGCAATCAGTGTTGATATTCAACGCTTATCATTATTTCTAATTTTCAGGTTAATTCCTAATCAAATTATAATATATTTTTAATTTAAATATATATATATATATATATATATATATATATATATATATAACACTTAAATATTTAGATTTTGGGACAACTTTTATAAATGATGTCTGCAGTCATTCTAAAACTAAAGCATCCCTTCAAAATACGTTCTGTTATCATATTTTATTTTACCCGTGATACATTTATTTTAAGGAAGTGATTCATGCAGGAAACTATGATTGTTTGCAGTTACTCTACGCCTTTAATTGAACAAAGTATATAATGTTTAATTGCAGATCATATGTTATTCAAATGAGGAAGACTTATGTGGATTTACGACGCCGTGCGGTGAGTTGGTCAACTGAATTTATTAAAATGTCAAATTTTCCAGGTGTATTTATTACATTATATAAATGGTTCCTTTGGCAAATTATTGACCATCTTTTTTAAAACCTGTCTCGTCGATATTCAGTTCTAGAAGAGAAAGAAAACCATTCCATTTTGAAGTTTGAAGTTTCTCAGGGAGAGGAGAATATTGTGTTCTTCACGTGCCAATATGCAGACGAAAAAAAATTCGACTTTGTCACCTATCGCTATCTCTGGCCAGGTACAGCTTTATTTCATAAGTCCAGAAACACGAAGGTTCCTATGGTATGTTTTAGTCAGTAAAATTGAGGAGTGTTTGACTGTTTCTACTAGAATGACTCTACACCGACTTTATTAGTACATCTAACCTGCGCGTTCATTTATTGAACCAATATATAAGTCATCGTTAATTTGTAGGCCTGGACATATTTTTGGGTGATGACAAATACGTGCATTCAAATTCAACAACGGTAAAACTGCAATGGGTTGTTAAAAACTGGGGTCCACGCAATTACCGCGTAAGTTCAGGTTTCACTGTTTGCCTAACAAAACTTTAATGTACAATAATCCCTTAATTTATATTGAATAACGAGACATAACCTTCCAGTCTGGATTGCTTTAAAAGTTAAAATTTGTTTCGTGCATGCTAAAAGATTATATTATATATTTTTTTTTATCACGAATAGTGGTTGGAATTCTGAAGCGATTTGAGGCTGAACTGAAGCAAGTATTTCAGTTCAAGACATAGAATACGTTTTGAGCCGACTTAGTTTAAAACAAATGACATTCTCAAGATCATAATGAATAACCAAATGTCGCCAAAATCATACCTGTGCTTATGATTTAATTGGTAAAAAAGCTCTACCGAGTACGCAAAGGAATGGGTGTTTTTAGATATGTATAGGAGATAGGCGGACAAGCAACCGATACCAGTTTTTGATAATACAGAATTATTTCAGCTTATTTAAAGATGATTTACTAGTTTATTTGCAGTTTCGAAGGCCTTTACCCTAAAATAAAAGAACATGATGAGAAAAGAGGGGTGTTTGTGTTAACCTATACGTTTGAACGCAGGCATGATGTACGCACACACCTTGTTTCATTACAAATTTGCTCCCCTTATGTTTCTGTCTGGCTTAAATCACCATGGACAATCACGTTGATCCAAAATTTAAGAGAACTTGCAATTTGCTTTGCTGATTAACTGATTGGCATTATTTGTCTTGGCACTGCAGCCACTATTCGGATCATCATAAATTTGAGTTTGATAATTGTGCCGTTAAGCGGTAATGTTTGTGCTAATTCGTTGGGTTGACTGACATAAGATGTGGTTTAGCTCTAGAAATAAACCTATTGAAGCTGAAGGTGGCTTTTTTGATCACACTTAACAGGGCAGTTAATTTGTGCTTTACACTGATCCAGAAACCCATCCATAAACTTGTCGCAATGACGGGCAATATGCAGATTATCCCAGAATTAAATAAGCCATCTTTCGAAACGCATTAATGTATGTATGAAATTACTCTCTGCGTCATAGAAACTCGAATGCATATCTGGCGGAGAGATATTGTGTTCGGGGCTGACAACTTCATCTGAAGAGGGAAAGTGCAGTAAGTATTATTTTCTAAGCATTGATATTTTGCTATTTATGACGAAAACCAAAACAGCTTTCTTTGAGAGAGAATTCACTTGATTTGGTTTCTATTTAGACGTCATAGAAATGGACGACATGTTTACCTTCAATCTACACGTTGAGCAAACTGAAAACACTGATGTGTCAATGATCCTGTGCATTATAGCTGATGACATGCAAAAACAGACCATTTATTGGCATGGTTAGTGTACATTGCAACATTTATTTTCTTTTTCATGTTAACCCATCAAAGCCATTGTTAGGGACAACGCGCGCTGCGTACTCTGCTTTCTACAATGATTAACATTTACAGTTTCTTTATCAATTTGCGGTCGGAAGAAGGGGCGTGGCCTCTCTAGAAGTTCTGACGTCGGCCGCTTACACAGTTCATAATGCGAAGATTTCCAACGCTTTGTACAGTCTAATCTTTAAAGATAGTCCCAAATAATGAATATATCGCACAAAGAACCCAGCACTAAAACGAGTCTTTTTATTCTCACATAAAGTTTACGGATTACCCCAAATTGTCTACTAGTTTGCTTGAAACACAAACAACGAATTATAGAACATGGGGCAAAGGCCGGTAAAACTGTATCTTATGGTTGCAAAACACGGAACTACCATATGCAGTTTGGAGATTACTTTTGAAAAATTGTACGCGACAATTTATTTATTACGTATTTTGTTTATTGCTTTTGTAGGCATTGCAAGATGTAAAAATAGTTAGTTAAAATCAATTTTGTAATAATCTTTAATTAAGATGCAGCCAATCACGTTTCCTTAATGATATGGTTTAGTGTTTATAAGTTTTTAATTGTGCGTTTCAGAAATTGATCTACGTTTTGTGAAATAAACTTTTATCTGTACTTTTATTCAAGATTCCCATAAAATATGCAATGTAGCTGAAATATATTGCAAAATCTTAGTCTTCTTCTTAATGGCACACAACAATTTACCCTTTTTTATATACGTTGCCAAAATATCCTTTGCATAAATGCATAGGGGATATAAATTTCAAATTATTGTGGAATGTAAACATATCTTTCAACTTAAGCCACCCAAACATGAGTAAAGAATGAAAGAAGGAGTAAGTTTCTACGAAATGGATTAGAAGAAAGAACATTGATGCATATATATAGTTTAACATCCATCAACGCACTCCAAATAAATAAATGTAGACTTATTAAGTTGCAATGTTTATCGAATGAACTTCTTTTTTGCGGAAGAATAAAAGAGTAGTCAAAAGAAAGGAGCTCATCGACCTTCCCTTATCAAGTGATTACGCCGCAGGAACATTGATGCAAAGAACATTGATGCATATATATAGTTTAACATCCATCAACGCACTCCAAATAAATAAATGTAGACTTATTAAGTTGCAATGTTTATCGAATGAACTTCTTTTTGGCGGAAGAATAAAAGAGTAGTCAAAAGAAAGGAGCTCATCGACCTTCCCTTATCAAGTGATTACGCCGCAGGAACATTGATGCAAAGAACATTGATGCATATATATAGTTTATAATCCATCAACGCACTCCAAATAAATAAATGTAGACTTATTAAGTTGCAATGTTTATCGAATGAACTTCTTTTTGGCGGAAGAATAAAAGTGTAGTCAAAATAAAGGAGCTCATCGACCTTCCCTTATCAAGTGATTACGCCGCAGGAACATTGATGCAAAGAACATTGATGCATATATATAGTTTAACATCCATCAACACACTCTAAATAAATAAATGTAGACTTATTAAGTTGCAATGTTTATCGAATGAACTTCTTTTTGGCGGAAGAATAAAAGTGTAGTTAAAAGACAGGAGCTCATCGACCTTCCCTTATCAAGTGATTACGCCGCAGGAGGACCGGTCTTACAGTTCGAATTAAGTAACCCTTATTGACAAAGAAGATATTTTATAAGTTCGATTTAAGGTATAAGTTATCGGTGAGTGATGAGCGTACGGCAGGTGACAAGGTGAGTATGCACTCGTTACCCAATAGTTAGTTTAAATGCATCATTTGTTTTCACGCAGCTCAAAATTTGACTACCGTTGTACCACTTGCCATTGTTTGTATACATTTTTGGAATATATAAATTTCTGTCTTGATTTGTCAACTGATAGTCACCCATTAAGTGTTACTCAGAGGGAGCCTTGTAGTTTAGTTACAATTGTTTAAAAAATAATTTTTCACTTAACCAGGAATCGATGGTTAAAATCTCATTTGCTACCTACGTGAATATAGATTTTAGTAAATTATATTTTTAATTTTTGTCGGCTGTTAGGCAACCTCAATGCGCCAGTCAGCAAACATATACCAGGTTAGTTAGAGGGCTCCAATAAATCTTCTTTCAGAATATATGTTTGTTTGTCCTTTTCCTTTAATGTCTAATAACTAATGTGGTTCCTTCCTTGAAATTCACATGGTTATCTGGCGAATGCCGAAAAGTTTAAACTTCCGATTATTGAAGGAGAGAGCAACCGTTTGCTTTTGGAAGTTTCCTTCGACGAGCTGCTTGCAGAAAGGGTGCTCAAAGACCGAAGCGATCTTCCTATTGCTTTTGCACCCGACTTTATGTAAAACAGCCTGCACTATCTCTATTTAATGCAGGACGTGTAAAAATGAGCATGATTTAAATTGCAACTATGTGCTCTGTTACGCGGGGATGCAGTTTGAAGCGAACGCTTTCAATGGTTGTTTCTCAAAGCCGATTGAGATTTTAGCGCCCTTAAAACCACAAATAAACAGTTAACATTAAACCTTTATTATGATGACCAGCTCGCATTTATTTGGAGATTCAGCTACCTGCACCATGCGTGTCAGGTTGTAAAGCTTGTAACCGATTTCGATCAATTATTTCAAAATTACAGATAAGCGTTTTTTAATATTGGGTATTTAAACAAAACGTTTTGCCATAATCCTAGTACATGTTAGAGAATAGATTATTTTTTTGCGTAACGCAGAACTTCAATTTGCCACCTGTGATATTATCACTTAATAATCCGAATAAATTACTAGCACGCAGTTGAGTTACTTGCTTTCCATGCTAGGAAAATCAGGAACAATCTTTAAAAAAAAAATTTCAAATAATAATATATGTGCAAATAAATTCCACTAAACATATATTCGTGATTAACAAGGATTGCAGAAAAAAGGCTTTAAATTATGATTTGTATACACTAAGTTACAATAAGTGTGTTTTTTAAAGCTGTTTGTCAAGGCTGTGTTATAGACTGTAAAGTATACAAAGAAGCCAATTAATAATATGACTCATTATCAGAAAAAAATATTTGATTATTGAAACATTGACAGATAAGGGCCTTTCGCATAGGATAGATCAAGATATTGAATAAAAAACCTTCCAGCAAATCCAACAGCATAGAGTGCTTATAAGAACGTGTGAATAAGGAAACGAAAAAAGATTAATTTTCAGACACACATGAGTAAAATATCATCAAAGAAACTTTTTCACGAACTTAACATAGAAAGAATATTTTAACGTATGTTTCCCTTAGACGGTATTCAAAGTTATCATGCCATAAAGTGGCAGTTCTAATATGTACATGTGAACCATATATTGTTTTTCCACATAGGAATCATCAAGTGGATATGAAAAAAGTCCATTAAAAAGCCCGCATTTTAGAGAGTGTATGAATCTCATAGGATTATGCTCCACGATGTTCTGCATACAGATCTAATTAAGTAATCCTTACTAAGCGACCATTTGTTACGATAATTAAGTTTTTATTTCGCAAAATCAGTCATCAAGAAATGATCACAAAGAAATGAGACGAAAAAGCGTTTTCTGCTTAGTATCTATTATCTATGATGAACTATATTAGCGCAGCTTCCACAGGAACCTAGTATTCTTAGTTGAACATGTTTTACCCGCACGTTTTTGCATATTTGCACATATATTCTGACTTCTGGGGAATATAACTTTCATGTAGAGAAATAAAGGCTTTTTATGAAAACAATGTTCATCCATGTTTTTCGTCTATAAGGCATAACCAGCGAGACTTTGAACGAGCAAATTGGAGGTAAGTTAACTATTCGAAGAAAGCTTTTCATTTGTTTAAAAATATTTCTTAAAAATAGCACTCATTGCCTATGCGGAAGTATGTCTGCCCTATAGAATTTAAGTTCGTTGTGTCATTTCTGCGAAGCCTCCTTCAAGGAGGCATTTATCGCTGAAAGTCTGTGAGAAGTTCAACATTCGAACACATCAGCCGGAGCCTCATTACTCAGCTTATTACATCATCGTATGAACTCCAACCTCAGCCTTTTTGTCATGGATACGAAAACCATCAAAACAGCCGCCTTGATTAGAATCAAGGGAAATAAATTATTACAATTTGAATCTTGAATATTAATATGAATGTTTGACAGATTTAAACAAAATGCTTTTGATTCTGTTACAAAAACGTCGGCTGGCACGGTGGGAGAAGAACCCACGATAGCCAGTGTACAAATAGAGTACAGTGTGTTCTCTAGGTATGTGATTTGCTTTTTCCCGACCCAGTAGCACGTGCTTTCTGACGCCTAGGTCAAGTTACCTATCCAACATACTGCATTGTACAGCATTCAACAAACCTCGCACAGCTAGCAGACTGTCCCAGCAGGATTTCCTAAGTAATCAATCTTACTTCTAAAAAATAAGTGCCACATGGAAATTAAGAATTGGTGGTTTTGGTAGATTGTCAAAAAAGATTAAATGAATCATTTAACTCTTCCAAAACGCCATATGAAAAAGTAACGCCTGGTAGGTCTCTAGTCGACTCTACCTTGGCTGCTTAAGAAATTTTTCTGGACAATCGGATAAACTTATCCGAATGGTTTTCTTCAAAACGTTGCAGTTGGTGGGGCGTGTAACTTCAATAACTGCTTATAAAGCTCAGAGTTCGCGGTCGGGGCATAGTAAATCAAAGTATTAAGAGAATTAATTGAAATCAAATTTTACCCCGGCTGCTGTTAGTTCAAATTTTATCGTGACCACCGAATGTTTTGTAAACAAGTTAAATTAATCACCCAACCTTGTCAAAATATTAAAAAATGGTTCATTTTTAATTAAATTGTTTGCATAAATAGAAATTTCTGCAATTTTGGTCTCTAACTTGCTAATGCTGATTTGTATCTCTTTGTCGGTTGCTAGACATTGTCATGATTTCTAGGGAGGACATTCGATGTTTTTAAGGTTCCGGCCCAGCGTTTATACCTTGAAAAGTAGTACAACATTAGCTGAGCACGATTTTACCACATAGTCAGGATTTTGCGTTTAATCATTTATGTGCTCCAATTGTGCCTAAAATTAACCACTACGGTACTCACCTAGCAGAGTAAAAATACAATTAAAAACTTTAGCAAATTTAATGTCACTTTTGACAATACTACAAAATGGAATACCATTATCTCGAGCATTTGGATCAACGTTTGCTAATCTGAAGTTCAATGTTCTTATTTGCTTGACAACCGCGAGAATATGTTTGTTGGAAAAATAACAAGCGCGTTCAATTATGCAGATAAAAAAGTTTTAAACTCAAAGGAAATATGTGATTTCCGAAATAATCTTTACTATCTATGAGGATTTATCCTTTGCATATTAACGATTGGGCCTCTCTTTGCTCACTTCTAGTTACTCCCACTGGGACAGTCAGAGAAAATATTTCAGGTTCGTTAGACATTTCAGAGTAATGTGTTATTAAGTAAGCTGAGGACATTGCATAAATAATACTTTTATCACTGGTATAATAAATGTGCATCTATATTAATAGTCTTATATATTTTAGGACAGCTAGTCACTCCAAATGAGATATTTGGCGAAGACATTCAAGGTTTGTATGAGCATTTAGAAAAATAGCTAGTTTTTTACGTGAACTATTTCTACAAAATAATACCTTCTTTAAATTAAGTTAATAAACAGTTGCAATCGAAATTTTTCATTCGGAAGGCAACCTCAGCGAGACGTTAAAAAAGAATATTCTGGGTGGTTTTGTAGTGCTGCTCAGCCTAATTTATTCACCTATGTGGAAATATCCACTCAATAAACTTCTATTCTGCTGAGGTTGATATAAATTCCTTTAGGTTCTCTTGTTCCATTTTTATAAATGCTGGACACTCTCAAAGAGGCAATCAGTAATATATTAGATATTGAATACATTGATCCAACACATGATTCAACATCTCGCATGAAATGATAGATTTCTCTCGAAGCCATGCTGTCACGTGATTGATGCATCTTTTCTCTTAAGCATTGTTCAATATTTGTTGTCTGTAACTCAATATCACTAAAGTGTTCAGCGAACATGCAAGTGATTGTTTATACTTACAAGTAAAATTCCTAATTTCCCCAATTAAACGTATCGTTTACCGAAATGCACTTTGCTATATAATTGCATGTGTTTATTTTATCAACGATGCTACCGCACATTGTTCCTGGTAGGTAACCTAACTGAAGCACTCAAGGCATGCACTGCATGTTCACTACCGTTTTGAAAAATATAACGTTTCCGTTTAACTCCAGTTATCGATTCTCGATATAGCATTTGTTTGAAAGATAATACAATTTCTTATATCAGTATCATTTCCTTGTACTGATTTTCTTTTTCTAGACAGCCCCAGTGAACATTTGTCATTTTGGCATAAATGCACCGTCAAATCATTAATTTAATCACATATATAGCCTTTTGCCAGTATATAATTTTCAGACTGGTTCCTTCCATTTTTGTTCAGTTGAATTAAGCTTTTGAATTTGTCTACCAATTAAAAACCTGAATGTGACATTCGTCGAATATATTAAAGTCGGTTTAAAATCCGTTAAGAAATAAGTTAATCATGCGCATGAAACTGCGACTACAGAAATACCGTGTGCTCATCTTGTCAACATATTCTTGTGTCAGAAGAAATTTTCTTATAGCCTTGTGAAATGTTAAAAACCCATAAGAAGATATTTAGAAAAACGCATTCCAGTCCAGATACCATGTTAGGAAAAATCAAGTTTTCACTTTGACCAAGTTATCAATGATCAAAATAACAGTTGCATCATGGGCAGATACATATATCACTGATTTTCATTTTATCTTTTAATCGTTTGTTAGAAACCCTCGATGAATCATTTAGCGAACATGTTCCAGGTTGGTTATCATGCTCCGACGTACAATTTGCTAATTTTCCAAAATTTATTTTGATACATATACTTTGCTTATACTCTTTCCTCTCAAAGCCGTTCTAAAATATTTTCCGTGAAAAACCTTTACTCATTAAATTATTTTTTAGAGTTCACTATTGCGTTAGATGGCTCGGCGTTGTCTATTGCTATGAAGAACTACCTAGCGCATAGTCAAATACAAGTCACAGGTGATAACGCGTTCTTTAGGATTCGACCTCATGCTGATTTTGAAGTCAAATGTTTGCTTGACAATGTAAATTTATCGTGGGTATGTGAAATACACTTCAATGATGCCAAGATCCAGCTGCTTACGAACCTTGTGAGCCTTTTTCTAATTATTATTTTTCATTTTTGTTTACAAAAAACTTGATTTTGTTTCATAATGCGCATCACTTAACATATTAAAGTGATATTTTGTTTTACTTTGCAAAGTTTGGAACGGATATGACAAAATTTCAACAAAATGATCATCCAAAAAACCTAAAATTTGCTTTAAAATGTTATCATTTCATTGCTAAAAATTCAAGTAAACTGAAGCCTACATTCATGGTCCGCTTGCTGTTCCTTTTTCGGTCATCTTCAGGATGACATTTTCCGTTTTTGTCAACTGTTTTCGCATGTTCTTCAGGGTTATCTATACGCATAATTGCGTTCTGTTGTAATTCAAACTTTTATGCTAACGAAACGGTGTCCAGAAATTTCCCGCTATTATTGCAGTGCTCTCACAGAAATACTTATGATGCCAAAAACGAATCTGGCTATTTTGTTTCCAAGAGCTTATATATATATATCTATATGTTAACGTATCAATCAGAGAAAAAGAGTTTCAAGACGCTATCACAAGGCGGTTGTCAGGGAAAAAACTGTTGACTGCAGAAATTAGTTTTACAATTTGGTGAAAGCCATGATTTACCCGTTTTGAGAAATATTGCGTTGTCTGAAATTGAAATTGCATCACCAGAGATACAAGCTAAACTTTTAAGATGTCTGCAAATTATTAAACTTATCATACATTTGCTGTTTCCCAATTCCACTATCCTCATTTAAATAAACATATTTTACTAAAAGAGGTCTTTATCGAAAACGTACCTTTATTTTTTTACTAAAATGTTTTGGAAACATATACAATCCTGTTCCTGACAAATAAGTTTTTTCTTCGGAAATATTTGACATTGTATTTACGGCTCTTTTTAAAACCCTAAGTCATGCTGAGCATTTTGGTTCCCCTTTTATGTTCCTGGGATTCTTCTGCCTTAAATTAATAGTTTTATATACGACAGTTAAGGAAATATTGGTAATTTCTATCTTTAAAATTTTTCTTAAAGGAGAGTGGTGCGAAATGTGAAGAGAAAAGTCTCAACGGAAACACATATTGGGTAAATGGAAACTTTGAAATCTGCGTGTCCAATGCACAAACATTGGGAAACCTAAAAACAAAGAATGTAACGTTGATGGATTCATCAACGACGTACGAACAAACAGCTGGCAGCAAACCAAAGCAATGCACTTGTCAAGGCTTTATCTCAAATGCTTTCCAAGGGACCAATAACTGTTTGCCAGATACCTTCTGAAGCGAAAATAACCGGCATTTCTGATGTCTCTTTCACAGTTACTATTATATAATGAAGCGTTTCCTCTTCATTAATAAAACCCAATGGAAATTATACATGTGTTACTTTCATAGAACACTGACCACTTTTATTTATAATCAGTCATTTGGAAACAGTCATAAAAGTGCACATTGGGTACTTATTTTCCTAGTTTGCAGTATTTGAATATCAGTTGGATTACACTAAACTTACGCAAGTCGTTGTGAAAGTTAGATAATCGACATTTTTGGCGGTTGCATATTTGCGCACGCATTTGATGATTTGTTTATTACTCATCAGCAGAAAACATATCAGGTCTACAAAAGCATATCATATGCAAAAGGAAATGTGAATTATATTAAAACTGGAAAAACATTTGCTTCGCAGATTATTTCTACTAAATTACTGACTGACTCCTCTTTGTGAAACACGAATACATTTGTCTTTTTGTCTTAGAGTAAAGGCAGGAAAATTCCTACAACGTGGTTTAAAATTATATTAAAGGAATAATTTTTTAAATATTACATTGTTTAAACGTTCTAGCTAATGAAATAAATGTATTAATTTCTATTGTTTTGCAAATAACCAACCAGTTAAACACAGCTATTAACAATTTTTTTTAATACAGGATGCATATTAAAAATAACCTGTAAGGTATTTTCCACTCTATTACGTCTTAATAAGACATTTGCAGTTTAAATCAAGTTGCCATGGACGTTTTTCATTAAATATAACAATCAAACAGCTTACCTTCAGAAAATGTTAGTTCTAATAGAACCAAATATGCAACAATTACAGTTATCGTTGCAATTGAGTGGAGAAATATGCGTACATAAACATCCTGTCAGATATGGATGCTCATAACTGCACACAGACGTTAAAATCAACGAGCAGAAAAACTAAAGTATGCATGGGTCATTGAATAAAAATCTGAAATGCGGTTTCGTTGACTAAATGAACGTCAGAATGAATATGTATATCTAAAGGCTTATGCTCTAGTAATTTTTGCCATCTTTTCCCTTTTGTTTGTCAGAACGCATAATGATTTATGTGAAATTAAGTGTAAAAGGAACTCCTGACAGGTCTTAAGAGTGAAGTGTAAGTAAAAGTAAGATATATACGTTCATTTATCAAAGATTTCATCCTGTACCAAACATATCGAATAAATCGCATCGCAACTGTAACACAAAAGGGTTTTGACTGTATAGTGGAACAGAAGATTACAAAAATCTCGAATTTAATAGAAACTTGTAAAACTCCTCGGTTGTATACGGCTGCCTGAAGATGCTAAAAATCCAAAAAATTACCTAAACATTTTCCCTATTTTGCACACTCCAATCATAATTACAGGCATATCTAAGGTAAATAAACAGATGTTCCAAACAAATTTCATGCAAAACATTGTGGCAGACCATTGAGGCAGAAAAGGGTACAGTCATTCCAAAAAATATGGTTAGTTTTGCGTATAAGGCGACTAATTGGAAACGATAACAAGTACACTAAAGTACTTTGCAAATTGTAAACTTGGATTAAAAAACAATATTGTGGATTAATCCTTTTGGAGTAATCTTTTTAAGCGTGTAAGTATGAAGATAAATAGATTCAGAATGTTAATTGGATAAAAGTAAACTTTGGATTTAGTTTGATTACGCCAAGGCAAAAGCCTATCCCCTAAGCACGGTAAATTTTAATGCCTTATACTGTTGATTTTCAAAAGGCAAAAATGCCCGAAGTTCAGTTCATGATATTTTACTCTTCTGTTTTTTTAAAGTCGAGAATTTTAAGTCCTTTTGCTCCATTCATCTCATATAAATTGACACAGAAAAACAAATATACGTTGTAATAACAATAAATACTCACAGGCCACCTCACGAATTAACCTACAAATGCTCAAATCAAATTAAATGGTATGATATTCAATCTTCATGGCCAATCATACGAAGTTTCATGTTCGTTATTGTAGGTGCTGAATACATTATGCTCTCGTTTTACATTTGTTTGATTAACCTTAATGTATTTCATCTTCAGATGCCTGCTATTGTGCCATATATATATATATATATACATGAGCTCAGTACACCGCATGTGCTTTTAATTAATATCTATATATTTCGCAAGGTGCTTTCAAAAAATTGCTAATCTAAAAGTGCATGGTCGATTATGAACGTTTTTTGAGATGTCTTAGTTGTAAAAAACGGCTGCATCAAGAGCCGTTGTGCTTTATAGCAAGGTTTTCTGAGTTGTATTTTGGGAACGATGCCACGAAACGTGTTTTAAACCTTGGTATAGGAATAAGTGCTCAAACATGTTTCACGTTGAATATTGAGCCTTTGATTACCTGCCTTTGTCATTTGGTGATGTATTGGTAATATATTCGATGTTCAGAACATCTGGCGACATGCCTTATGCGTTTTAGCAAACGGCAGGCCAGTAGAGTGTAATTGTATTACGAATTCGATTTGTGGTTCAAATAATGAACGTATTAAACTTGAAGTTTATCACCTTCTCATGATATTAATAGGGTTGTGGACGAAATAGTTGTTTGTGCTGGTACCAAATAGTTCATTTTATCCAAATGCTGTTTATTAAAATAGCCACTTATTTTATCACACCATCTGAAATATAAATGGCTGGAAGGACTGTGAAGGTCCGAGTCTCAGGAGATTGCATGTGCAATGGAAATTTCGCTTTGAGCACAAGAACTATTTTTTTATTAATCTGAAGTTTAAACCTGCTGCAGAAGATAGCAGTGGCAAAAAGAAGACGACACTTCTATAAAAATATGTCACGATATAAAGGCTGCTTTTATGGAAAAATAAAAAACTGGCACCGGATAAATGATTTCAAGTGCACGTTGTTCATAAAGGTAATAGTACGTAATGTTAAAGCACGCAGGCAACAAGCGCGTGGGTTGCAAATTTTGAAAAGGAGTTTTGGTCAGTATACAAGTAAACGGTGCTTAGATACGCTGTTAAAAAAACTTCTCATTTTTAATTGTGGAACATGTAATTTGCACCTTTTATGATTAAATATAAGATAGTGCCATAATACCTGACAGAAAAAGACATAAAAATCTATTTTAGAAATTGATCAATGTGGTGGTGCAAGGACACCTTATGCCCACCTGCTGTGTTCATTAAGTTAATTTTAAGACTAGGTTACTGAAAAATCTCTTTGCATACCTCATGGTGAAAGTGAACATTTCTTTATTTGTATCAAGTAATAATCGAACATTTCATCCTTCCGTTTATTTTCATAGTGCCTCAAACCATTTGATGTGTACAACGAAGCAAAGCGAACATTTATCAAGACAGAGATTGGAGTATTTTCAAGAACCTGCATTGTTTAATTTTCAAGGATATTCTCGCAAGGAGTAACAAAATAAATCATAAAGTTGAATTGTGCTTTTTGTACGTTCATGAATTCACGAAGATGCATGCAAAGTAAATTAGTTAACCCAAATGTACTGAGTACATTAGTTGATTGTGGTGGCAGTTGGAATAGACCCACAAGACAACCGTTGTGGTTCACTGGCAAGTAGACGACAACCTACTCTCGCCTTCTGTTTCTACGGTCGATGCACCTGACCTCATGTCCAGCAGGTGCAAACGTCTGCTTTCCTAATGTGAACGACCTCCATTTGGGTTTGTTTGGTCTAGTTTAGTCCAAATAACGGCAATGCAAAGTAAAGTTAAGTTAATAAAACTTAAATATTTTCGCTTTTCTTCCCTTAAAACTTATTTATCAAATAGTCGCATGTGTGAACATATAAAAAATATCCGCTTTGTTAATGCATGTCTTGTCATGGTTTGCTCCTCGATTTCTTTCAGGGTTAATTTAAATAATCACACGCCTTTGGATTCGCTTGTTTTATTGCAAAAGCAGTAATTCTACTGAATTTAATTCAGTGTAGTTCAGTATATTTAAGGGTAATAGGCATTGCCTCTGAAGACCCTATTAATAAAAAAAATTTAACTGCAAAAATGCCGTCGAAAAACACATCATTGCAAAGTAGTGCATAACATATTCAACAGTCGAATCTGGGCCCAGTTTCGATGATTACCTATGCCAAATAATAGATATCACCCTTAGCTGTATGTATGTGCGAAGCTTTTGTATGATGAAGAAGTTTATTCCCGTAAAAAGAAACGATTATTTTCCAGCGAATAAAAAAACAGTTTATGTTCGAGTGTGGCAGTTGTGTCCACCATATGCCGCCTCTGGCAGTTCGATCCAGGCAATGTAAACTCGCTGCGAAAACCAAGGGTGACGTACATTCAGGTTGGATAAGGCTCATCGAAGATATTGCAGTTTAAATATATATTTTACTATCAATAAGTGAGTAACATATTTTCATAGAAAGAAAAAAAGTTTTCTAACAGTGGGAACTAGACACAGTTAACCACCGTTATCTCCATGTATATGCACAACTTTGCTATGATGTTGCAGTGCTTTCCTGTAGAATAAATGGTAGTTGTTAAGCGAATATAAATCCAGTTTTTTGTTTATATCCGTCGTGTCCGCCCGTAAGACGTCGTCTTTGAGTCCGTCCCAGATACCGAAAATTTGCTTCGAAAACGAATGGCGACACATCCAGGTGGGATAAGGCATGTCAGATATATTTCAGTTAAAATAAATATGTTACTATAAAGTTGTAAGTTGTAGTTACATATAACTAAAATAGGTATTTAAACACGGATCTAGGCGCAGTCATCCTGAAGGATTGAAAATAACCTATATATAAGTTATATGTAGGTATGTGCAAAGCTTTGTTGTGATGCAGCAGTGCCTCCCTGGAAGAATGAACGGTATTTTTCAAGCAAATATAAATCCAGTTTATGTTTGAATGTGTCTATCTTGTCCGCCCGTATGACGTCCTCTGGGAGTTTGTTCCAGGCACCGACAACTCGCTGCGAAAATGAATGGCGACGAACATCGAGGTGCGATAAGGTTTCTTGAAGTTTCAGAGAATTCGTACGCAGGTAAGTTGTTTTGGAAAATTAAAAAAAGTTTTCGAAGTATAGGGCAAAAGCCCTGATTCCTAACAAGCCGGTATGACTGTATGAGATGTCCTCGAATCTGCCTGTGCTCAAGAGGGAAAAGGTTAAAAGCGTAAAGTCTGCATTTGTATGATAAAGACTTACACTCTTCAGGATTTTTGTTGCCCTCCTTTGGACCCTTTCCAGCAATTTGTAATGTTTTTTTTCAGTCACGGTCGCCACGCCTGAACTCCATATTCCAGGTGTGAATGAATAAACGTCCCGTATATTTTTTTAAAATATGTTCTTATCGATGTCTACGAAAGTTCTTTTAATGGCAAACAGGACATTCAACGCCTTTTTGGCTGCCCTTACACATTGAGCGGAGGGTTTGAGGGAAGACAAGATGGTGATTACCAACTCCTTTTGCTCGGATACATTTGACAGGCACCTTCCGTCCAGGACTTATTGATGGAAGTCACCCATTGCGATTGCTTGCTTTGTTTTGAGCCTCGGTGCGGCACATTTTTCAAAGTTGAACTTCATCTGCCATTTATCAGACCATTCAGATAGGCGGTTCAGTCCTTCTTGTAAAGTCTGTTCATCAGTAATGCATCGGCTTGGTTGCCATATCTTGATGTCGTCTGCATACATGATTCCCGTGCTGTTCAATGCATTCATACAATTATTGACATAGATGAAGAAAAGTAATGGTTCAAGAACGGAGCCCTGAGGTACACCACTCAAAACCGGCATGGAAATTGATTTCGCATTACCAATGCACACGGACTGTGATCGGCCTATCAAGAAGTTTTTTATCCAATTGAGTAAATTCCCCCTTTTTGCGGATTCTCAGACTTTGGAGAGTAACCTGCAGTGAGGAGCACTATCAAAGGCTTTTTTGAAGTCGATGTAGACTTCATCGACGATGGTGTCCTCATCTAGTGATCTGGACCACTGTTCCATTGAAAAGAGCATATTGGTAAACTAGGAGTGATTTCGTCGAAATCCTTGTTGGGCATACTCAAGGAAGTTTTTTCTTTAAAAGAATTGTTGCTGGCCTTTATGATGATCCTTTTAATCACTTTGCAACAAATACATGTTAGGCTCACCGGTCTGTAGTTTGAAGCGCTGATTCTGGATCAACCCTTGTGAAAAGGGTATACATATGCTGATTTCCAATCAGAGGAGAGGATGCCACGATCGAAGGACGACTGGAAAATGCACGAGAGTGGTTTAGAGAGTTCGCTAGCAAGCTCCTTCAGTACTTTTGTTGGTATTTAATCAGGACCAGGAGATTTGGTTTCGTTAAGTGCAAGAAGCTCCTTCTTCACACCTTCTTCTGTGAATTCGAGGTCCTCAATGGCTGTGTCGTTACTACTTTTATGAAAGTCTGTTTGGTTAAAATCTGCTTCATATGTAAATACAGATGCAAAAACTCGACTAAAGTGTTCTGCCTCATCTTGATTTTCATTAATATCTTCGTTGTTGTCACCTTTCAACACTGCCACCATCTCCTTCTTCTTCAACCGACTATTGATGTAGCTAAAAAGTACTGTTGGCTTATCGACGGCCCGTTCTTTAATTTTAGCCTCATACTCCTTTCGTTATCTGCGGATAATTAACCTTATTTCATTCCACTTTTGGCGAAATGCTTCGTAATGCATAGGTTAATTCGTTGCTACATACCTTCGCCAAAAATTATTCTTTCGGTTCAGTTGTCTTTCCAAAACCCGCGTTAACCAAACAGGGCGGTTTGCCTTTTGTACTTTTTTAATGGGGCAGTTACGGTGCATAGCATCGTTGATAACGCCCCTGAGAGAGGTCCAATCTACGTCCAGATTTCCGGTCAGAATATTTTGCCAATTTAGTGCTGATAAGTCATCCCTCATCGCAGAGAAATTTGCACGCCAGTAATTTAACCGAACATCACGAGTCTCCGTTTGCTTAGTGTGCAAACAACATTCCCTAGGCGGCGAGAGTGTCCTCAATTAATCCACATCAATTGGGTCCTTTGTTAGAACGAGATCTAGGCAATTCGCCATTTGAGCCTCCTTAACTCTCGTTGGAAACCTTACATTCTGGACGAGAAAGAGATTCTCCGTGAGTATTAATAATTTGGAGCTAAAGGAATACCGCGAACCTTTTACGGATAATGTGTAGCAGTCAATCGATGGTGCAGTAAAATCTCAGGCGATAACTGTGTCTTGAGTCTGATCTGCATCTTTAATTATTTCGAACATTATCTCGTTAATTTCCGTAGTTTGATTTGGCGGTCTGTAAAGATTCAAGAAATTCAGATTTTGTTCTCCATGCCTCTTTAGTTTTATCCAAACTGCTTCGCGATCGTAAGGGCAAGCAGTTCGAAGTTCAGATGATATGATTGCTTTGTTAACGTAGATTACTATCCCCCACCTTTTTTGTGCAGTCAGTCTCGACAGAAGAGTTGATATCCATCGATGGAAATTTTGCTTTCCAATATTTCTGCCTGCAACCAAGTTTCTGTAATAGAAATGATATCTGGATTCACATCGGATATGCATACTTTCAGTTCATCTAGTTTCTGGAACAAACTCTGTGCATTTGTAAACAGAAAGCGGAGCGTTGGCTGGACAGATGTTAGAACAACATTTGGTTCGGGATTGTAAGAATGGTCGCGTGTCTTATGCCGCCTACTGTCTGAGTTGGAGGCTACTGCTTTTGGATCAAACTGGAAATCGATGTGTTTACGGTCATTTGTTGCACTGAGTTGTATTTTATTGTGATCTGACTGCCCTCCATACGCAGTGCTATGGGCTTTCTCTAGAGAAATGACCTTTGGGCGTGTATAATTTCTCCATTGAAGATTTTGAGATTTCTTTCACCCAGTCTGGATCGCTTGATGAGTTTTACTTTGAGCCCCCTCCATTTCTCCCTCTCCGTAGGTTAAAATCCGGCTGAAAAAAACCGTTGGATGAGAGCTTCGAAGCATAGGTTTCCTGCTCAGCAAAAGCTGGGCTTCTAACTCATTCTGGAGGATAAGCTTCAGTGGTCTTGGTTGGCTTAACTCGTCATTTGAGTCTCTTAATTGACCCATTCTGAAAGCTTTTTGAAAAGTGACCCTCTCGTTCATCTTTAAGAGACTTTCAATATAGCTCTGGAATAGCTCCATATCATCGTGTATTCTTGCTTATGGGATATCAGATATAGATTAAGGCATGCCTTTGATAACTATGCCTTTACTGTGATCCACTTGAGGCCTCTGTGGTTGTGTCTTATTTTCGGGAATAAGCTTATGATCGCTCAGATTTCCGTCGGCTTCTGCGTTCAGTGGGTTTGATGGGACACCGCGAATGCTTTGTCCTCTCCTTGATACATTGTTAGCAGTAGTTCTGGTGGGGGAATTGATAGCACTCCTCGTACTTGGTTTAACAAGATGGCAATTTGTTTGCGATTCATTTATAGTTTTAGGGTCCATGGTGTCTAACGTGATAGGTGGCACGCTCGTTGTCTTTTCTTGTTCGGGTTTGGCGGAGATATGATTCGGAAGACCTGGTTTATTTTTCTTGGCCGTTTTACTGACAGATTTAATTTTTTCTTGTTTTTTTCGAGTTCTCTCGCTTGTTGTTTTCGTCTTGCATTTTTACTGTTTGTTCTAGGACTGCCGTAGCAGCTACTGAAAACGTTGCTTGCGTACATTTTGCGTGATATCCTTTTGCCCTACTTCTAGTTATCCGTCCAATAGGTTCATTCTTATCGTCAACTGTGCCTAAGCTAGACTGTAACAGGATTTTCATCTTCTCAGTCTCTTCCTCGAGATGATTGATCTTGCCGGCCAACCCCTGGCATCCACTACAAATTCTGTCGTCATGTGGTACGCCCAAACAATCAATTGAAGTTTGCGATATCGCTCGTCGTCGTGATGCGGTTACCAAGTGGTTAGCGCGCAGGCCTAATGTGTTGAGGGTTTGGTGTTTTATTCCGGGCTCTAACGCACATTTTTGGGTAACAGTGCACATATCTGTCATGCCGTGAATTTACGAAAAGGGAGGGTCTGCAAGGTAATAAGGCTTTTTACGGCAAAATTGCAGACAATGGCTACGCTTATGTTAGGTTTTTCGAAATATTGCAAAGAGGAAAGGCTTCATGAACGTTTTCAGGTAAATCTTTTTTGGATAAACTGACAAGCAAAATATTAAGCAGTGTAGAAATGATCGACTCAGCCTTTTATCGATGACGCTCCGCTAATTTGACGAGCAGTTTGATGCAGTATTTTGAGCAAGTAGGCTGCGTAGCTCAAGTCGAGATTGCCTCAGGAGTCTTTCGCGAAAGAATGACCGTTTTGCAGAAAATTGTTCTGGTAGGACGATAAGGATATCGATGGATCTCATGCGAAGGAATGTTGACGAAAAACGTGTTTTAATCCAATTTTTGCCGGAAGACAGCTGTTTGCAGTATGCAGACACAATTAAAAATTTTTCTTTTCCTGCTACTTAAAACTCAACCACGCGCGGAAGGGTAAGGAAACGATGTTACTTGATGTTCACGTCGTCCCCAAATCGCAACCATTAACTGCAGAATCACACTGGTTTTTCGTGAATGTACGTCTATGTTGTGGCCAACGAATACAACCAAGCGTTGAAATTTGCATTGATGGATACATTTGATGATTGAATAAACACCTGTCCTATATCTGCTATCAGTGTCATTTGATTATATGCACACAGACGGTCAACGCAGAAAAATTCATAAGACGTTTAGTTATCAGCATCATTTGACTTCACCTGGCCAGAAATGTCGGTAAGACACGAAGTCATAGACCGCAGCATTTTCATACGAGGACGTGAAGAACACGATATTCTTTTTTCCCCGAACCGCATACAATCTTAAAATGGGATAGATTTTTTCCTCTTCTAAGACTTAATATCAGGAAAAGAAGATTAACAGAAACAAACACAATACCAAGGAAAGCTGAATTATGCAAATTGGAAAATTTAATATATTAAACGCTCCTATTAAAGAAAGCGTATCCTTTAACTTACCGCAAGGCACTAAAATCCCACATATATAGTCTTCATTTAAAAAAAAAATAATCTGAAATGAGGAAAATTTCTTTTCAGAATGTGTAAAGTCATGCACTGGCCGAACAATTCCAACATTGGTCCTAAGCCGTTATTTATACGCTGTGACTAGAGCATATTGCAAGCAAACTTGTTAAAAAATACCTTTTCATTGATACGATTACTAAGATTGATACAAAATTCAAAACCATAGCAAAATACGGGTTAACGATTTACATTCAGTGACGTATCGCATGATACGCTCACAAAAGTTAGGAATGGCATTGCCTAACAGGAAGAATTGAAGAATTGGTCATTTTGCAGCAGGATCTCAGTGTACTTTTTCCACCCCAGGATGCTGGCTATTACCTGAAAGGGGGTTCGGAAGCTTAAAAAACCAATACTATTTGAAAATTCCATGCATTGTTGGTAAGCAGTTTCACATTGCTTTTTGATATCCCTATTTATTCAAGTTCATTAAAAAGCAGCAATCCTTTAGTATACTTTCTCGAACTTTCTTTTTTGCAAAAATATGACTTTTTTCTGAGCGTAATCCCAAGGGAAGAGTATATTTAAGTTTCAATGATGGGTGGAAATGTTTGATTTTTTCCTTCCTGATCATTTATTAGATTTGCTGTAAGAACTTCCAGTTCAAAAGCTTTAAAATACACATCTAAATTAAGCCAAAACATCATTAATGTCATAATTAATCTGCAAAATTGAGCTCGGAAAGTTTTGCAGTACATGTCGCATAACCACATATTTCATAAGGACCATTTATGAACCAATGTGCACAATTCTATTACGGTGAATGTTAAAGGGGTCTTGTGTGGTGGCCTAAACGTGATATGGTAGCAGGGAGTGCTTAAAATAACTCTAGTTGTTTCGCCAAATTCTAAAACAACTAATTTAAAAATCAATGTGAAGGTTTTATTTAAACTTTATTTTGAATAAGAGTTGGGGTTGAGGTAAGAATTACTTTACTAGTAAAGATTTGTGTTTTGGGTAACTGTAGGGTTTCGGTTTAGGTTGGGGCTAGGGTTAACATTAAGGCTAAAGTTTATTATTGATTTAACGTTAGCATTTGTGTTAGTGCAAGAGAATAGTTACTTCTACTGGATTTTATCACAGAGACAATTTTATTAATTTTGCAGTGTGGTCCTATTCCCGTGTCCTAATTAGGCATCCATACAAGGCATTTTTACCCAGTGGACATTTTCCAGTCCATAATTTTCATAACTAAATGATATAAGTACTCGAAATATTTTGTATTGAGCACAATTATTTCAAAGAAACATTAGTAACTACATGAATATTTCAAGACAATAATTATTGTAGGTTTGTATGAAAAAAAAATTGCGAATAAAGACGTGTAAATAAGAGAAGTGTAAATAACGACTTTTACGTTAACGTCCAATTTTCCTGGTTGGACATATAATAGTGGCAAAATGGTCACAATTAAAAGCATGTTTGCTGGCGTAGCCAACATATTTTTTCATTGTGATTGGGGAGGACAAAATTTAATGGCTAACACAATAAGTGTATTGGCTCAACTTCTATAATATATTAAATATTGAAACTGGATACTGTATCTCTCTTTTCATCCTTAACCCATCGTCAGAAACAACGTCAGCTAAATTTTCTGAGGCCACCAATAATCTGTTACGTCTAGGATACATTTGCCAAGCATTCACATACCTAATCCAATTAGGAGATCGTTTTATCATTGCTCGTGTTCATGCAGGATGTGATGATGCCTCCGAAGTCCACGTCTTTATCGTGAATTGTCATAATTAAATCATAGTTACCGATCTTTGTTTCCAGTTGCCTCTGTTTATATTCCTGTTAATAACAATAAATAGGAAATTTAATGATTTCAATTAAATAAGTGGATAAATTAGATTAAAAATCGTCAAGTAGACGACACTAAATAATATTTTACTTGTTAAAATTAGAAAGTGTTTTTTGCAATAGGGCTTTAGGTTAGTCGATGTGAATTGCGAGGTCAATCATTTTTTCTGATGCCAAAACTTACCGAATGCGTAGTGTCAGCTGCGACCTTCCAAAAACTTTGAAAGTTACGCTTATCATTTGTGGAAAAATAATGGTAAAGAGGTTTCTTTTATTTTATATATGTTGGAGAAATATTATACTGATCATTGACAGCAGAAAACATGTGCGTAGCAATTTTTGTAAGAAGATTTTGATATAATTCTAAAATACGGTTTTTTAGGGCTATGAAATCCAAACTATAAGATAACATATATTAAATAACAGGTGTTTTGCTTATTTTCATCAATATATATGGCAGATGTGTGCATACTGATCTGTTGCGGGACAAAATGATCCAGTTTTGCCATGGTGCTCACCTTACAGCCCCGACAAAAGCCAAACAGTGGCTGGTGACATAGGCCAAATCCTATTACTGACAAAGGCATTGAAGACTTGCATTTCGTCCTTTTCAGAATATCCACATTTCAAAAGAAAATATTTTTTTCCTTATCAACAAGGTTGTCCTCTCTTTCATTATTTTAGGGCGCTTCCTAAGGATCTGCTGTATTCTTGGATTCTTTGGGCTAATTTTCGTAAATACTATTTCAGTTCACAATTAAGTGACTTTGATTAGCAGATCAGGGTTTTGGTCAGTGTCCACTTGCCACGCAAACGTGAAATTAACTGTATTTGGGTTTTGAAGTCAATGGCAAATTCCAATTAAATACATAGCATTTTTGCGAGTACGATATTTATCAGCCACACAGGGGGAAAACCACGTACTATTTGTTAAACTGCCAACAGACAGCCAGCAGTATATATAGTGGTTACAGGTGGAACTTTGCTGACAGCCCGGATACTAGCTAAAAGCATAGGCACGTATTTCGAAGGTATTCTGCCACTGTTTGTCACATGTTCGGGGGGCCTGCCTCCCCAGGGGGTTCCAAGGCATTTCCTGTATGCTCTCTGTTAGTTACTGCTGTAAATAAACTGTTGGTTTTTACTTTACTCCGAAATTAGCCACGAATTTTGCGTAGATCAGTCTTTTTGAAGGCTTAAAGACATTAAATGAAAATTGATATGAATATTTGGGCCAAATTCCATAAAGCACAGCAGGATGACCAAGCAATATCCATTGATCTGTCAACAAGCATTAAGGAGTGTATTTTGATGAGTACTAGAACTGTGGCTGATAGCATAAACAGGGCACATGACAGGTAAATAGCCACAGGACCGGCATTTATCAGTATTTGTTCATGCATTTGTTTCATCATTTTGGCACATGAAGCGATGGCAGCAAAACTCGACCCAACATCAGTTCACCGACTGACAGGAGTCTAGCCTGCAGTGTTAAGGCACATGCTTTAGCTAGTCGGTCAACCAAGGGCCTTTTATTTCAGTCACGCTATAGACTGTGTTCAAAATTCTGCGCCAGATCTTCGGGTAAATCGTGGGGACTTTCGAGGTCAATTATTTGTTTCTGATGCCAGAACTTACCACATGCGTAATGTCAGCTGCGCCCTTTCAAAACTTAGAAAATTTCGCTTAGCATTTGTGGAAAAATAATGGGAAAGAGGTTTCTTTTATTTATCATATGTTGGCAAAATAATATATTGATAATCGACAGCAGAAAACATATGCGTAGAAATTTGGCAGAAGATTTTGACCTAACGCGCAAATTAGATTTTCTAAAGCTACGTAAACCAAGCTATAAAAAAACATATATTGAATAACAGGCATTGTTCTTATTTTCATAAATATATATGGCAGATGGGCAGACACCGATCGGTTACGGGGCAAAATGGTCCAGTTTCATTATGGTGCTCACCTATCCGCCCCGCTCAAAGCCGAACAGCGGCTTGGGACATAGGCCAAATGGTATTACTGACAAAGTCAAGGGAGACTTGACTGTACATTTCTAGGTTATAAAACGTCACCAGCTAACCATGTCCAACATCAGATTTTTTGGAGCCTGAGGCTCGAAACAGGTCCTTTTGGTTAAAATAGTAATATTCTAAACATCTGCGCCATGATTTGCGGCGCGTAATTCTGTTTACTAAGGAATATATTATTTCAGATCTGTTTATCTATAGCAAACCTCGGGGAAATGTGGTCAAATCCGACGTTTCTTTATTTCCTGCGCTATTGTACCATCTGGACCAGACTTTCTTCTTTGTGTGCCAAGCACAATTAACGAATAGTAATATGACCTAGAAAAGTTGTAGATATAACCCCTCAAATTGCGGAAAATGTGATCTTGAATTTACGAAAAGTAATTAAATGTAAATATGAGAAATCATAATGTTTTCGGGAAAAAATACGGATTTAGTTTTATAAATTCAGTTAAGCATATTTTTGACGTCTTATGCCAAAACTTGTGTAAAAGCATTTTGTTTTACCGCACCGATAATTTGGACTGTAAAAAGCATATATATATTAACAGCTGCCACATGCCGTCATTTTATCTAAAAATCCGCATGTGAGGGATGTTCAGACATTATCTGTCTGCATGTAACTATTAATGAATATGGAAAATTGAAATAGACAGGGCAGAATCGGGATATTTCTTCGTAAAAGCTAAGTTTGCATTCGGCTACATGGTTGTTTATTTGCAGTTTTAGAACTCGGTCGGAAAGAAAACAATTATAGTAAAAACACTTACATTCAAAGAAATAAGTCTGTTCTTTCATGTTCAGCGCACATTTATCCCTTATTTTCAGTGAGGTCGAAAAAACATTCGAATTTCCACATTTCCATAACTTATTTTTTGAAAACGGTTAAGTATCTGGACATTCAACAACAAAATATCTAATCAAAGTATTTTTCATAGATGGAAATAATTGTAAGAGTTTTTATTTCAATCTTATGCATATTTTTTGCCGAATTATGTTGAGGGCGTTAAATAATCTTGGCAACAAGTTTTCTTCCTCCGTTTAATCTACAAATATGACCGGATAAATCATCTACACAAATAAGACTTTCTCCGAGCTCCATATTACTGTAAATTCTTTTAAGAAATATCTTATTTCTAAGGCTTTTATAAGCAAAAAAACAAAAAAATATATTTTTGGGCAATAGACAGAAACAAAGAGGAAAACGTAAAGTGTTTACGAAATTTAAAAGGACGAACTACAACTCATTGTAATCCAATACCCGGTGCCCAGTGGATTCCGGGCACAATTTGGATCCTAACGAAGTTTTCCGTGTGATTTATAAAGTGCCACCGAACTATCCCACTTCACTGGGTCAGCGGCTGCTAGCAACAGCAGAAGCCACCGTCATCCGGTTGAGAAATCCGGTCTTGTGCACACACAAGAACTTCCTACAAGCTCCGCACTTAGCATGGGCAACAAATGCTTAATTTCATACAGTCAAGGCCGTTTTCCTCTTCCCCTCCCCTCCCCCCTCCCTTTCGTGAACGACCACCAAACCCTCACTGTTGCTTAATAATTTGTCTCTTATCGCCACCCCTTCCCCCTTTTAACACGACTCACTGGTATGACGAGATGAACCTTAATGATTTTATGTCTTAGCTTGTACCCTGCTTCCTATATAAATATACTGTCCCAATGAGAATTTATCATAAGCACGCGTTTGCTCACCAACTAGTCTTCTGAATCCTTTGATGGGGATTTTCGCAACTCTAAAGCAGTCAAAAGGAAAGTCCTCTAAATATGAATAAAATAGTATTCTTACGAATTCACCTAAAAATTCTAATTAAATTAGGAAGTCCATAACCAACCTTACGGCTTATCAGCTTATGAAATATTTTATTCCTGTGACATTCCGGCGGAAGCATTAAAGCGAAAATCTGATTGCATTAGTCAAATTCATCTGTAACAATATATACACGGAAGACGTTACCGCCAGCTCTCGTGAAACCGTTTTCCAATATATGCTTCTTAAATGATAGATGAACGCTCGCAGCTCAAACACAAAACTCTATCGCCCATTATACTGGACTTTTAAAACGTTTATTACGAAACCTGCTGTCTGTGTTCAAAACATATTTTGGTTTAAAAAATGGCTGTCGAATAAAGACCATGTTGAAACGTAAATGCTTTTCCTGAATTGAGGCAAATGTTTGCATTCCACGTGTATGTACAAGTGAATAATAACGCAGTTTGTTTACCGGAATCAGGTCTTTTTTCAGCTTAGCTTTTGACAGTTTATTGCAGTCCATCGTCAGAGATATTATATACATCAAACATGTAAAGAGTACGAAGGCTCAGGTGAATAAAGACATGGCTACCGAGAATAAGCAGCCTTCTTCTTCATGTACTAAGTATTTTCTGCCCTAAAGCAGCCTCTCAGAGCAGCAAGATATATCGTCAGATGGTAAAATTCCATGCCCAAGAAAAGTACAGTAGCGTGATAATTTCAAGTAATTTTTACTAACTTCGCGTTCTTGTACAGTAGATTCTGCATTTTATGAAACGTCAAGAATAAATCTGCAATGGGATTTTGAATTGATCATATTACTTAAACGAGGTTGTAATATTAATCACCATGCGTCTTCATCTTAAGATATTTCAGTCACCTCAGGACGCCGGTCTTCAAATGAGCCTCTTTCTGATCGGCTGCGAAAATCATACTCTGTAGAAGACGATTTCTCAATAGTACGCATAATATCGGTCAATTAATTAATTTGGCTCATGGAGCATACAACATGGGTCAAAGCGATTGCAAAATGTTACGAGAATGAGGTGATTTCTTTCACATAGCGTAGAAAAATGCATGGTAAACTTTATACAGAATAGAAACAGTCTGCAGTTTGGAAACTTTGAAAGCAAGCGTAAAGGCCAAAAGTGTTCAAAATTAGTAGCGAATTTAGAAATTATCTTAATTGATGGATTAATTTTCTTCAATTATAAAAATTGAAGAAGGCTTTAATTGCTACCAACTGAGTGCAAGTATGAATACTGTGGTGCATATTTTCCACACAAAGTATTTACATTTGTAAGGGAATCTAAAACCAAAGAACAAAACTACATATTGCATCAGCAGCCATTTTTTTAAAGTGTGCTCTCTGCAGACCACTTAAATAAACTCGTTTCAACGCCGTCATCCTGACGTAGGTTAAATATATTGATAAGATCACACAATAACTATTTTCCCAACCTTAGTTATGTAATTTGTTCAAATCTGAAAGGTTTTTTGGATTTTCTTTGGACATTTAATGAGATATGAAATCAGAAGTGTTAGCGGTCTGACCAAATAAAAATATTTAGAAATGGGATTTTGCGTTGCAATTTATAAGAAGAGATCACATATGCAAACTTGTCTCACACAGACTCAGTGTGGCTCATTAATTGCAGTATACCAGTCATCGTTGGCTCCAGTTCAGCTTCTACTGGCACTTCATTCGTCATGACTTATTTTACAAAATCTAGATTAAGATTGCAGCATAACTGATGGGTGGGGCTTTACTGTGTGCGTGTGTGCATAGTCAATTACGGTCGTTCGGATCGGTTCAGTTTTATTAAGGGAAAGGTAGTCAAATGACATGGAACTCCCAATCGGTACCAGTAAAATTGCAGAGAAATTTGCCGATGTATGATGACGGTAGAACAGAGGGTTGGATCCACCTCACTCGTTAGGTAATTTTGACGAAATAATTATAAAATACTAGTGAGAAATGCGAAGTAATATTTTCTATAACTCTGAGTTCAGTTGACAAGGAAAATGCGTTAATTTTTGCTGCCGTGCGTATTGCTGGTGTATGGGTGTACTGGTGAAACTTCACCTTAAATGTGTCTATGGATGGAACATTATGATTTCCAAAGGCAGACCATTTCACGCCTGAATCACTCTGTTGAAAAGAGCAACCTTCTTGCCTCCAGTCTTTCCGTAGTCGAACGTAGTTTGACAGGATGTCTGAGCAAGAGAGAACTAACAGGCTTTGATTTACCATGCAGAAAAATAAGTATGCAAAAGATATAAAACCAGAAGATAGGTAACGACACGTAGTGACCGAAAACTACAAATGTTGGCATCATTAATAGTCGCCTAAGAAGGATTCGCACAGTTTGCGCCAGATTTTCCTCCTTCAAAATGGTGCTGGCGTCGTTTGCAGATGAACACATCATTTAAGTAAAAATAAACTAAAGGAGAATAGCAGTATCTTATAAGCATAATGGGCCAGCCCATGTGCTTATAAGAAAATTCACATATAAATTGAGGAGCAGAAACATGGGACGTTAACTGGCAGTAAAGCCAAGCTCATAGATGACATCGGATGCTGGATAAAAATCCCCACCCGAAACCTGCGAAACGCTTGCATTACAACGCTGCGTAGCTGTCTTTTGCCGAAGGAAAAAGGTCAAGTTTGGACAATCGTGCGTCGTAAATACGGCGGTCTAAGCCTCGAAAAAGCTTGGTTGCAAGTGGTTGAACATTGTCATGTGTGTCGTGGTCTTTTACAGCCCATGACATGTAGACGTGAATCGACGCAGGAACATCCCGACGACCTAACCAAAGCACACGTTATCGAACATTCCAAAGGTTTTTTTCGATTAGATACAAACTTGGCATTGATTAGTGTGGGAAATATACACACCCCTAGCAATTATTGAGCCTCTACCTGTGAAAGCGGTATGTGATTTAAATAGTACATTCTGTGGGGTATGTTGCTGGTTCTGCCGATTCACATAACTTTATGTTTCCTAACATTGTATGTGAAAAGCCTGTGGTTCAACCATTGCAGGAGTAGAGGCCAGAGTTTTCCTGTAGATATTCTTCACCAGATTCTTTGTGGATGATGCTCATAAGCTGTTTGCTATCAGCAGGCATGGCAACATAGCAGTCCAACCCACTTATGGAGTTATCAATATAAAAGGAAGAGGATAGAACAAAATAAGTGAGCAATCATGGACCTCATTCTCAACCGGCTCCTTCACCGATTGCTGATAATCAACACGAACAATCTGATATCGACCAATCAAGACGTTTTTGAGGCACTTCGTAAGCATACACCTTAGCCATTATGGCTGCGTTTTTATAGGAGATGCTAGTAAGGTGCACTATCAAAGACCTTGAAGCCTATGTGGACTGCACGCGACACATTTTCTTAATACATTTCTCGGATCCTATGTTCTAGACCATACAGCAAATCTATCAATTAGAATCTTCTTCTACGGAATTCATGATGTGAGTCGGAGAGAAGATAATGCCGCTCGAAAAACTGCATCAGTTTGCTTGTGATGATTCGCTCTTTAATCTTGTGATATATGGAGGTGAGGTTTACCAGCCGGTAGTATTTTGCAAAAATCCGACTTCCTCTCTCTTGTTTTGGTGAAATCCAGGAAATTTTTAGTCGGTTGGGAATGTGCCTGCAGCGAAATAAGCCCTGAAAAGAGAGGACATAGGTGTTTTGCATCAGGACCTGGTGATTTCGCTTCTTCCAGCTTCAGTAGTTTCTTGTAACTTTTGTAAGGAACACTAAGTCGATTGTTGGATCTGATGCGTACTATAACCATCAGCGATTTGATCAGCTTCTTGTGTAATAGCAGACTGAAAGAACTGAAATAAATGTTCAGAGTTGTCACCACCTTAGAGTTACGAAACTTATCATTAAAAAATTCAAAAGACATGTTCGTGAGAATCCGTTAGTTTTCCAGAAATTCCCGTCAGGCATTTACAATTATATCACTGTATAACTAAGTAAAATAGGCTGGTAGGAAGAACAAATCGTACGATTGTCTGGTCGGGGGAGGGAGGGGGAAAGAAACTAAAATGTGTTCCGTCAGAGGGATTGCGGCCACCGGTAAAGGTAATTAGTTGCGAGCGGCTAAATTGGTGGCTTTTGATCACAGTAATTGCGGCGCATTATATAAAGTTCTTTTGGCCGCACAGGATCGGTTCACGTAGCCTGATTGCAGCCTTTTCTGCTGTAACCAACATACGCTGTCCGAGGAATTTTGAATAGCTTGAGGAACCTTGTTAATAATCTGGAAGGATTCTCTGTATACGATATGCGCGAGAATAGAGCTGATTATGGTCTTTATTTGACCCTTTCCTAGCCATGCTGAGAGGTGTCCTCTTATCCTATTGGACAAACACCGGCTCGTTGGACCAATACATTCTGCCCCACAGGCGCAGGTATAGGAATAGATATCCGTGGAGGTGGTCTGGGCTGGCAGTTTGTCCTTGCCCCCTCCGTATAGGATAGGAGTAATCGAGAACAGTTCCTGGGTGTCAGCTGCTGGAAAAAAGTTTGATACAGCTTGACCTAGGCGTTTTCTTAAGAGTTCAATTGCTGCATCACCTCGAAAATGGACCCCGATTAAAAGTCTTTTCTTACTCGTCATTACCAAGGCCATGGTCTGTTTCTGAATATCTGTTCTGTCGAGAACTGTCTTCTTAACCCTTAAGCTCTCCTGCAATGCTATCAATCGAGCAGGTCCTTTTGCTCTTTGTGTCAAACAGCGTACTAAATAACGCTTAAAGGTTAACGGTACAAAAATTCCAACCTATTCTTACGATAGACACCACGCCAAATACTCTCGTCAGACATTCTACTCAGAGGCACGTCAAGAAAAGAAAGCGATCTGGACTGTTCTCGTTGAAATTGCAATTGTATTGACATGTGCGCCTGATTAATGGTATCCATTAGAGCTGATATGTTAGTTTGTTCAGATGCAATTACGGAAATATCATCCACATAGTGCGCATAATATTATCTGTTTATCAGGAGACAAAGATGCCAAGTTTCCAGGTGGCCCATGAATATATTCACCAGAAGCGTACCAATTGGCTAGCTAAAAGATATCGCGTCAAGGTGTCTATAAGGCTGTTGTCAAATAGCAACTGCACCTTCAAGGTACATCTTATTAACATATATATATATATATATATATATATATATATATATATATATATATAAATATCTGACGTGAATTTATCGAAAGCTGACGTATACCTGACAAAAGTTTGTTTGAATTTTTCGTCATGCTTACAAAGTGCATCACTGCCATCCTTTTTTACGAAAGGGATGGTATCCTTTCGTCAAGTGCATTGCCGAGTGTAGTTCTGAAACATCTACAGTTTTTCTACCTCATAGTTTTTCAGGGATCCTTGAAGCCTAATGGGCTTTTTCAACAAGGTATTTTACCTAATATCGCCACTCCTTGTACTTAAGCAGCGACCCGACGGTAATCTGCTTGAAATACGTTTGCCACAGCTTTCGCATTCAGTGTAGTCGTTAGCAACCGAGGCTTGGAAGTGACCTTTTTTCGCATTAGGACGGTATCTGGTAATAAGTACCTGTAATAAGGCCTTACTTTTCGGCCAATCCACAAGAAGACATCCGGCAAATGTTGCCTTTCAGTCTATAAAACGCATATCCATTTTCAGTTGAATAAAATGTTCATTATATTTGTTGCATTAGACCATGAAACTTCAATCAGGTGCAGAAAATATTAAATAACCCCCACAGGGTTTGACTAAGCAGTCACGTTTGCAGAGATGTAGCAAAGGAAGTAGCTCTGTTAAGCTACTCTGTTAGTACAAGCTCCAAGCAATTGGCTTGTTGTCATTCACGTAGTCTAGTTAGAAATAAGAGGTGTTGAGTAAGAAGGAATTGAATACTGATTGTAGGAAGCGATAATCAAAAATTTATTCCGACTTTGATGCGGAAATTGGGTTTCAATAAATATTCGGAGCATTAAAGTTGCTCATAATCAGAAAATCAGGCCAGAGGGCAAATGCTTATAATTCCTCTATTAGATAACCCTATTTTTGTGAGTCGTTTCTCGGTGGTAGGCAGAACGCCGGGATGTTAAGTGCTTAGAAACCTGGCGTTCTGATAGCAAGCGAAATGGCCTCAGTTTAATGCATGGCCTTTCCTACTTTATTTGACACGGTAGGCGATGTTTGAAATAAGTGAGAACTCCCCCACCTGGACGTCCCACGCGATTCTTTCGAAACAACTGAAAACCTGGTAGAGCGACTTCGCGATCGTCCAACTTCGTGGAAAGCCACGATGCAGTTATAAAGACGACGTCTAGGGAAGTTTGGCATACATTAGTTTTCAGTTCGTCTGAATAAGAGAGCAGGTTAGGAACATTTGTGTACATGCAATGATGTTTCGTAGTTTGTTGCATAGTTAGCTGGGCCGGTAATTTCATTATTTGCTTCATTTGTAGCGATATAATTACAAGGCATGTCCTTATGAATCATTATCCAGTGTATGTAAATACGTTTTGTGTCCAGTCTCAGTCTCAGCTCCCGAACTAACTCCTGACTATTTAGGCGCTCCTTCGGTTCATAATCTGGCTGAAAACAAATTCCTGGTGTAAATATTCCAGTTAAAAACGTCTTGATAGGATAAAACCATCTCGTTTTTTGCAACTGGGAACCATTTTTAAGAGCATAGGATGTGGTTGAATGAAGGATTTAGTAGGGTACATTCTGAGCATGAATTCTTTCAATACTAAAATTACTTCTTCGCGTTAGAGACTTCAGTTCAGAAAGACCTTGAAATATCGTTAGGTTTTTCAACAATTGCTCTTTGATAGTTGTTGCACTTGGTCCACGGAGTATCGCAATAATGTGACATTTTTCCTTATCAATTTCATTTTTATTTTTTACTAGTATTTCGTTCGCTAAATAACGCAACGCTTTTGTACCGTTCGCTAGAGATCACGAGTAAGGTGTTCGTTTAGGGCCATGGAGGGTTAAGGTCTATCGCGGGACTCTTTCATAAATAAACCTTATATATATAAAGCCAAATCTTTGCAGCATTATATCCGATTAGTCACATTTCTTCCTACTAACATATATAGTTGCTTTTTAAATTCTGAATTTCTTTTTGTATGAACCACTCCTTTGGACGCGATTGGACAGATTTACACCAAGCCCCAGGCAAAAGGTAAGTATATGGGGAAGGCATTGTTATAAAACACAGATTGTTAATTTTCTTACATTTAGTCAGGTGCCTGCCAGTCTCTTTTGCTCATAGCTTTTCAGTAAGTGTATTGACCATCAATAATACGGTGTTTTATGCGCCAAATCTAATTAAGGGGTTTTGTAAGTCACTGTCAACTCTCTCGATCAGTCATTAATAAGATAACGGGTATAAAAAGGGCCTTTGCTAAATTCTTCAAGGTTCTACGCAAGAACCCGATAATCTTGCAAACTGCCTTCACTAAAGACCAATTGGATATCACCTACCCATCTGTCATGATATCCCGTCATTCAAACTTTCATTTCATATAACTATCTTTAGGCATTTTCACGTATAGAGTTAGTTTATCAGAGATAACCTCCTTTGACTGCACGTTAATTGTTGGGAAATGGTCGCTGTAAAAATCTCAGCAGCGTCTATGTGCTTTCGGAAACATTCCTGTTGGAGATTCTGACAAAATTGAAACAGCTGAGGTCTTTTTTATAATGCCTTACCGATTGAATCTGCCTCTGCCTGGCAAGCAAATGCTAATGCAAACTAATTCTAGGGGTTCCACATGGTGAGCATGGTCATTTTACCAGCTTTTTCACGGGTGATCTAGTTGGGAGCCAAATAAAGCAGGAAATGAGATGTTTAAGCGAGCAAATCTAATTGAGTTCGCAAGTTTTGCCTCAAAATCTATTTTACCTATTCGGAAAACGGCTAATAAACAAAGCAAACGCACTTCGATAGGTGCATCACTGTATGGTTTCAGAGCTGAGTCTGTCATTTAAACGATGTAAATACTGGTATTCTCGACCCATAGACAAAGATTCTGCATGCTCCACGTGGAGGATAGATTCGTCGTCCTTAAGCGGGCAATAATATCTGAATTTCACGCGATCATGTTGCCTATTTTTTCTGGACATGCAGTCCACAATGGAAGCAGAGATCAATAAGCAGGTCCATCATAAGATTGACGGTTGCCCAAATGCGTCTGTATTCCAAAAGGCACTTAGCATATGTCAAGTTACTATAGTAAGCACTACGTGCGCCTCACAGGTAGCTGTGTGATAACTCGTTACAAGAGAGATACATTTATTACAGCGAGGCAGGCGACCAGACGGCCAAACTCCATTATCTTCACCGACCATTTACCTCCGAGGTTAACCCTTCAGTTTTACAGAACGCAGCATACAGCTGAAGCAAGCTATATGACTCACAACAGGAATTCCAAATTTAACCGAAAATACTGTATAACGAGGATGTATTCAAATTAGTCACTAATCTCATCAAGCCATGGGGGTCAGCGTCATCCATAGATCCGAGGTGACATTAAGGTGGCTTTTCATGAGGAACACGATTCCGCTGTCACGAAGCAAAACGTTAAAAAACATCTTTCATGTTCAGTGCAGGTCCAGTGAGGCAAAAAAGGTTGGTGAGACCGGTTAACTATTGCAAGCCCGCACGAATGATAATGCAAGCTCAGTGAGAAGGATGGAACAGGTCTTTTTGAAGGCGGAAAACTGTGCAGGTTCTGGGCACAACTTTGCTTACCTGGACGCTAAAATCTTATGCCAAGATCCCAAGTGAAAGCAAGAAATACGCTCGAAGAATGGCAGAACGTACCGTTTTCGAGCAACGGGTGCACTATTCTCCCTGATGGTCTAAACTGTCCAAAATGCGCGGCTCAATCAATGACGTCGCAGGCAGGAAATGTTGTACAAGCAAACCTACACTGAGCGGGAAATCCGGTGGGCGTGAACGTATATCAGACACAAACGCAGCCGTAGTGGTCTCCATAAAAAACGCAAACCTCTTGTCCAGCTTGAAATCAGACGGAATGAAAACAGTTTGTGCCGAGGAAGGGGTCACCACGTAGATAGGAATTGAGCCACCGCCAACGACTCAGCAGCCACCTGCGAGTCACGCACGGACGTACACAAACGGGAGATATGCCGGTGTGGGACAACCTTTTCGGGAAATGACCAGCAATGGATAAGGTTGCCCGATCCGGAGAGGGGGAAATGCACTTCACAGCCTGGCAGCAGTAATTTCCCGTGACGTGCAAACTACACGAATAGCACGGCAGCCAAACGCAGGGCAACACGGTCAACATCCATAAATACTGTGAGATGCCGTATATAATTAACCTCTGACGATGGAAGTGTTTTTCATTTTGAATCGTCAGTATGCTAGGTCATTGGTTCCCGTGACTCCCACTTTTTCTGAACCTGTGGTTGGCTGGTGACGCCGATAAACCGGAAATTGCCATCCCACCGCCATCTTTGGTGGTAATATCTTTCTGCCTATGATATACTAGCCGCTATGAAGCTACTGACGGGGCTTGAGATAGGACAGTTAGGCACAACGGAACGAGTTTTTTCCTAACGCAATCAGTATGGATCCGAATACAAATGTTTAATTACCCAATCGCAACCGGTAGGACGATCCAATGGTTAAGGCAGTGGACCTGTTAACAACAGCCCGCTAGTTCAAATCGCAGACGGTTGAATTTTGGGATTTGCATGTGTCTTGTCGATGACCGCTAGTAAGCCAGGCATGGGTTATATGCAATAATTTCTACCTTTATGTAATGCTAATAAACGACACGAATTTTATCAAGGGAGAAAAAGTGCTTTTTAATTATTTGGACGTATTGAATACCAAATATGCCCCCATAAGTGTTATCAACATAAAGGCCATATATACTTTTCCACTGCATGGTGTGCTTGCTCTGAAAAAGTATAAGTTACGAACTTCTGCTCTTTAAATATCCGGGCCAAAGCATATTCGGCTAGTTGGCAACGCAATTTCCATAGTCGTAACAAAAAATTGCCAATTCACTAACTAATTAACATTAACCATCCTATGGCATGCATTTAAAAATATTCATGCTAGAATAAGTCATTTTTCCTAGTTCGACTGCATTTGGCAACAGGAATGAATACCGAACATCTGAGACAGCACTTAACATCTAGCAGGTAACATCAAGATGAAAGATTTATTATAGTTGAGAATAGGTTCAGACAAAGGGATTTAATTCAGAGCACCCTTCTTAAAAAGGAAAGCGGCAGACTGGTTTTGGTCCCTTTGAAAGCATATGCACCAGGGCCGCGATAAGCGCACGATCACGTGGGCTGTCAGTATGCAGTTCGTCGAGACTTGTTGCATTTATGAGCGTCAAATGCTTCGTTTCCAATTTGCCAACTGCGCTTGCATTGTGCTCGCATACCTCAAATTTCCCAGATAACTTGAAGGACTTTCCATTGAGTGCAATTTCTTTATATTTCAACTGGGTGCCCTGGAAATTGAACGATTCATGGTTGTAGTAATCAACATTTACTCCAAGCTTACTACGAGTAGTCTAAACTTAAAGAAAACAGATAATATTCTTAATGATTTCAATAGGGATTCTGACAGAAATACTAATGGACTGCCCAGCTATAAGGAATGAAAGTCTTTAAATGCGGTACGCCAAGGATAGAAAACTGATAGCATCGTGTTTTTAAGTACTCCGCTAAGTTTAATATGAAACATAAAGCTGGATTGTTTTAAACACAAAACAGGACCAAATAAATAGTCAATGAAGCCTGGAATCTCAACTACAGAGTCAAGATGAGAACAACTTAGTTCCTTCTTCTTTCCTTGTGGCTCCGGTTGTTTCATAATTGAAGTTCTGTTAGCAGCCTTCTTGACCGAGAAAATAGACATTTCTTTTAGGACAAGCAATAACATTTTGAATTTATTTTTGTTCAAAATGTTTCCCAAGAGAGTTTGTAAGCCGACATATGAGACAACAGGAATTGAATAATGAGAACAAGGTACAATATTGTTTTAAATAAGCACCAAAATACAAAAAATTGTCGAGCAAATCCTTACCTTACGAATATGTTTCAACTAGTCTAAAGATATCCGCTGAACCTCCCAATGCAAGTGCCTCACTAACCGAGGACTATATTGCCCCCTAGATTGAAAACCCTACAGACAGTTTTAGTTCTTGGTTCTTGGTTCTCGTCTTAAGGTGCCGGGCAATGTCTGCAACGCAGTGTATTTTTCTCGAACCGAGAGATCAGCACCAGCATACTCAAACGAACATCAAACTACAGTAAAGTGACGCGACAACAGGTCCTAAGTCGTCAGGCCTAGCCTGCAAACTGAACACCGATAAGCTTGATGACTAGTCTGTATAATCATATGTAAATTCTCGGTCTGATTTTTGTAACTCACTTCCACAGATCCACTATTATATCTGCGAACACACTATTAACTCTGTCTTAATATCTTATAGTATTTACACTTATTTTTACACAGATTAGAAACTTTTTAGTAAATACGGCGAATTTACTATCCTCTGTTATTTCACATATTGTCAATCCATTTTAACTTGGCTTTTTACATATTAACCGTATGCAGGTCACATATTTTAATAACTGTTAACCTAAATGCATTACGTGACATATATCCACACACAGGTGCACAATACAGTAGTAGCTTTATGGACACGTTTGCAACAGCGAATGAAGTACGATCTCTGATATGCAGGCGTCATTGTGAATGTCAGTAAGCGGTTCACTGAGGTTGAGATATTAATAAAGTGAATAAACAAACCCTGCAATGTCAATGTCCGTACCTTTAAAGGTCTGAAGGCCACACACGTCAATGGTTCATGCATAAGTGGACAGATTACATCCAAAGTTACAACGAGGATGTTCCGTGACGCAATTGGCGTGTTTTCCTCTACCGTTGTCAGTATACTCGACCGTACAACAAGCTCGTGGCTCAATGTTTACGGCGTTGAACTTTTAATCAACAGATCATAGGCTAAAACCGAGGAGCTATGAAAATTGGGATTGTTATAGCTCTTTGATGATGGCTGGTATGCCTGGAATGACCATTTGCGTCTCTGTTGTCTGTGTTGCTAATGCTTCTTTGTCTTTCTATGTTTATATACTTATGCACTTATTTTGTGTTTTGCAGTGGGCAGTAAGTAACACCGTTCGTTAAACCTGACAAAAATTGATGGCCTCTTTACAGGAATAAAAGTACATTAGCTTACAAACAATAAACGTAGAATTTTTTTCAGTGGGGTCATCCTTTGCATAATCAGTTTATGCAAGAGAACATTATCCTACAAAGATTACACCGTAATATCTATTTAAATTAGTATTCAATACTGTTGGCGGATCGTTTCACCGCAAAGCTCCTACTCAAATATAGGCTGGTTGCTAATAGCAGGTTGATCATTAAAAAGACCATAAAGAAATACAAAATATGGCTCACACGACGCATTAGGAGCTGCATTCCAGCCTCTTTGAAGTGGGCCACGCATGACCACGATATGTCGTTGTAGTCAATTGAACAAGTCACACTAAACGTCGAGGAACGTGATATTCGGAATACATTTGTATCACCCTGGACGTGTGTTCGAGCATGTGCCAAGTAGTCTCTAAGTGCCATAGCCAGCGCCGTCACATCAATTGGAATAATGATTTCTAAAAAAGAGTCCGTGGGTAATAATTTCTTCTGGCCAATTAGATCTTAAAAGTAATTTTAACTCCGTTTAAGTTGTAAAATATACTCTATCAGTATACCATAAAACAAATTTGAGCATTTATTGTGTAGCAGATTTGAAATGTACCTGGAATATGTTCGTTGAAGGCCTCATAGCCAGTGCCTAGCAGATCAAAAAGGAGACATTAAATGGGATTTCGTTCAAACAATATCCATCTATGATGAAGACTAAACTCTGGCTTACGAGCTTTTCACTATCCAGTTAAAAGACAAGTGCAATTACGCAAACTAAAGAAGGCTCAGAATACTTGGTACATATGTGAGCGTTTTTATACCATGTATGGACGCGGAGGAGTCATTAAAATCACTTAAACCCACTTTTTAAATCGCAGCCTCTGATAATAGCCATTATTTTACTTCGCTTATGCCATTGGTTTAAACGGTTGATCAGATTTGAGCAAAAGTTAGCACTATGGTTGCAATCATAAATACTCACCTGCGAAAAAATTTGGGCATTCTGAACTTATCACAAACTGGCTATTTAACTCGAATGTTATAAATATATTTTTAATGCGTAACCGTCAAATTTTACGATTATTGCTTGATTAATCATGTACAACCATCCTCTTTGATTTCCAAGAATTTTTTACAGGAAAAAACGAAATAAATGAGTAGGTCCTCTGGATTTTACATTAATATTTACTTTGGGGTCTTTCGAGGCGCTTGACATATCCAGCATGAAATCGACAATACCAAAGCGCTCCCAATAACCTTTTTTCTACAGTATTTAGGAAGAATTTATTTTGGTCTTAACAATTTGGAAAATTCTTACAAGTAAGGTACTTGTCAGCTTAAACTTTAATGATCTCTCAAAAATGGAAAGCAAATTATTGCAATTTTTATTTGGATGAAAATGATTTTGGTAGGTTTTTCGCCAACGCAAATTCCGCATTAACATCGTTTTTTCTCCTATTGTATGAGTTGGACAGAACACGGAAGATCACCGGACTAAGCAATGTTTAAGTATAACGTTGAAAAGAATAATATTTTGTGAGCACACATTTGCTTTGTATAAGTTTCCCTCAGGCGAGCAAACCTCTATCATGATGGGGTCGAGTTAACTAGGATAGTGTTTAAATAAAGCAATTTTCACGAATGCTCGCCAATCAACCAACTAAAAACCACCATGGGAACATTCTTAACCCAAATATAGTTCAAAGTATCCCGATACCTTGGAATTTGTTTGTATGAGGCCACAGTATAGTCAGCGGGGCATATAGTAGATCGCAAAGGATCGTGGCTGAACGAACAAGTGCTTTTGAACTGTGAGACTTTATGGTACTCTTCGAGGCCCCAACAGAGTTAATAGTCATTAACATCATAGCCAGCACCGAATATTTATCAATGTTCCCTAACGATCACCTTCAACCTCAAGAGTTTCCTATACTGGATGCCGTGACACTGAAAAGGGTTCTTTTTAAAGGATACTTACCATGCCAATATACGGTCTGCATTTGACTATCGTCAGCTGAATTACAAACGAATACTGACTTGTCTATCTTTCCAATTCGCTCAAAGCTGAGGCTAAAGGTGAACGTATCGCTTTCCTCGTTGACATCTAGACAGAAAATAAATTAAATCAGAGCTTTAAGTAACTCCTTTCTAAATGGATGCTACAACAAACGCTGTGGAACAATACTTACGGCACCTTCCATCCTGGAAACTAGTCGTAAGTCCTGAGCACAACACCCTGTCCCCAGTGCTGCACTCTAATGTCTACAAGGAAATCAATATTTTGTAAATGGGCACAATATGCAGTTGATAAAGAAGTCTCGTTTTTTTTCAGGATGTCATCCAGTGTGCTTGTCATTTGTCTGCAAATCAAGGCACAAAAACGCAAATACAGATAGATCGCAATGACGCTGATTAGCGTCTCCTATCTTAAATCAGCAAATTGACCGGAGTGTTTAAAATAAGTGCTAAATGGTATAAAGGGCAATACTCAAAGACAAAAAATTCATTTTTGAGAATTTTTGACAAAATTTAGTAAGAATTTTAAGTTTATTTATAAACCGCCATCAGTCAGCTATATAAAATCACATATTACTACCACCTGGATAACCTATTCATAAATGAGTTTTTATTCATACGATAAAAATGTTTTCTAAACATTCCTCGGGACATTTTGAAGTGATTTCGGGATTCCTAGCGAAACCATGGCAAAAGCCACAATAAGAGTAATTGCAAAGACGTCGGGCAACTCCTCCAATTGACACATGGATACTCTCGAATCGAAAAATCAATTAGGGGCTTAGGAGAAGTGAGGACTATTATTGAGCACATTGTTTGTGCTACGTCGTTTAACGATAAAGGCCCGCTTTTAGGCAGCAATGATAAATTCTATTCATAATGAAAAGGGTCAATGTTTACTGTAAAACCACCACCAGTCGACTATTTCAAGTCGCTCCTTAATAAGTGAATGCCTTTTATATGCAATCGAAAATGTTTACCAGTTTTAAAGTGCTTTGATCGGCTCAGCAGTAGTGAAAGCCAGATTCGTGCTGCGCTGATTTTCACCTCGAAGTCTAAGCATTTGGAATAACGGTTAAGTAGCAAAGGTGAAGGTCAGAATATCTGGTGAACCAACAAGAAAATTTGGATATGACTGTTTGAGGACGCTCAATAAACGACAGATGTTCAATCCGAGCATTTTTCCCATTATCGACATTTCCTCGAATAGGTTACAGTGAATGCTGACATTTAACACAGTTTGCACTTAATCAAATCGAAATGGAAATGGCATGTCATGCTAGTCGGCACTGGGTTGATCAATATTTTTCTCCAGTCGCTGCCTTGATTTTTTTTTTGAAAATCTTTGACGGGCTGTCCAGCTATGTGCTTTTTGATTCGCCATCTCGAAAAAGGGTGGATGAGCCTCCACCGAGATTGATCGGTCTGAATGCTCTTTTTCTTCCTGTCGAGAGTGTTCGTGGTCGAGCTGTGTCTGCTTTGAAAACTAGCATGACAGGGCTGACCAATTCTGTTAGACTAAGTGCAATGGCCGGCCAACCGAGATCTCCGTCTTATTTCCCAAAATTACCAGCCTCGATATCTTGGCTTTACCTATCTGATTCATTAATTGATTCTTGCATTATCATCTGCAAGCAATAAGCCACGATTTAAAATCAAATAAGATCACCATGCTCCAAATTGCTAACCGATCAGTGGACGATCCTATGTCACGTAAGTTTACAATTTACTTTTCGTCTGTTCGTTTATACCATGTTATTCACAACCGTGTACTGAAACGTCAGTCGTCCTGCTTGCTTAAGGTGCTTTAAACTGACTTGCTTGACTGCGGGTATTGTTTTGAAGACACACGATATCTTCAATTTATTCTTTGGTTTAACGAAAAGTACGACGCAGATTAAATTACTTAGCTTACCCTTTTACAGTTTTCCTGCTTTAAATGTAAGTCTCAAACTTCCTCCTCCATCTGCATTTTCGCAGATGACTAGAAAATATTATCTACTGTTGTCATTTAGGTATATACCGCAAACTTGCCTTAAACCGCACGACATGGTTGAGGCAAAAATTAGTATTCTGATAGACGCATTCTAATATGGGCACTCGCAGCAGTTAAATCTTTCCGGGAGGAGTGGACTAAAAATACAATGGACAATAACATTTTTTCCAAATTTATAAAATAATCTTTTTGTTCAACCAGATTACTTTGTACGTACACGATATTCACGTGGGCTCCAGCTTTTTACAGTCCATCGTAGCTCCGCAATATTTGAATTTGTGTGCAAAATTTTGTCCTCACCCTCAAATGCGTCCAAACCTAAAAATTAGCTGCAATCAATTAATCTGCTAATAAAATGATGACTTATCAAAAAAAATTTGTTTAGTTAAGGCACTTCCAGTCTTAAATGTGGATCACAAGCAAAATAAATCTTTACCTGGCCAAAGATATCGATATGAGACAAGGTCGAAGGTATTGGCATTTTCGTATGTGCATGTGAAGAAGGCAATATTTTGTTCCCCCTGCGATTACCTCAAGTTTTAAGATTGAATAGTTGTCCTTCTCTTCTAAAACTATATATCGAGTCAATATGCCAGTTATAACAGGATTACACTTGAACGTTACTAAGCGACTAAATTAAATTAACAAACTTACCACATGGAGTCAAAAGCCCACAAAGATCTTCCTCGTTTGAAAAGCATGTGATCTGCAGTCAAAACGCTTCTATTCAGATTGTTTCAAATCAATAATTACGATATAAACAGATTTAAGGATGGTAATTCAGCATTTTTAATGACCCACATGTATTTAAGCAAGTTAGTCTTAGACATAACCTCTAGGAATTACAGTAAATTCTGGTAGTAGCGAGGGCTTCTTCTCCAATATGGCTCTCCTGTACGTGTTGCTTCCATTACCGGAGCAATAGCAAGTGTCAGTGGGATAAAGCCATAGGTTAGAATAGGATATAAATCCATAGCAGCGTTTTCTTTCAATATCAAATATTTGAATAAAATGTGAACTTTGAAATGTCGTCGGCAAGGAAAGAAGCTTACTGAGAGTCACATTGACTTACTGAGACGAAATGAAGCTGGTTTGAAATGCATTATCAGACTGACTCACATGAGCCGCATTTATGCGTGAGGATGTTTTTTTGAGTCGCCAAGAAATCTCCAACTTATCCTCATTCGTACAACTGCTTGAAGTGTTTTCATGTTCGAAAATAAAACTTCCTAAAAATGAAATTCTTTTTGAAGTGGGACTTTGATTGTTAAGTGAAATATCGTTGAATATGGACAATTCTAGCCCAGAATCAAATGGGTCATTGTGTTACATTTTGCATTTCCGTGTACCGCTCATGACTTACGGGCCTCCGATAAAGCGTATGAGATTCTCTCAACTGAGATCCAGTAGATTTTATCTGGAAAATTTGTAGATCGAGCCCCAATTAAAATCTTGTCAATATTTTCGATTTCCGGAAGAAAAATTGTAATTCGCGAGAACTCTGCCACTGAAAGCCCAAAATACAAGAATAACGTCAGCAGCACTTACTAGAACGCTACCTTAACGAGTGACAAATAAATGTTAAAACTTCAACCAAACGTTTATATTATGGGCAACATTATCTAGAACGCTTAACTGAGTAATAACTTAGTGCAGATGAATATTCAAGTATAACACGAAGGCATAAAGCATTTTTTTCACAGAACAATGCCGAACCGATTAATAACGAATGGTTACCGTTTCCGTTACAGCTAACAATCATCTTAAGATAAATCTGTTTTATCGTATAACATTATTGTGATGCTGCATCGGCCAAAAGAGAAATTTGGACGTACATTTGCTGACTGTGCACTTAAAGGCTTCAAGTGAATTATCCATCTTGCAAATTCCTTTCTCAGCGTCCACGGCAAATTCTTTGTCATCCAATAAGACGAGCTGTAAGAATCAAAGACACAATTTTAATTGCAAAGTCCAGAGCCCTCAATAGTAATGAAAGTTGTGGTTTGTTCCAAGCTTACCCATGGTGCCCTTGGAAGAAGGGAAGTAAAGATGAATGGACCGTTTTCTTGCGTAAATACTGGACGTCGCATTCCACACATGTCGGGTTCTATTTGAGAAAGACGTTGAAATATTTTCTGCTAGGCACAAACGATATGCATTCAAACATTACTAAGTAGAAGCTGCTGAGTATGGCGTGGCCACGATGCAGTTGGATTATCCCAAACAAACGTTATTACTGGTTATTTTTAGTTACTCATCGTGTTACACAAAACGACTTGTTATGAAAGGCAGTGGTCTAAACGCCAGTACGAAAGTTATCAATCCATGGCATGGCAGAATGTTTTGTATTGGGTGTAGAGAAATTGTGTGTCTTACTTGCTTACGAAACGTATTTTCGTTTGTGTTTGACTTATTACGTTTCGCTAGCATTCAGGTACTAATTTGATGTGTTTTATCTTTTGCTAATACCAAATCACACCGGAAAATGATATTAAACTGCTACATGCAGATTAACCTTTAATACTTAGCTAATGCCCACGGGATGTGGTCTCTACAAAAAAACAATGTGAGTCCCCTAAAATTATCCTTTTGACTCAAGGTGACGTCCATTTCGTACAAATGGCGAATTGGGCAAACGAAAGACCGGAGTATGTTACATAGAGTCGCATAAGAAGTACTTTGCTATTAATTTTTACCAAGGCGTAACCTGTCAGAGTGTAGACCACTAACATATTGAGAGAATAATCAAAGTTTATAAAATAATTTTGTATTATATTGTGCAAAACTGTGGATGCACTTACGATGATAATATACATCATAGTGCGTTTCATTGGTCTTGACTATCAATCGTCCCAAAAAGGAAACCTCTGGAAGATTTATATGAAGAAGACATCCCTGCGGTGCTGTGAAATAAATTTACAGTTTATGGCTTCGGAACGGATGACTTTCAAACGAGCTGAATACGGCTATATCATAATGATTTAATAATGGATTAGACTAACATAACCCTTCGCTTCATATCCCGTATTAAATAGTAAAAATGGGCAAATAAGCCGCCAGGAAATAGAGAAACATGCGACTTACAGCATTCTATGGGACACGGAAATGCAAAATGTACAGATGAATTCAGGTAGCATGTTCCATTGACAGCTATGTATTTTGTCGACATCGATTACGAAGTACAGGTCCTATTTTAAAGACCAATTTGAGATTAAGAGGGAATATTCAGTATTTCATTTAATCTTTAGTAAGTGAAAAAAACAACTTACCGTGGTTGCGTTAGAAATTTGTACTTGTATGCTATATGGACCGTCAGTCTGATTAATTTGATAACTGGAAAACGACTTTGTGGGTTGAATTTGCAGCTAGAATTTGTAAAAACGTATTTTTGAATATCACAAATACGGAATTGAACACTTTAGGACACTTAACAGCCACCAGTAGAACAATATTTAAGGTACTTCCGTATTATAAGCCATATTCCAGGGCTCAGGATTAATGCTGGGCTTAGCACATGGCAACAGTCATCTCCTAGAATTAAGCCCAAGGTTAACTGTCGTACAGGAGTTATACAGTTCCCTGTCTGACTTTCAATTTACTTTTTCTAATTCAATTCCATCTAATAAAATATTAAACCGCATTAGAAGGTGGAAATTTTTGAAAATATGTGCTCTAGCAGAATGCATTAAAAGAGGAACTTGCCCTTGGCGACTGAAAACGACAACAAAGTGATTAAAAACACTTGAAGCGTCATCTGCAGGATAGACTTCATTTTAGATTTGAAGTTGCAGTCCAACGCTTTCTATTTAAAGCCCGAGTGCGTGACCTCTACTCATGTGATCTAGACGTGTTCATGAAAATGATTAAGCACGTGCTGGTCTGCAGTAAACTATGGATGAAAAGTCAGACAGTTTGAAGTAAATTAAACAAAAGCAAAACCCAAAGCTACTGGAGTTGAAGCTGCAAGAGTTACATCTTGATGCGAATTTATTTGATCATTTCGTTGATGATATGTGTGAGATTAATATAAAAGATAAGCCTAGATGCGATTGCAATGGGTCCTGCTGGTGCTCTTTGATTAATTATTTGCACACAGTCTTGCTAATCTTTGATATGTTGCATGCCTGAACATCATATAATGACGGATTGGCAAATAAGGAATCCATATTATTGTACGGTATTTCAGTTAACTAAAATATATGCCTAATTTCCAGTCTTGTTAGATCTACATGAGAATAAAGGCTGGGAAGGATTTGCGAAGACATTGTTTCAGAATTTGAGCTCTTCTATTTGTCAAAGTGCATAAAACATTGTAATATAAAATGTTTCAAAAGTCTTTTAAATTGAAAATCTCTCGATGAAATCTGAACCGAGCTTATTTTATTATGAAGAAGTAGATACGATCACTTTCCTATTGCCCCATCCTTTCTTGATTTATAACTTTGAAGTACCAGGCAAGGTCCTGATTAAATAAAATTATCCGAGTTAGATAAACACTGCAATCGACTGCCGAAGCTATGAACTCACGCTGAAGAGTGTACTACAAGATTCAAAAACAAAACAATGAGTTTAGAGTCAGTGAATGATCAAAGGAAACTTTAAACGAATTTCTGGAATACCTTGTCAATTATCGAAAGGTACTGAAGTGTGCTTTAGACTTTGAGCCGCCATATTTTACGCTCTTTTTATTCACGTGAGATTTTCCGTAATTTTTCTGTATTTAAACTAGGGCATTTCACAACGGTTAAGTAATCTGCTGATAAAATAATGAATGGAGTTTCACAGCCGGGTTAACTCGGTTAACTATGTATAAATCTCCCTGTTTCATTTGCCGCTGATTCCTCTATATCTCGTTCAATATATTAGCATAACATTATTCTGTGTTGTCATCTCTGTCACGATGTCGCACACGTTAATGTACCGTTAGAGATTTGCGCATACTTGAACTGTCCTCAAAGTTAGTTTTACCCATTAACTATCCCATAATCTTTTAATTTATATTATGGAAATAATTGATGGAGGAAACATTGCAAATACTTTTGAGCTAATTCTTAGAAAATACAGTTTCATACACTCTACGGATCGGTTAACACAACTGTAGGCCAACTTCAGAATGTTTTTCTTTTAAGCCAACTGCAAAACCATAATCAGTAAAAATGATTAATGACTGATCCCTTTATAAATTTAAATGCATTTTTTAAAGAAAAATTCATAAAATATAATTGAATTTGGCGATTGACGTCAGCTTTAAAGTTTATTTGTTGAAAAAGTTAATTTTTACTTTATAAAAAATATTCCTTTTCATTAGAGTTTTTAGATTGTTAATTTAACATTAACGCAACACCATATCTGTGCATTTGTTTGTATTCCTTATGAAATAAACATCATAGTCCTTATCTGAGGGAATATCGCAGATAACCTTTATGGTACCTGCGTACTAGCATATTGGAATGCTCGTTCATAGCCACTCACCGATCGCTAACGGAACTTACTCCTACCGTACTGTCTTAAATGGCACTTTTGAGTTCCGACAGCAACCGCACAGCGGCTATTAGTAGAATAGGTAGGAGAATATTGCTGGCAAAGACAAGGAAGACTTTAATGGCCATTTGTGGCCTATTACCGTCATCAAACGGTCCTACCAGACTCCAGGCTATTGCCACTTCTCCGTGAAATATAAATCTTTTAAATTTCTATTATCAGTATTATTGCTCAATATTTTTAATAATCAAAGCCCCAATCAGGTTTGACGTAACGTGAAAAATTAAATGTCATTATTCGTAGTTTCTCTTCTCTCGCAACTGTATGTTAAGAATGACACAGTATCTTTCACAGATAATAAGCTTCAAACTAATCACAAGCAAAACGATTCAAACTAAGCCTTGTAAACGCCTGAAGGAATTTTATGTTACATCAAAAGAGGGATATTTAAAGGAAATAGTGTGTTTTTTTACTCAGAATTAATTCTGATTTTGTCATATCCAGTTTGCCTTTTTCTTCTTCCGACCTTCGAAAGAATACTGTTTTTCAATGATAATGTTAATTAGAGCGCACTACGTCAAAATATGATCTTATTTCTCACTGGGCCAATTTTCATCTCAAAAGATTTTTCGCTTTAACAAAGTATGTTTTCCTCTGTGTCTGTAGCAACTGTATTGAAAAATCAAAAAATGACCAACGTTCAAGAGCCACCTGTTTGGATGCTGCCAGCTTTCCTTACTTCATTCTGTATTTCTCAGTAAGAACAAGTCTTATATGGACCCAACGATGTCTGGTGTTCGGGGTAATCGTAGACTGACTCTTATCCCCGACATCAATAATAGTTTTTTTCGAAACGTTTTCCGGTCAGTAACCTGTTTGTTCGCATTTTGGAACTGATTGAAACAGATTGTTCAGAAATATTAATGAAATTTTCCTCCGTTTTTCTCAAGTCCTCCACAGTTGGCATATAAAAAAAGATGAGTAACTTGAAAGCTTATGCATGTGCGGTTTATTCTCCTAGATACTACCTATATTAGTTTTGCCATGCACACTTATTTATATTGATAGATTGCCACTGATTGAGCGTTTTTGGCCTCCACTAAAAGGAGTGATACATTTTTCGCTAGAATTGGCGCAGTCAATTTCATCTTTACTTTAAGAGAAAAAGAGGCCGAATATATACTTAAATTTCGCAAAAATGTTTATTTTCTGTCCATTGCGTTCAGCAATATTCGATAAGCAGAAATAATTATTTACAACACGTATCTTATCGTGTGCATCCATTGCAACGTAGGTTGTTGTGGTTTTCCATCTCCACAGTATCTTCTGCATATTTTGTTTGCGGTTCCCAGTTTCCAAGTAGCGAACCAAAATACTAGTAAACACATCTATTACTGCCTTTTGTAGCAAATTTACAAATTTTGCAAAATGTTTTTTAAAAGCTGAATTCATTTATTGTTTCGTTAAAACAATGAAATACCGAAAACCTAACTTCAACTCATTTTTACAGAAATAAGCTCAAACTTACTCGTTTCAGAAGGGATTATACGAACTCTTTCCTGCTTATATTGACAATCATTTCCAACGAAATAAAAACTTCCAATTTCATCTAAATCTTGCCTGTTTCCCTTCAATATATAAGATTGTGCCTCCATTGTTATTACTAAAAAGGCTTCCTGGGCATCAAATCGACTCAACAAATCAAAATAACAAGGCCAAATGCACGCTCAATCATCCATTCAAATTGCAATCACACATTACAGGATTAAGGTCATCTACTATATGTGCTTCGTTAAAAATGTAACGTTGCGACGTACCTCAGCACTGAGCTGTTGGTTAAGTTAAGTATGGGTTATGGTTTTCTGTTCAAGCATGCGTGTGCGGCATGTTCACTCTACGTTTGGGCATTGAACCAGTTGCTCTTATCGTCCAACTAGTTCCTACATTCAGGCACATCTATATGTATCTTGCGGCACAAAAATGTGCTTTCGATGTACTTCATGCAAAAGGTGCGGGAATATCTACAAAAATATCAACTTATGTCCATGTATTCTAAGGTAAACTATATTTCTATCCATCGCTCTCATACATACAAAAGCAAATTCGTGCATAAACCGAAATAAAATAAGGCCAACCCCGATGATTTAAGAACACTTTCCATACCACAATAAGTGTGAATGAAAGTTAAAAAAATGATGGGAGATTTGAGGAGTACTCAGGGTGGCAGTTTCAAAAGTTAACATTGTTGATAATTAGCTGCTGTTTCTCAGGTTCTTATGGATTCGCATAGCTGTAGGCAAAATATATCATTCATTTCTTTTGATCCAGCGACCACATTTGTTATGGCCCTAGAGAAGTTGCACTCCAAAACACAGATAGCGTGCTCCACCTGCAAGTGCACGTAAACTACAGTGACATCCGATCTCGTCATTCAACGCGTATGACCTCCTGACTGTCAGACACAGGCCGATGCATGTTTGGGATAGTGATGAGCATATGACCACACTCTGAAGTATGGTCACGATGTTGGCTATTCTAACCAACAGCTGTGTTTTGAGAATAAAAATAGGAAGAAATATTTGGACTGAAAACACCTCCGAAATTTTGAAAAATCAGCATTTAACTATTATTTTAACCCACATCTTACTATCTACGTCTGTCGAAGACAGACATTTCGAACACTTTCGAGCAGACTCGTTTTATCCAAGATATTTTCATGCAGCGGTTATGTCCTGAGTAAACGTAATGAGGCATTTTTACATAAATCCTATTGTTTGTCGTGCAAATAGTCCGATGGAAAGATTCAATATAGTGACAATCGAGTGTGCGATTTTTCGGCATAAACATTCAACAAGGCAGTACATTCACAGGATAACGGTGTCCAATAGAGCATGATGGTGATAAGAAAATTTCGATTGTAGATCTCCTTAACAAACACGTGTTGAATGAAGAACAGAATGCATGATCTTGCTTTTATATCCAGGATTCATTCTTATTCCCGTATATAAAAGGTAAAATTTGATGAAATGGGAGGCTGACATAGCACTAGAAAATATCATCAAAATGAGCATGAAGGATGTCGTTTAATTGCTTTTGAATTGAGTATTCTTTAGCTTTATTCAGTTAAAATCAGGTGAATGTTAGTGTACGAAATTAAGTTGTTAAGATGAAACAAGACATTTATTCAGCTTTTAAAAATAATTTGCACATTTCTGACGTTTATTGCCACAATGCGCAGTAAAAGATGTGTTTACTAGTATTTTGGTTTACTATTTTAAAACTAGGGGCCGCAAACAAAATATGCACAAGGCACTGTGGAGATGGTCGATTACAAAAATCTACGTTACAATGAAAAGCATGCGATAAGATACGTGGTTCAACTTTTTTCTACGTAAGGAGTATTTAGGAACGAAATGGACAGGAAGTTACAATTTTTCGCCAAATATTAGTATATATATGGCCCTTTTCTCTCCTTTGAAGTAAAGAAAAAACATTGAGTGGTACAGTTTTAGTGGAAAATGTATCACCCCTTTTAGTGGACACCATAAAACGCTTAAACAGAGGCAATCTATAATGGTTCATATCTATGCATGACAAAGCTAATTCAGATATCTTATAGAAGAATGAACCACAAAAGCATAAGCTTTCACGGCACTCATCATTGCTTTATATGCCAACTGTAGAGGGCTTGAGAAAATGGGGGAAAATAGCATGGTGTTTTCCTCAATAATCTCTTTCGATGAGCTCCAAAATACGGACGAACAGATTACTGAACAGAATCATCCAATACAAACACTAGTATTCGATATCAGGGATTAGAGTCAGTCTTAGAGTATCCGGAATGCTAGATATATTTGGCTCCATACAAGTCATGGAATATCTGAGAAACAAAGAACTAAGGAAGAAAAGCCAGCAGCCTCCAGAAAGGTGGCACTTGAATGCTGGTCAAATTGTCAAATTGTCAATACCGTAGCCACAGACACAGGGAAAACATACGTGGTTAAAGCGAAAATTCGTTTAAGCAGAAAATAAGCGAGTGGAATATAAGATCACATTTTGACATGGCGTGTTCAAATTAACCTTACACACTCACTGTTTTGACGTTTAAACCTCTTCGAAGGTCAGCAGACTAAAAAGGAAAACTGGAGATGACAAAAGTGTTTGTAATTTTGACTAAGAATTACAGCATTTCCTCTAACGATCCCCTTTTCAATATAACATTAAATTTCCTCATATGGCTACAAGACTTAGATTGAAATGTTTTGCTTGTGATTAGCTTGAAGCTTATTACCTGAGAAAGATATTTTGTGCTATTAGACATACAGTTCCGAGAGAATAGAAAATACGAATAATTTTATAAAATTTGGTAACTACTTGAAGCCTGATTGTGGCTTTGATTTTTAAAAAGGTTTAGCAATAATACTGATAATAGTAATTTAAAACGATGTTTGTTTTGTAGAGAAGTGGCAATAGCCTGGCGTCCGGTATGACTGGCTGATGACGTTAATAACCCAAAAATGGCCATTCAAGACTTCCTTGTCTTTGCATAAAATATTCCTTAACCTATTCTACAAATAGACGCTGTGTGGATTCTGTCAGGACTAGAAAGTACCCCTTAAGAGTACGGTGAGCGTCTATCAACGAGCATCCCAATTTGCCCGTTAAAAGCAACAATAAAAATTAGCTGAGATATTCCAATGGATGTGAACTTAAAGGTTTTTCAAAAGAAACGTGGTGAGGCCTAAATTTAAACTTCCCAATCTCAAAACTCTCATGATTTCGAATATTTTATCAAATAAATAAACAAAAGCATAATACACAAAAAAGTATCTTATCGCGTGCTTCCATTTCAACATTGGTTGTTTGTACACAGTGGCTTGTGTATATGTTGCTTGCTGCCCCTAGTTTTGAAGTAGTAAACCAAAATACTAGTTAACACCTCTTTTACTGCGTTTTGTGGCAATAAAAGTCAGAAATGTGCAACATATTTTTTAAAACTGAATTCATTTCTAACACTAATCTTCTACTGATTTTCACTGTATTAATCTAAACATTACTCGTTTCAAAAGGGATTAAACGACATTCTTCATGTTATATTGACGATATTTTCTAGCGCAATGTCCGCCTCCCATTTCGTCCAAATCCCACCTGTAAGATACGGGAATAAGCATGAATCCTGGTAATGAAAGAAAGATCATCCATTCTGTTCTTCCCTCAACACGTGTGTGTTAAGGAGAACTTTAATCGAAAGTTCTAATAATTGTCATGCTCTATTAAAACACCGTTCTCAAGTGAATGTACTGACTTTTTGAATGTTTATCCAAAAAATTGCACACTCGATAGGCACTATATTGAATCTTTCCATCGAACTATTCGCATGACAAACAATAGGATTTCTGTAAAAATGCCTCATTAGGTTTACTCAAGACTTACCGCTGCATGAAAATATTATGGATAAAACGATAATGCTCGAAAGTGTTGGAAATATCTGTGTTCGACAGACATAGATAGTAAGATGTGGGTTACATTCATTGTTCAATGCAGATTTTTCAAAAAGTCGGTGGTGTTTCAGCCCGGATCTTTCTTCCGTATTTTTTACAAACATAGCTGTCGGTTAGAATGGCTAACCTCGTGACCATATTTTAGAGTGTGGTCATATGCTCATCACTATCCCAACATGCATCGGTCTGTGTCTGACAGTCAGGAGGTCATACGCGTTGACCGACGCGATCGGATGTCACTGTAGTTTACGTGCACTTGCAGGTGGAGCACGCTGTCTGTGTTTTGAGTGCAACTTCTCTAGGGTCATAACAAATGTGGTCACATGTACAGATGAACTGCATGATAAATTTGCCTACAGCTATGCGAATCCATAAGAACCTCAGAAACAGCAGCTCATTATCTATCATGTAAACTTTTGAAAATGCCCGCATGAGTACTTCTCAAATCTCCCATCCATTTTCGTTACCTGCATTCGCACTCTTTGTAGTTAAGAGGGTTTTCTTTAGTCAAAATTGTTGGCCTTATTTTATTTAGGTCAATGCACATATATGCTTCTGTATGTATCAGATCAATGGGAAAACAAAAGATTTAACCTTAGCATACGTGGACCTTAGTGGGTTAATTTAGCAGATATTCATGTAACCTTTGCATGAAGTATATAGAAATCCCTTTATTGGGCGATAATAGCAAAAAGTCCAATACACAAATGGAGACTTAAAATGCAGCCCACGCATGCTGGAACAGAAAACCATAGACCCTGCTTAACTTAACCAACAGCTTAGTGCTGAGATACGCTGCAACATTAAGTATTTAACGAAGCACATACAGGAGATGACATCAATCATACAATGTGTGATCGAAACTTAAATGAACAGTTGAGCTTGCACTTGGCCTTGTTACTTTGCGTTGTTGAGTGAATTTGATGATCAGCAAGCCTTTTTCTAAATAACACTAGAGGTTCAATCTTTTATATTAAAGGATAACAAGCAAGATTTTGGCAAAATCGAAGTTTGCCGTTGCGCTAGAAAAGACCCTCAATATAAGCAAGAATGATTTCGCATAATCCCTTTCTAACCGAGTACATTTGAGCTTAATTAAGTTTTCTGAAACCAAAAGATATCCTTTCTTTAGAATAGAGTTTGAGGAAGACGCAAGTTGTTATCCAATGGATATAAGAGAGAAAAATTTCCTGCATTGTTTCTATACATTGTATTTCAATTTATAAGGACAGCGAAAATCCATGAGAAAAATGCATACTATTTAATGAGCCATTTTTATTACAGGGATTGCTTTTTCGCGCGGTGAAAAAGAAGCCTGTTCAAAATTGCGGCATCCTACTGTTTTGGAATTATCTTGGGCGTATGCCGCATGATAATCAATATTGTTATCCTACTTAAATGATGGTTTTGGAATCGAAAACATATTTCAGAATTTCGGTTGCTATTTCGTGAGATTAAGAACCTACAGACCCATTTACTTTCATATACAAACGCAGACATTCGGGATATAAACATAGGTGTGTAAGTATATGACTGTATGGCAGCCGACCAGTGTGCTCGTTAACCTTGAACATTTCCAACCACATTAAAGCTTCACACAAACAGGTTAATTTTATAAGCGGAACACAAGATGGTTTGTAAAGGAGTTCAAAAATGAATGCTGAATATCTGCCCTTCTTTCAGCGGAGACGCGGTGAAAGTAGTAAGAAGGAAGACAATCCTGGTGATCTTATTAAAATCTCGATTTTCTCGTAGAAGCGTATCAGCCTAGGATCGCAATAAAGTGCACAATTATTATTTTTTACAAATAGGGCTGGCATAAAAGGATTTTTCCTGTTAACGTAGATTCCATTTATTGCACGCCATCTTCTAGTAATCGTTTCCGCACTCAGGGCTTCGCAACACAAACGGATAGGAATGTCGAAAATCTTTGCAGACAAAGACGATGGAGACTGGAATAGCTACTTCTGGCTAAAAGAATTTAATCACCAAACAATTGGCTTGTTGCCCCTCGCGTATTCTGGTTTTAGACAAGACGAGTTGAGTTAGGAAGCATTTTTGTATTTTGACTGTTGATCAACATTTCGAAAATTAAAGCAATTTGCATGAGATATGTAACAGGACTGTAAATGAGGTAAACAGTTTTCATATTCGTTTTAAATAGCCTCTAAAGTATAGGCCCTATATGTTGGCTTGAATAGTAGATCAAACGTTGATTGGCTGTTCGAGTATGTGTTTAGTGTCGATAGCTTTCTGCTAACTTTTTATTGAATGACAAATTCCAATTATGGTTGCACGAACATCCGATGACCTTATTAAGCACACATCATCGAACTGTGCAAATACCTGCTTAATTAGATATGAGCTTGTTATTGCGAATTTTGTTACTTTCAAACAATTCAAAGCTGGCTTCACCAAGAGCGTGATCCTCATTCCCAAATCTTTCAGAGACTCTACATCTGGTAGCTCTGTGTTGCTCAGACTGTACATTCTCTGCTGCATGGTGCTGATTCTTCCGATTCACAGAATATTGCATTTGGCAGCACTGAATGGGAGTAGCCAGTTGTTCGACTTTTTTTCGAGGCGATGCATATTTTCCTGTAGATTTGTTTCATTAGCTTCAAAGTGGATGACCTTCCAAAGCTGTATGTCATCAGAAAACATGCTGATCACAGTTCAACCTTGTTACACAGTCATTAATATATATATATATATATATATAACTGCATCAGTTCGTGTTCGATGTTAAGCGCCATAGCCTTGCAACATATGGAGGTGAGACTTACCGGCCGGTTGTTATATGCGGAAACCCTGATGCCAGTTTTTATGCATCGGGAAAATTTACGCACTTTTCCAATCAGGTGGCAATCTGCCTGCCAGAAGGAGGCTCGGAAGAGTAGAATCAGGGTTTCTGCGTCCAACTCCTTTAACAACAATGGCGGTATTACATCACGATATGGTAATTTCGTTTCTTCCTGTTTTAGCAGTAAATGAAGAACAATAACTTCCGTGAGGACCAATGAGTCAACTGTCGAGATCTCATCAAAATTATATTTATCAGCGGTTTAAATTGGCTTTTCTCGAAATAAAAACTGACTGAAGCAACTGAGATAGATGCTCAGCCATTTCCTCGTCCTAGCAAAGTTCGACACCTTCATCTGTTTTTAACAAAGAGATGGGCTCCTTATTTCGAGTGCACTGTGTAATGTAGTTGAAGAAGAGCGTCGGGTTTTCTGCTGCACCGTTTATCAGGTAACTCTCAGAACTTTGGTGGGCTTTATAAGCAAGGCCTTTTAATCTGTTTCTCTGCGTTTTGTTCTTCATCAGTGACATGACGGTCTTTTTCCATAGATATGGTTGCCACAGATTTCGCTAGCTTTCACTTTACTCTTCAGTATAGGTGTTAGCTACTAGGGCCTGTTGGTGACCTTTTTCGACTTAGGGCAGTTGCTGGTTATATGTCCAGGTAATATGGCCTGAACTTTGAAACAGTCCTCGAGAATACACCAGGTGAATGTTTCCTTCCAGCCTATAAGGTGCAACGCCATTTGTTGTGCTGATTGTGATACTGCCAACGGGGACAGAGAAGACTGAATATTCCCACTGTAGGACTACGTATGCACCTTTGCCCAATGGAGGTAGATAGTTCACATCATCAACGCTGTCAGGCACTTTTTTCGATACAAGATCCAAATACTTGGTTTGTTGCCCCTCGCGTGTTCTGGTTTTACACAAGACCTGTTGAGTTAAGAAGCAGTTGTGTACTGAGACTGGTTTTCATCCATTCGAATATTTAAAAACTTTGCATAAGATAGGTAACGTACTATAAATGAGTTAAACAGCTGTTAAATTCGTTGTTATTAGCCCTCTAAAGTAAAGACCCTATGTGTCGGCATGACAAGTAAATCAAACGTTGATTGGCTGTTCAAGTATGTGTTTGGGGTTGATAGCTTCCTGCCCAATGTTGATTTGATAGTGCCGCTTCTAAAGCAGGGCACGCGGACCACTTGTTTTATAGTGCGGGTTCATCTCGTTCTCGCCTTCAAGCACCGTCCGTATAATCTACTTTCGTGTTAAGGAAACAGCAGTTCGTTTTATCTGAGATCTGTCGAAATACGCTGGTAAATATATGATTCTGCGGGACATTCAATGATTGCTTTGGATGGAATCGCATTTGTTGCTATATTTAACAAGTTAATATAAGATCTTTGGAACTACCTTGATATCATGTAAGTGAAAAGCACGCTAAAGTTTTAGGTTCAATCGCTGCCATTCTAAGAGGAAACAGGGTTTTTGAAAACACATGACTGTAAGGCGCTCGTTACTCTTGGACTCGGCTTCCACTATTCTACTGGGCACAACTAAGTCCATTTTCTGAGCAGAACACAAATCGAGCTATTTAGGAATTTTCAATATTGGATCTCTATGTATGACCACTAGCAAGACCCACCTTACCACAGCACGTGGTTACTTGTGGCTATGTCCCGTGACTGACTACAGCGTCTCATAATGGGAGTGAATAACGATGGTGTTTTGTTGATGTGGGCGGTGGGTGCAAGCGTGAACTTTAAATTTTGAAATACAGACATTGCTCCATAGCTCGTGGCTGAAACAGGTCTTAAATTCACTCCATCTGTGAGCAAGAGCGACAAAACATCACCTGACCCGAGTTTGGACTGTAGTTTTCAGAAATTTATGCTATTCGGAAAACATAAATAGGGTTGTTAACGGTTTATTGTGCAGCCTAAAGCCAAAATATTTGAGTCACAGTAAGATGTCACCATTTGGACATGTTTGTTTCTGACGCAGAGCTTTTCACTGTACCTACAAATTCAAACATAGTTTATAGAAGTCATGCCCAAAAATATCCCCTCATACTTTTTTGGTAGCGAATTGCGTCTGTTTTAAAGTTAAAACTTAAAAAGGGTAACTATCGGTTTAAAAAAGTGTCCTACCTGCTGAAATATGTTGAGCCCCACCGGCCGTTACATTTGGATTAAGGTTTCCCAAACAGCATGCTGTACGCATTCTGCGTAAAAGACATCACGCATTCGCTACGCTATGAGGAATAGGTCACACGTTCCTCATAATATTTTACAATAAATTTGCATCATGTTGTATAAATTATGGGCAATGTTAATAAATTGGTGGATATTATCTATAATGAATGAACACTCAAAAGTCTTAGAATAGCTCATAATTGGAACGTTTTTGTGACAAAAAGATATTATTTCTTTAAGAATAGAGTTTAAGGAAGACGCAATTTGTTATCAAATGGACATAAGAGATAATAATTTACTGCACTGTTTCTATACAGTATATTTCAATTTATAAGGACAGCGAAAATCCATGAGAAAAATGCATACTACTAAATCAGCCATTTTTTATTACAGGGATTGCTTTTTTCGCGCGGTGAAATAGAAGCCTCTTCAAAATTTGGCATCATACTGTTTCGAAATTATCTTGGGCGTATGCTGCATGATAATCAATATTGTTATCCTACTTAAATATTATTTGGAATCGAAAACATATTTCAGAATTATGGTTGCTATTTCGTGAGATTAGGAACCTACAGACCCATTTAACTTTCATATACAAACGCAGACATTCGGGATATAAACGCAAGTTTGTAAGTATTTGACTGTATGGCAGCCAACCAGTGTGCTCGTCAACCGTGAAAATATCCAACCACATTTAAGCTTCGCAAAAATAGGTTCATGTTATAAGCGGAACACAAGATGGTATGTAAGGGAGTTCTCGTGTGGGCTCATCTCGTTCTCGCCTCCGGGCGCCGTCCGTAACATCTACTTTTCAGGTTTATACAACAGCCGTTCATTTTAACTGAGATCAGTCAAAATTCGCTGGTGAATATATAATTATGAGGGATATTCAACTATTGCTTTGGATAGAACCGCATTTTTGCTTTATTTTTCCAGTTAATAGAAGTTCTACGGAACTCCCTTGATATCATGTAAGTGAAAGGCACGCTAAATTTTCCTGTTCAATCGCTGCCATTCTAAGAGGAAACAGGGTTTTCGCAAACATGTGACTGTTAGGCGCTCGTTACTCTTGAACTCGACTTCCACAATTCTACTGTGCACAGACAAGTCCATTTGCTAAGCAGAGCACAAGTTGAGCTATTAAGGAATTTCAAATATTATATCTCTATGTATGACCCCAGCAAGACCCACCTTACTACTGCAAACGGTTACTTGTGGCTATGTCCCATGACCAACTACACCGTCTCATAATGGGAGTGAATAACGCTGGTTATGTTGATGTGGGCAGTGGGTGTACGCGTGATCTGAAAATTTTGAAAAACAGACATTGTTCCATAGCTCGTGACTGAAATAGGTCTTATTTCACTCCATCGTTGAGCAAGAGCGACAAAACATCACCTGATTTTAGGTCACTGATAGACCCAAGTTTAGACTGTAGTTTTCAGAAATTTATGCTTGTCTGACAACCTTAGTAGGGTTATTATACGGTTTATTGTGCAGCCTAAACCCAAGATATTTGAGTCAGTCAGATGCCGGCATTTGAAAGTTTGTTTCTGACACAGAGCTTTTCACTCTAACTATAAATTCAAATTTATTTTATAGAAATCATGCACAAAAATATCCTCTTATACTTGTTTGGTAGCGAATTGTATCTGCTTTAAAGTTTCTACTTGACGAAAGGGTTATTATTGGTTTAAAAAATGTCTAACTTGCCGACATATTTTAAGCCCAAACCAGCTGCCCATGTGCTTTTAAGATTCCCAAAATGCATGTTCTATACATTCTTTTTAAGACACATCACGCATTTCGCTACGCTATGAGGAATAGGTCACACAATCTTCATAATATTTTACAATAGATTTGAATCATGTTGTATAATATTTGGACTATGTTAACAAATTGACGGATATAATGTTAAATGTATGAACATTTCGAAGTCTTAGAAAAGCTCATAATAAGAACGTTGTTTGAGACCAAAATATATTATTTATTGAGGTATAGCGTTTGAGGAAGACGCAATTCGTTATCCAGTGGACATAAGAAAGAATTATTGTGTGCACTGTTTCTATACAATATATTTAATTTTATAAAGACATTGAAAAGCAATGAGATAGATACATACTACTTAAGGAGCAATTTTTATAACAGGGTATGCTTTTTGTGCATGGTGAAAAAGAAGCCCGTTCAAAAGCCGGCATTCTACTGTGTTGGAATTATCTTGGGCTTGTGCTGCACGATAATCACTATTGTAACCCTACTTAAATAATGGTTTGGAATCGAAAACATATTTCAGAATTTCGGTTGCTATTTCATGAGATTAAGAACCTACTTTATTTACAGACCCATAAAACTTTCATATGCAGAGGCAGCCATTCGGGAAAGAAACATAAGTTTGTAATTATATGACTGCATGGCAGCCACCAAGTGTGCTCGTTAACCTCGAATACTTTCGACCACATGTCGAGTTCGCACAAACAGGTTCATTTTCTAAGCGGAACACAAGTTTTTTGTAAAGGAGGTTAAAAATCCGAGCTTCATATCTATCCTTAGCCTTCTCTGCCCTTTTTGGGCATCTGGTTACTCGTAGATTTTTCCTTTGACCTACGCTTGCTATGTTGGTTAGTTGGTGTGTGTTGGGTGCAGGCATTACTTTGAAATTCTGAAAACATATATCACGCCACATTTCTTTGATGGATAATGTTTCATGTTTCTCTGGCTTTGAGCAGCAGCAGCAGCAGCAACAAATCATCACCAGAATTTATTTGTCTGATCGACCTGAGTCTGGCCAGCGGAGTTTAGACACATATGCTAGTCGGTCCGTGGAAGAATGTCTGTCAGGCTAGTATCACAGGAGACGGTTCAGTCTTAAGCCACATTCTAGATCCATGATGTGTACAGTTGGTGCTTGTCAGGCTAGATGATTCACTTGCATCTTGTCGAATGTAGCGTATTAAGGTTTAAACAAACAACTCAACACGACGAACTGGAAAAGGAAGAAACCCAACAAAAGAACTGTTGCAGAATATCCTGTATGTTGGACACGTAGTCTGGCAAACGGACTACGTTATCGTGGGACTAAGTTGCAGTTAAACTGGGGATACATCAATTCACCAAGGATAGTCAATTTATGTCGAACTTATCAACTGGTGGTGCACACATTCATTTATGCCAACTTACCTAAGCCATGATACTGAAAGCCTGCAGCTGTTAAAAGTTACTGTAAACCAACGGTGGATGTAAATTGGTTCGTCGTTTGGGAGGGTTTTTGAAATGTTTTGTAGTAACTGGCCTATCTCATGAAGTTTATACGTGTGTTGTAGATTAGAAGACGGGATATAGATGGGATTTTATAATGATTATCGCACAGCAAAATATCAAGTAATTTCCTTAAAGCTAGATTGCCTGAGAGTAGTAGCAGCTTCTCTACGGCCGCCCAAATACATATGCTCTGTAAAAATGACCATTTATGTAGCATTAATTTTTACCATCAACATTCGTTGTATTAAAGGATATTTTCTAGAAGGAATGCACAAAATATGCGTTCTGGTTTCGCTTTTTGCAAATATTTCTTTTTCAGAAATGACATCAATCCTTTTGAACCGTTTGTAATTATGAGATTTGTTCAGGCGGTGTAATGCATATTCAAACAGCATCATCTGTGCCCAAATGAACAGGGAGTGAAGACGCGTAAGCTTTTTAAAATCGCTAAATTATTTTTGGCAAATGTAGTATTTGTGTACATATTTAGCCTTTTAGTTTAATCCATAATTATAAATGTGCTACCCATTCATTAGACAGTAACTTCTTTTTCACCACGCGCAAAAAGCATAAACTGTAATAAAAATGGCACCTTAAGTAGTATGCATTTTTTTCATTCATTTCACTGTCCTTATAAATTAAAATATATTGCATAGAAACAATGCACAACATTATTCTTTCTTATATTGGATGAAAAATGTCGTGTTCCTCAATCTTTATACTTAAAGAAATGATATATTTTGGTCTCAAGAAACGTTTGTATTTTGAGCTTTTCTATGACTTCGAAATGTTCATTCATTATACATTATATCCGTCAATTTGTTAACATAGTCCAAATATTATACAAAATGATTCAAATCTATTGTAAAATATTATGAAGATTGTGTGACCTATTCCTCATAGCGTAGCGAAATGCGTGATGTGTCTTACGCAGAATGTATAGAGCATGTTGTTTGGAAATCTTGAATGCAAATGGGACGGCCGGTTTGGCTCAAAATTTGTCGGCAAATAATAAACTATTTTAAAAACCAATAATTACCCTTTCTTCAAACATAAAATTTAAAGCACACGCAATTTGCTAAGAAACGTGTATAAGAGAGTATATTTTTGTGCATGACTTGTATAAACTATATTTGAATTTATAGTTACAGAGAGAAGCTCTGCGTCAGAAACCAACTCATTCAAATGCCCACAGTGGGATACAAGAAGCTATCTATTAGAAAAAATTGTCCCTTTTTAGGTCACTAGGACGAAATTCGCTGAACGTTTCCTCACTGGAAAAACATACCAGATATCCAAAAAATACACGCACTGTGAATACAATATTAACACAATTGATAGCCTAGAAACAACCAAAAAGACAACACTGGTGAATTTAACAACCCTTCATGAAGAACATGCTGAATGTTCGAAAAATCTTGCACCTACCAAGGCTTTGCTCTTTATGCTTTCAAAGGGACCAACAGCGGTTCCTGCGTGTGTCTGCCGGCAGTTGCTACAGATTTGCATTTTATTATGCAGTACTTGGCGTTTCCCACTCTTTAATGCACCTTGAGAAACGGTTATTTGCTGCTGGATCATCATGTTATCCTTTTTATATTCTGAGTGTATTCACACTTCTCATAGTGATTAGAAAGAGCTTTCTGCGAACAACTCGGAAAAGCTCAACGTATTTTGCGTGTTGATTTGTGGTTCGAGAATGCGAGGTAATATAAATTGACGGAGTAGGCAAAGTTAGGCTAAACCCAACTCTCTATTAATCTGAAAATAAAGAGAAAAAACGGAGGTTGAAAAGAAAAAAATTAGCTTTCCCGAATCCAAACTTCATGATATATGCAGCTGATATCGCGAACGTTCTCGCTTAAGATGCAGTGATGTGAGCTCCCCCCCTAAGCCAAAACTTACACACCACTATATTTCCTCCGATTTCCAACTAAACGTTGGATATACTAGCTGCCAGGACTTATTCATGTGCAAGCAGGTAAACATGTATTGTTGAACTCCGACGTCGTTTTGTAAGCTGCTACTCTCATTTGACCGTTAATTGTGTGAAAAATTGTTATATTTAAGTGTAGTTTACTTTTTCTTGGTAGTTGAAAACGTTAAAATAACGCCACTGAACCACGGCTGCTCAAACCAGCCGCAAGATTATACGACTCCAGAGAAGGCACTAACGTGGGCAAGAATAATCTGACGGAGTTACTGGTTCCACTTGAGAGCACACTGTGTGTAAGCCGGATGTCCATCCTAGACAATGATGAAATGAATTATAGGATAGAATATAGATCAGCAAAGTTTAGTTTTGGTAGTATATTATAGGCTCCAGAAACTATCCTGTGACCTTTAGCCTGTGAACGTTTAAATTCGTGGGCCGGGTCAAGCCTATACAAGAAGAGGCAATCCAAAATGAGGACCGCTTACACAGAGGCCTGCATTCTTTCCGTCTCTAAATTTTAAGTTATTAATTCAGATGTATAGGTAAATGCTACGACAAAACTCCAGCAGGTCAGTAATGCTGTCATTTGCCCTTGGTTTCCTATCGCTATTTCCTTCAAATTATCTGACCGGCCGTAAGGATTCTAAATGCATTGGGATTCAATATGCTTACTATTAGCCAAAATTGTCCCTTTTTAGGACACTAGGAAGAAAGTCACCGAACATATCCTCAATGGAAAAAAAAACCAGCTATCCGGAAAATACAAGCTCTGTGAATACAATATTAACGCAATGGATAGCCTGGAAACAACAAATGAAACGCTAGTGAATTCAACAACCCTTCATGAGGAACATGATGAAAGTCCGAAAAATCGTGCGCCTACCAAGGCCCTGACCAACTGCCTTCATTAGCAAACCTATCTTACTTGATTGCTCTTGCCCAAACCAATTCCGCGCTATAATATAACATTTTGTGTTCTTTTAAAGCAGTTCCATGAATAAAATCTTTGTCAAATTTTGCACAAAGTATCAATTTACAATTATAATGGTCCATATTTAAGAAACGTGCGAATGCAAAATTGAGTTAATAGGGAAAATATGCGATTCCCAGGTGGTAAGGCAGAATAAGGTGGAGCGTCCTCCGGGAGAGCTATAATTTCGTTGTGAAGTTTTAAGTAGTTGTTTCGTCTACCCAGCTTTAGAGACTGAAGAGTCATGTTCGCAGCTCCCATTACATGTCGTTGTTTTCATTGCTCCTGGTTTGTCAGTACTGGCTGTGCACTACGCCCCACTTGCGTCTTCGCTGCCGCAATCCCCGCCCATCACCTGGTCATACGCGTCCCACTTCGTTACGAACGATACGTGCAGCTACACTTCATCCTGGAATGATGTGTTAAATTAATAGTTAAAAATCCGTCTTAGCTTATATTTCATCTTTTAACAAAAGTTAGAATATTTTTAATAACTATTTTTTGCAGTCATCTTTTTATTCTAAAGTAAAAATTCATCAAGCTGTACCAATGAATAAAAAGTGGAGCTTGTCTGGCAACTCCGAGGAACACCTTCGGTTATAAATGTGACCAACGTAAATCTCTCTGGCAAATGGGTTTTAAAAAATTACAATTAATTCGACCTGAGTGATTCCTGACGATGAATTCATTCGTTGATTTTTAATATCCTCAGAAATTAACTGCTAACCTACAATTACATAAGTTTATACTGTGGTTTATAAGCACAGACCGAACGCTGAGATGAACATCTTGGTAGAATTCCATTGGCCGTAATAATATAACCACCCTGTATTCGTTAAAATACCAACAGTCAACTAGTAGTATACACAGGGGTTACAATATACACACTATTGATAGCAGAGGTATTAGTTAAAAGTCCAAGAACCTGTTTCGCCGATATTCTGCCGCTGCTTGGCACAGCTATGTAACATTCGGCAAAACGAGTGTCTGTTCTATTAGATACTGCGTATACTTTCAGTATAATATATAATGCAACCGCTATGAATACGTTTGCAAAATAATTAAGGAAATCCCCAGACGAAACTATGATTTGTTATTTAATACGAAAGACGGGCACGCTGATCATATTAATAGTAGTAATAAGTAGCACTAATAAAGTTATCTTTTTCTCTAATATCTACCGAAGCTATGAAATTCCCGTACGCCTGCGAAGGAATAGGTTCAAGTTGTAATTCATCAAATTACTTTTAAATGTTCGTCAATTATGTTGCATGTAAAATGATCTAAGGAATTGCCCGTAGCCAGTAATTTCATACCAACAACCTTAAAGATCCTAGGCGTTAATGAAAATAAGTATTCCGGAATGCGAGCATACTCTAATTATAATGCCCAGAATACTTATTCACTAACTAATTAATTAACTGAGATCGAATTGCTAAGCAAAATGTGTTGTGTATTTGAAAATAAATAATTTCATCTAGTATGAGTTGATTAATTGCAACAATCGAATTATCATAATTTTTATTTCAGGTCAAATGCTATTCGAATGAGGAATATATTTGCGATGATTCATCGCCATGTGGTAAATTGCGCAGCGAAGTCAACTTATACCCTTTAAAGTTTCAGTCTCAATTTACCATGCCTTCGTTGCTGTCTGTAGTGCACCTGATTACGAATTGCGTTGCACTGGTATCCAGTTTTAGAAAAGGAAACTACTCAGTCTTGAGCATGGAAGCATTTTAGGGAAGAGAACATGTTCTCTTCTTCATATGTGAATACGATGATGAGGAGCAATTTGATCTTGTCTCCTGTCGACATATCTGGCCAGGTAAACCTTTCTAGCATTGTATGCACAAGGTCAAAGGCCGCGAATGTATACTGCAGTCGTATATTTTTTTCGTGAAAGCAGACATTTTCTCTGGTGGCAGATATTAAATGCACATTCATTCCCTCACTAAGCTACTTGAGTAATGCTCATTACTAGGTTTGCAGGCATTCGAGGGGGACAACAAAGACGTGCATACATATCTAAATTATGCGAAGCTGCAATGGATTTTTTAAAGTTGGAGCCCACTCCACCACCGTGTAAATTATATGTTATTCCATTTAAAGGATAAAACTTCCATGAAGTATATTTTGGTAACTGCCGGCCTGTATAGCCGCGAGTAGTAGTAGTACAGTAGATTTTCTGACTCATGGCATACCATGAATTTCACAGGTAAATCCTTGTTTAGCAACTTTAAGACGATGCTGCGCTCCCCAAAATTCTTACAGCTGTAAAGGAACAACCATTCTTAAAAGAAATCATACTGTGGTCGGTATATTAATAATACATTGTTTATAAAACCTACTGATTTAGAAAAGCAGAAAAAACGGAATCTAAGAAACATTGTTATGACTGAATAAACTGAAGTTTAACATGAATTGAAAGCCTGTCCCATGCAAAACACGGAGTGAATAAATCAGCACAAGTAAAATAAGGTAGAATAACGTCATTTATTGAAGGATGCACTTAAATACCCCCGAAAAATAAGAGCAAGTTCAGTTATGGTCCTTGGGAAAAAATGTACGGTTTGCGATTACGTTCCAAAAGTATTTCAGTAAAAGTGTCTCTTTTTCCATTTTTCCACTGTTTGGCATGCGTTTGATGAAGTGAAGCAGGTTTTACTTGAATAGGAATATAGAGACATCACAAGAATGAAATTCTTTACAAGGTCACATGTTGACAGGTAGGTCAGTGCATTATGAAAATAGAAGTGTCAGGTGCAATCATGAACGTATCTTTTTGTGTATCGTAAGAGAAATGTCTTTTTTTTCAAATTTGTTTAAAGCTACTTCTGGTGTAGGAGTACGATGACCTACAGATAGTCCTTGAAATTAAGTTCAATAATTAAAGATTTTCGGTTTTTTAAATTGATTGGCCGAAAAAGTTATATTCCGTTCTTCAAATTCATTGGAGCCGTAAAAATGCCTCAGATTTGTAAACCTACGCAAACATGAAAGCGTAATTTCGAGAAAAATAAATTTTTTACGACACTGGCCTTTCAGTCAATTAAACACCTTTTGCTTATATGTTAATTCTTTAAAAGGGGATTTACTGAGATATTCCGTTGAAGAAGCTTCCCGAACATTAACTTTATTCAAGGTAAAGTCAAGATCAAATGAGGCAATTTGATCATTTTTTCGAATTTCAGGGAATTTAGTGATAACTTGTCCAATGCAGATGAATGAGCTCAGTTTTCTTTCTATATGGGAACTTTTTTCACGAGACTTTTTTTTATTTTTTAAGTTCCGTTATAAGATTGCAAAATGCACTGAATATATCGATTTTGCAACAATTGTGAAAATTTCCCCTTGTTTCTAGTTACGCTTAAGTGGAAACTATAGTTTAAAAAAGTGTATTACCAATGCTTCAAAGCTAACAAATCGTTTCTTAGACATTCGTTCGCAGTAGCATAGACGTATATTTGTTTACGCTCAGAATGCTCGGTGTGGTAACAAAAAACTGTCAAACCAGTTTATTAGTGCGGTTTGTGGCAAAAGCCTCAGAAATGTTAAAAAAATATTTTCAAATCTGAAAAACTACCTTATTTCTGGAAAAATACGATTCCAGATACTTGCGTTCTCCCGATTTTTATTGACTCGAGTTCAAGGTTTCCAGTTCTAAAAGATATTTATAGATAGTGCTTATATTAATATTATTTTAGTAGCACAACGAGCAAAGACATAGGCTTTTTTCTGAGCTAAAAATATCTTAGTTACTTGTTTGGATATCCGAGAACCTCCGATATCGGCAAAATCCTGTCTGTTTGCCTTCAATAAACCAGATTATAAATGCAATTTTTTTAGTATAAAGGATTTCTTAACCGTAAATCCATTATACAAATCGAAATAATAAGACCAAATCTACGTTAAACTACTCACTCAAATTTTGATCACGATGTTGCTTGTATAATGCACCATCATTTAAACAGGTGAATGAAAAATGTTTTTGTGACACCAGCGTGATACAGCGTAGGGCTTTGATGCTCAGGGTGCACTATAAACCAGATTATTCGAGTTTTAATGGAATGCTAAGTTGAAAATGATAATTTGAAGGGCAGGAGCTAGCAAAATGCTGTTATTCTTTTAATTCTAACCTGCTTTTATGCTATTTTTATTTTCAACATCAGTGTGCTGGCCTACATGTAACCGTGACTTTGTTTTCAACCTGAAGTTTGAAGCAACTTGGCATCTCTCCTTCTATAACATTGACTTAGATAGCTGGGAACCCGTTTCATAACACATATGTGCCTCATACATATATTACATTGCATGTTAACAATTTGGAAAGTTGCTGAGGACCACGCGAAGTAATACACAGGGTATTGGGTTATCACCCTCTTATCGCTGTACAACTTATTTGCCTTTTTGGCCTACTTTAAGTGCTTTGGTAAAGGTAACTTTACAATGTTGGTGATTTTAGAGAAAAATGGAAAAGCGTGCGTTTACAGCTCTACCATTAAAGGAACGGGGAACAGATTAAATAGGACTAGTTGGTATAAATAATTTTGACCTTTGGTAGCCCGTGTTTTTTCTGTGGAAGCCTAGGAACAAGCAACACGATAAAAATTGGACTCATAAGTCCAATCATTCACGTGAAGAACATTTTCCTACAACAAAACTTTCTACCCCGACCTCGAAAGTATTGCAAATACATTTCTTTGAGAAGACGCTCGTTATAAAGGCAGTTAAAGTTGTTTAAATGCACTCATCGGAATATGTTTCAAAACTTTGGTTTTAGTGGACTTTTCCAACAAGGTTTAACACTTTTCATCTGAGATCTTTTGTTCTTATCTCCGACTGACATTGGTGTCTTTTAAGGCAATCAAGCCGTAGAAACCCTTGGAAAAACTGGTGGATATAAGAAGTGCAATAATCTGCACCTACTGGTCGTGAGGTCATATAACATTGACCGAAGCGAAGAAAATTTAGCTGGGACTTGAATGCAACTGCAAATGAGCCACAATTGCTGCCTTGCGAGTATATTCCAAAGACTGGCTGACTGAAGGATTAGCGAAAAAATACTTGAAATGCATCCGTGCGAATTCGTGAACATAGTTTTGAAAGATAACAATTCAGACTGAAGGCCAATTTATCATACGCTTGCGTGAATATTCCGGTAAAAAAATATACGCGCGTTTATCATGCTACCCAAAATCTCCGTCTGTAAAGTTATTTATAGAAGGCCGTTTTTTTCTTTTTGGGAACAGCAAAAAGGGTGAATTCGAAGGTTATATTTCAAAATAACCATATAATAAAGTGATCTGTCCATGAGCTAGCGATTAGTATAGAAAATCTCCAGAATACAAGGTAACATAGAGTTCCGCCGAAATGTTTAATATTCTGGCTGATAAAATCATTTATAAACTTATTCTGCACGCAAAATGGAAATTCTCAAAACAGGTTAGGCCAACATATAAAATGTGCAGCCTTTTGGTTGCCAACTATTGAGTGTCCCAATTTAAATCATTACGTATTATACGATAGGACACATAATTCAGTTTATAAATAATTTAAGCAACATTGTGCAAGAGTTTGTCTCAAGTCAAGGTGAGAAGTTCGAATCAACTGGATACTACACTCAACTCCGAGTTGTTGGTCAGGTCAGTTATATGATTGTGAGGTTTAATACAGAAGCAGTTTACGCCTTGACGTTGAATTAGCAGAGGTACGATTAAAATAGGATTTCTCAAGACTACTTGATCTGTATGAGAAGTGGCGAATGGGAATTCTTTGTTCGATCACGCCCATGTCTTAACTGATGGAATAAACTGAAAACGCGAGAACAGTGCTGATGCCTGCACCTGCTCCCTCATGCTTTGTAGCAGGCAGAACAAGAAACGCCATTCACAGTTGAAAAAGGCCAATTATTTTCAGTTCTTTAGAAGAGTGACTCTGTGTCGGCACACTGCCCACGTTAGCAAAACAATAAATACTCTGCATGCTCTGAAAGAACTAAAAAGAAGCAAGGTTCCTGAAAAACGAGAGCTGTTGGGTTTGAATTCAAGGAAATTTGCGCGGCTGTGATGTCTTTTAAAGACCTAATTGAAGTCCAAAGAATGCGCATTGGGGTTTCCTTAAAGTTTCAACCTACTTCTCGAAGCAATCGTGGAGAGGTACGAAAAGATACAGGGGATTATCGACAAAGACCAGTGAACCCAGGAGTGAACCTGTTTGGCTCAGTAAACGTCATTAGTCTTCTCTGTCCTAAGTTCAGGTTTAGATGACCGAATGGTTGAGTCCTGAACTTGTGTTTTCTATGTTTTAAGGCCGATGCTGAACAGTTCGGCTAAAAAGAGGTAGAACGATTTTTTCCCCTACTGCAACTGATTCCGCAACCCAACCTCATTCGCCAGCTACTGTTGGGGTTTGTAGCAATAATTATCCCACGAATTTGAGCTTGTTCCACGTTAACTCCTGGTGGGTCTATCCTCCTTAATGCCAGTTTCAGGAGGAGAATATATATTTATTTATTGATCCAAATCAGTTGATGTAAAACCAAAGTTGTATGACGAGGACCGGTTCTTTGCATGCGTGACACTGATCAATGATGTTCAATTTTTGTTTTAATTAAGTAGATAGGAGAGGCTACTATCTCTTGACGGAGCTTAAAAAGGCAAGGACAACAACTATGGACGCTATGGTGGCAGGCTAAAAAGTCATTTTGTATAAGCACGTAATAATTTGAATGTGGCGGGTGAGTCTGTGACAGTCAGCGCACAAGATTAAATGCAGCCTTGTATTTATATTAGAATGGGTTTTCTTGAGCTAACAAGTGATCAGACTCTGATTGTCGTACTTGGAACCCTCGAAGGTTTGACCGCGCATAGTGGACACATTGCACTGCGTCTGGAAAATAAATAAATTGTTCTTTCATGAATCATCACACATTCTATAAGCAAATATTACTTTCACCCTAGATACTGGATTGCAGCGTTGACGGCAGGTTTTTGTGTTCAGGGACGACAACCACATTTGAGGAGGGGAAGTGCCGTAAGCATCATTTTCTAAGCATTTAATGTATTTTACTTACAAGATTATCTTAAAATGACCTTCTATATGGGTAAAACAACGTTGCTCTTATACCTTCGAACAATAACTAAATTAATTTCTTTACTGTTTAGAAGTCGAAGAGGCAGGGGATTTGCTTGTTTTCACTGTACATGTAGAGCGAATTGGAGACACAGATAAGACAATATTCATTTGCACTGCAACTGACGACGCTCAAACGCAGACCGTATACTGGCATGGTAAGTCTTATTTCTAAAGCATCATTTTCTCTGCCACATGCTGGACGCCCGTCGTGTCACAGCGATGAAAATGTGCCGCTTGGTTTCGTATTTAGTGGTATTGCTGGACAGTGGTTTGTGGGGATGGTCATAAGGCAGACAAACTCACAAGCCGGACCAATCCGTTATTTCTTCTGACTAGTTTGTCCCGATTAAGATTCCAGGGTGTTCACGGGTTAAATGCTGACTAAACTTTTAATATGAATTCAAACACGAAATTTCAAAATACGCATCCTTTCAACACATGCGTGGTTTATCGACTAGCAGACCTGCACCTTCAAATCGGTCCTCAGTCGGAAGAATTGAATAATGGTGAGACAGGTGCGCATGACTGCTCTGATCACAATTTTAAATGATCAGACCACAATTTTTACAAGATTTCCAGTGACATATAGCCGACCAAAAGACTGTCCGGTCAAACTGAAATATGACAAATTATTTAAAATTTACGGATTACGTTTTTCCTGTAAAAGCTGATCAATATATAAACAGTCCTAATCAGCCATATCCTGCAAAATCAAAACAACTAACCCATGGGTGCTGCGCTAGAAATGCCTATTGGAAGTGATAAGCGGATGTCAATTTCAAATCCATAATCTGCAAGT